>CAHIKZ030000001.1:5702500-5842500 GCA_903632075.3 Acanthosepion pharaonis
TTTGTAAGTGAATTGACTAAATAGACGAATAAAATGATGACTCATCTCAAATTTTAAGATTAATCTCTTATTACTGACTTACCCACAGGCGGAAATTAATCTAGTATAGGTGTGTATGTGTGAAGGGATCTTCCCGTCAAGCTGCACCTCTTATTCTGTTAAAAGTCACAGGTAATTATATCCCTGACGCCTAAGGTGTCCTTAACTTTTAGCACTCTGTAGGTGATTATTTTCGCCAATCAAAATGTTAGTCTTGTCAATGCAAGTTGAATTTGAATTTCTTCGTTGTGTAGACATAACCTTCTATGGCAACACCTAAAACAATCTTGACTGATATTGAGAGCCAGGCTACTGCAATTTCAAATATATAGAACTAAATAAATAAAACACTATATTTTGAGGGGATTCCATACAGTAAAAGGGGAAGTAATACTTATAAATGATGCAGAGTGCGAAATGTTCAAAACTAAATGCCGAGAAAACTGGGCATTTTTGGGGGCGGGGGCGGTATTATACTTTTGCGTCCCCCCCCCCACTGCAACCACAAATTTGATGAAAGCTCTTTATCAAAAATGTAAATCAAAAAGCATGGATTAACAAATCATGGTATATGCTTACTTTGCAAAGTTTCTACAGAATCAAGGATTGAAAGACTCAAAATTTTATAATTTTTGGTATCGTCACGGATTTATATTGGTTCTTGAATTTGACTGAAAAACAAAAAACGAAAAAAACACTTTTAAATGTTGTTGATTTCCTTGATTGAAAACACAGCAGTTACGAGACGTTCAATTTAAAAATGATGTCATGATGTAAATTTTTAATGCGCGGGAAGAAAAAAAAATTTTTTTTTTTTTTTACCCTGGTTCCCCAACTGAGACAGGATGTGACGCAAGGTCGGGTTTAACATGGGGAACTCGAGCGCGTACACTCGATTCAAAGATAAAAATTGCCCAGCCTCGAGCAGATGTTCCTCGGGACCGGGCACCTCACAGTATTTATTTATCAGATGCGTCTCTCTGTTGGCGGACAGAGCCACAATTGTCACACTGTCCGAAAACAGGGACACAACTGAGAGATGATAAAAAACCCTACCCGACATGTGTCAGGTAAGAAATATGGTGTTTGAAAACTCGAGTCATGTTCTTAAATAGTCTCATCTGATTCAGACTTTTATGTCATCATGCATGACGTCAAGCAAACAAACCTGTTCAGAAATATCTAAACTGTCAGTTGTTTACAACAGATTTTTTAAGATCAATGGTTGTTAATTTAATTAAAATAAAATGGCTTTGATTATTAGCGAAGACTACACTTCTTCGAACCTTGTGGACTGACGCTACAGAATCACAAACAAAGAACTGTACAAATAACAGAAACCAAATTTACTTAAGGATTTTCAACAGTAACAAAATAGATATCACACGCAACTTGAAGAGAAAATAAAAATGACTTTGAATTTGACATTCTACATTACAAACAAGGTTAGGAAGAAAAACCTTCACCTCAATAACTGGAAAGAGCGATAACAGCTACTGGACTTGAGAAACCTATTTTCATGAAAAATTGTTTTATAAATTTCAACCGACAAGCTGCAATTAATGCCGAATGTTTCCTTTAAGGAAACGTCTAATTAATTACTGTTCGAGGGGAGTGTAAAAATTTACTAATAGCGTAGTGTTTTTTGTTTTTGTTGCTAAATGATAAATCGTATGTGGGCGCGCGAATAAAAATTAAATTAATTTAAATACGTTGTTACCAAGAAGAAAGTGTCAAACAAAAATTGATTGCCCTACTTTGTGTTTAGTTAAGTTTCTGTGCTCTGAGCAATTAAGAATGAGTTATCCATTTTAAATTTTTAATGTATGTATTTTATTTCCTTTTTTGGTTGGTGTCTCTGATTCTACCAACCAATATCATCACTAGTCTCTACTCGTAAAACTGAAGAATTGTCTAGTATTTTAGTTACTGTAAAAGTACCAAAAGTCCTATTTTTTAAAAGTGTTTATTTTTTAAAAACTTTTTAAATTCGTATTAAATCATTTCCTTTGAAATTCAAGGATTGATAAACCTTAACTTTTAAAAAAGTTTACAAATTTACTCAGTTTAACATTTTTCAAGTAGCATCGAGATTAAAAAAGTAAATAATATTTATTATTGAGTAACTGTTATTGTTTGTATTTTCAAAAGAAGAGACATTTTCCGTCGTTGTTAAGAGGAAAGCCAGACAGTACTAATCGATTTAAAACTTGTGTTTTGTTTGTTGTCATACGAACAAGTAGTTTTTGCACAGTGTTATCCTTGAAGTTGATTAATACAAGGATACAATTAAGATATGAGATCTGCAAGCCATGAGGCCCAGATTAACAGAGTATTTGCCTTGTTTAAAGAATGGGATAAAGGCAACGAAGTTGTACGCAAAAAGATTCTAACTGGTTTCATAGAACAAAGTAAAAACAAAACAGGTCCTGAACTGGAACAAGATTTCGCTGAGGGAGCAAGTTTAATGTTGATTCGACTCACAGCATGGCTTCGACTTACGTATCCTTTCTTTTCCTTTTCTTTTCTTTTCTATTCTTTCTTTCTTTCTTCTGTTGTTTTTGAAACATTTATTTTTATTTTTTGTAATTGCGTGTCTTTTAGTAAATGAATAAAAAATGTATTCATACATTTGGTTTTGGTACATATCCACTATAGTTTTATAAAATTATTACGGTATTTTAAATTTTTTTACAAGAAATCATCAAACAAAACAAATTCAATCAACAGACAAAGACTGTTTAAAAATTTTCATTTATTTTTCCAATTAAAAACAAAAACAAATGTACATTGGAATCAAAATTGTGTTAAAAACTTATGTTCAAAGTTTGTTTTTTGTGATGATGAATATTGATAATTTGTGTATGTATGTTTAATTGTTGAAATCTCACGTTGTTAGTTCAATTATTAACGTGGCAGTAAAGATGAAACGAATTTTCTTCCCCTAATCTAGCAGAAGGCCACTATAAGTCAGTCAGTGAGGATCGAACTTACTAAAATTTCTTGACGTATGATTATTATTTTTTTTACGACAGCCTATGAGAAAAATAAAAAAAAAATATAGGTTTTTTAGTCAATGTCATTAAAAAACGCTCTAGCGGTTAGTAAACATTTTTGTGAAGATATATTTGATATTTAGATATAAAAAAATTAAATAATTATGAAAACAAATCTCATATGACATTTTTTTTTTTACCAAAAGAAGAGCTAAAAAAATATTCATCTATGGTACAGTTGTTAGGAAACAGATGAGCACCAGTCTGTAAGTAGCTATGGTTACAGTGAAGGAGAAAGCTAATTGTAATTATCTTTTTCATACACGATTTTTTAATTTTAAAAAAGAATATAGAAATGAGCTGAGAAGAAGTAAAGTAATTGTTTGATTTTCCTCTTTAGCTTAATCACTGAAAAATTATTTGTATAAAAAATTCTCCATAAAGAAAGACTAAGAGTAAAGAAAGAGATATTGATTTTTGGAATGTTTGAAAACAATTTTTCTCTAAAAATTGGATCTTTTCTGTTAATTTACCCCAAAATAATTTTGGAGTGAATTAACAGAAAAGATCCAATTTTGGCAAAATATTAATTCAACCCAAAATAAAAAGAAATTATATTAATAAAATTCCCACCTAATTCTCTCAGAGCGAGGTCCTACCATTGTATTCCAGTTGGGCCACTCAAGTGAGCTATTTCTAAGTGTGGGCTTTACGTTCACGCTCACCTCAATAAACAGATTTTCTTAATTTTGTTTTTAAATTGTAAAAAATTCCTTTAAGTACCTTAAAATATCAACTCCCTGATTTTTAGTAATTTTTAAATTCTGAGGGTTGGAGTTGTTACAAGGCAAGCTAAACAAATTTTGATTTCAAAAGAGTGCCAGAAATTTAATAAAAAACAAACAAACTTTGATTTAAATATAATTTCTTGGGGTAAATTAATTTAATTTTAATATTTGCAACAAGTAACTTTATTATTTGGAGTGAATTAAAAGAAAAGATCGTAAAAAATATCAGCTCGGACATTTCAAAATTAACTTCAAAATTGAAATAAATTAATTTCGTAAAATTAATTAATCTAAGAAAAATAAATGTTTGTGAGTAAGGTTTTCATATAATAATCTTCTATATACCCAATTATAAGGAACACTTTGAAAATAATGCCTTTTATTTATTTATGGAAATTACAACAGTTAGAGGGAGCACAATAACACTGTTGAATAGAAAAAAGATTTCGTATAAAAAACAACAGTATTTTTCTGCATTGTCATCATCATAGGCTATGCATTTTTTAAGATGTCTTTCATTACTTAGTTTGACAGTTGTGAAGTGTCACCTGGAATGAGGGTTGTCATATACATCATTGTCACCACTCCTAAAATACATTACTCACTAACTATGCTCACATACATTGTTTGGTTTCTGTAAACATTCAGCAAGAGGGTCATGCAATGTCAAGGAGTACAATTATATATGTGTGTATATATATATATATATATATATATATATATACATATGTATCCCTATATATATATTTGTATGCATCTATATGCATGTACTTATATATGTTTGTTATATATATATATATATATATATATATATATATATATTCCCAAGTTGGCATCTATGCGGACGACACTACAATTTACTCCTGCCTCAAAAACAAATCTAGTGTCAGTGACAAAACTAACCTGGCTGTGCGTCTTGAAATGGACCTCCAATCAGTTGTTAATTGGGGCAAGAATTGGCTGGTCAACTTTAACGGCTCAAAAACTAAACTACTCTCTATAGAGATCCTTCTCTGCCCCCCACCATTAGAATGTCTGATAGTCAACTTCTTGAGAGCAACTCCCTGCGTCTGCTTGGTCTCACGTTGACTGCTGACCTGAGATGGAACAAATACATTGAGTCAATTGCTTTGTCCACCACGAGGAAAGTTGGCTCTCTGTGCCGCGCCAGGAAATTTTTCTCCCCGGAATCGATACTTAAATATACAAATCAACCATTCGCCCTTGCATGGTGTATTGCTGCCATATATGGTCTGGGGCACCTTCTGTTTACCTCGGAGTTCTTGACAAGATTCAGAGACGGATATGTAATATAATTGGCCCTGATCTGGGATCTCGTCTACAGACACTCTCTCACAGACACGTTGTCGCCTCTCTCTGTCTTTTCTACAAATACTTTCAGGATAATTGCTCCGATGAGCTGCTTTCACTGGTTCACAGACTCCATGAATTCAAGCGCCCTATGAGGCTGGCATCCCGCTCCCACCCTTACACTGTAGAAACTTTTAAATGTAGCCATCTCTTCTACTCCAATAGCTTCATACCTCGCACCTCTCGCCTGTGGAACACCCTTCCCAATTACTGTTTCCCTGAGAGCTATAATCTCCAACTAGTCAAATGTAATGTCAATCGACATCTCCAGTTACCTTGATCTATCCAGTATCCCTCTCCTCATCCTTTCTTCTATCTCTCCTATCTGCTCTCGCTCCAAATCTTCTGCAACCCCTGCATCCTAGTGGTTTCACGCCTTGCTCGGGGCGTAATGCTTAAAAAAAAAATATATATATATAATATATCTGTGTGCTTATCCATATATATATATATATATATATATATATATTCTTCTTTTCTCCATTATATGATTATCTCTGCTGGTCATTTGTTTTCATGGCCCTAAAAGCGTGAAATCCCGTCAAGTTATTTAATTTTTCCCTAATAGGTGAGTGTGACTGAAATGCATTTATACAATCTACTTCTATACAATACATATAGCTCTACGTAGCATCTTCTTTTGCCATTCTCTTCCATTCGTTGTCTTTTGCTAAGCAAATATTATTTAGATTTCTCAGTTTTGCCTTCCTTTATCTCTTTGAAAAGTCTGTGGACTTTGCCAATAAAAAGGACCAATCTACCTTTCTTTATGAGTTGTCATGGAATAAGTAAGATGTGTGGCATTTTATAATGTCACGCTTCTATTCATGTAAAAAGCTATACAAATTCCATAACAAAATCAAATAAATCCCCTGATATATATATATATATATATATATATATATATATATATATATATATGTAGGTGATCATGGCCCTCCACAGATTCTTTTTTTTTTTTTATCTGTGAATTGCTATGTGTTTTTGGGAAAGATAGTGGAGTGGTTTTCCATTTTCTCCATGGTTTTAGAATTCAGTTTTTATTCTCTTAGACTGGTTGCCATCCAAGCCCAGAGAATTCAGTCTACCTTATTGTTTGACCCATAACTGGAGGTAGAAGAATTTAATTCATACCTTTCCCAAGGGCACTTGTACGAAAGTGAACTTGATTCACTGATCCCACTTTCAGTGCTGATAACTGCGATGCTACACACACCTTCAGTTCTTTTACAAGATTGGACTGGACTCTATTATGGAGTCTTCCCATAGACCCTATCTAGGAAATTTACTATCTTGAATATCCAATAATATGAAAATGCAATGGCGACAAAATCTTTTAAGGAAAAAAGAATTAATGTGACATAAATTATGGAAATCAAACCGAAAAATAAAACACCTCCAATTTGATAATCCTTGATATATCTTAGGTTATTTGATAAAGATCATAAGTATCCAAGACAAGGATCCCTGGGAAGACTCCAGCAGTGAAAGCTGGACAGTTTCCTCACAGATGAAAAGGAGACTTCAGGCAACAAAAATGTGGTTCTATAATAGGATGCAGAGAATAACATGGATGGAGCATGCAAGCAATGAGGAAGTTTTAAAGGAAATTGTATGTGATTGCCTTTGTTAATATTATTCATTTGATGAGAAGAAAAATGACAAAATTTCTTTGTCAGTTTTAAAAATCTTTTTTCTTCAGTTTTAAAAATATTTTTCTTCATTATACATGCTTAATTAGGGCTCTTCTTTTATATGTTGCATTCCTTCAGGTCATGGGCGATGATGGCTCTCCACAACTTCCTATCCTTTGTAGCTATAAGTAATGTTTGTCTCCTTACTATCCCCCCCATTCCCTGTCCTGCAACTTATTTAAACAAACACATTGGGTAACTGCCTCTCTTGACTTCAAGTCTTCTTTTCTCAGTATGTGTCCTGGAAATTTCAAATCTCTTTCTAATTCTAAATACAAATGTCTTTTTTTGTTCCTATTTTCCTTAAAACTTCCTTGTTGCTTACATGCTTCATCCATGGTATTCTCATCATTCTACTATAGAACCACATTTCTTTTACCTGAAGTTTCCTTTTCATCTGTAAGGTAATTGTCCAGCATTCAATGTCAGAGTCTTCTTAGAGATCCTCATCTTGGGAATTTATGGCCTTATCAAATAACCTAAGATATATTAATGATTATCAAGGAGGACTGATATTATATAGCAGTTCTGCACTCTATTCTTTGTTTCTTAATACTTTGTTTAGTTTTTGGAAGACATCTTTTGGTATTTCAATGTTCCTTCAGATTTATGTATCATATTTTCTGTTACATTTGCACTTTCCAGATACTTAAATGTCTGTACTTGTTTGATTTTGAGATCTCCAATTTCTAGCTTGCATTCTGGGCTGTGTTTCACTTACTGACAATCATATATTCTGGCTTCTTATAATTGATGATTAGTCCTTTCTTCCTGCTTTCCCTTACTACCTTGACTAGGAGTTCCTGTAGTTGTCTTACTGTACCTGTTATCATTATGGTAGCATTTATGTATCTTATATAGTTAAGATAATGTCCACTAGTAATAAATCCTGGTAGAATTCCTAGTACTTTTATGATTGTCTCACTTTCAAGGTCAAATATATCTGTTGAGAAGACATGTTCTTTCTGTTTTTGTGTACTTGCATAATTCATTTTCTATCAGTTTCCAGGCTGATATCTTTCCCAAACATAGTATTCTTTCCTAGTAGTTCAAATAGATCTTTGTGTTTTACTTTATCAAATAGCGTAAGATATATATTAATGATTATCAAATTTGATAAATATTCATTAAATTTTTGCAGATGTTCTGTGAAGGTGGAGATTTGGTGTGATATGATATTTCAAATTTTTTTTGTTTCATATATTTTGAACAGAGGCAAAATAAATATTAAAGAGAATAAGATTTGTGTTGAAATGTTTATAAAGTAATTTATTTTTTATTTCATATATTTTGAACAGATAGTAACTGTTAGGCAAAATAAATATTAAAGACAATAAGACTTTATGTTGATACATGTAGAAATTAATTTTTTTAGCAAATGGCATTAACTCTTAAACAACAGGCATTATCAACTGATGTTTCATTAGGGATCAGTGGATATCATCACTTGATGATTTAATCTTTTTCTAACAATACAGCCTTCATTCCTTCATAATTTGTATCTAAATGACTAATTGGCAACTCTAGGCTCCATGAGGTTACTATTTACTATTCATAAGATTACATCATTTCCTGGAATATTTGTCTACAAATAAATCTGCAAGAACAAACCAAAGACAGCGCTATGTTTGCATAGGTGGAAATTAGTCAAAACTTGTTATGCATGAAATGCTTCAAGACAGCGTAAAAAAATATTAAATTTAGGAACTGAATATTTGTTCTATTACTCTTTTTATTTATTTTTAATCTAAAAAAGTTAAAATATAATTTTTATAGTTTTTGTATTTTTTCTGAAGTTATTCTTAAGAATATCCATCTTTGAAGTATATGCCGTGTTTTTTATTTTTACTTCCAACATGATGTCTATTTCAAACACTAACATTTGGAGCAATAAAAAATGTTAGATAAAAAATAAATCCATTAATTCTTTAGAAATAGTTTTTGTAATTAAACCAAAAATAAACATAAAACTACCGTTTTAAAGAAATTGTAACAATTTTCAAGTTTTTTATCCATTTGACGTGCATGTGTGTGTAATTTTCCCCATAGTTTAAGGGTTAAAAAGGACAATAATTTCTGTGTTTAAGCATCCAGTTTATTTTCTGTGTTGCAATGCCCGTAGGTATATAAGTTACTATTAACAGGTAGGTAGCTTCTTGTAGCTTTACTACTGTAAGAATCAGTTCCCTTGGTTACATTCGTGCATAAGTAAGTATATGAGAAGCTATTATGTTTATATATGTGTGCATGTTTATAATAGAAATAATGTAAAAACCAAGCTTGATTGGTTAGTTGAAATTTGGCACATGGACTTGGATTTCTAATGGCAAATGGAATTGAGAACATCTCTTGGAATTAGAATATGAGATATATAACACTAAAAGATTCTTGTAATATGTTCAGAATTCATTCTCAGTGGATACAGAAGATAGAAGTATGTATGAAGTGAAATGTGGATGAGTAATTGGATTTTGGGTTTGTCTAGCCTCTGACAGCTGTCAGAATTAATTTTTTTCTGAAAAATCTAATTATTTATAGGAAATGATTGGATAAAAAAGGTGTTTAGTTCAGCTCTCCACTGATTGGCTTGTTTTGATTTGTTTTATTATTGGTCAGAAAAGGTGAATGAAATTTTCTTGTGCTCATTGTTTGTACAAGTTTGTGTTTGTAGTAAAAATAGCACAAAAGCTATTCTCTGCATATTCTGTAACTTAGTTTTAGGCTAAGTTTGCTTCTATTCAAAATTTTATTTTATGACAGCGGAATAGTGATGCTTAGTTTGTAGTTCAAGAATCAAACAAAAAAAAGATTTTTAGAGAAATAAAAACCAAATATAAAATACCTCCAATACATATTGTATATGATTGCTTTTGTTGATTTTATTTGCAGAGAAAACATTACAAAACTGTCAGTTTTAAAAATATTTTCTTTATTATGAATGTTTAATTAAAGTTACCTAGGATAAAGAAGTTCTTTTTTTGTATTTAATTTTTCTGGTAAGTAATTGTCATATTGATGCTATATGCTGGAGGGTAATTCTTTTATCAGAACTTTGTGAATAAAATGAACCAGAGCAAGGTTTATAAGGTAAATAATAATATTTTTATTTATTTGCTTTAGAGCGAGTCCTTTGGTGTAGCAAAAGGTAGGTTAATAAGGTGGATATTGTTAGCAGCCTGGGAAAATTTTTTTTTTTTGCTCAGTATTTGACAGTTTGGAAGTCAGCTCTTGATAGTAGTTGTAGTCATCTTGGAAATAGGTCAGTGTCAATCTGCTGTATTTTTCTCAGCCCTAAGCAGGACATGACCTCTTAACTACTTCATATATCATGCATGGCTGGTTTCTCTAATGGTAGCATCCTTTGTTCTTTCCTCTCCTGACATCCTACTTCTTTCTTCTAGCTCAGAAGTGTGAACTTATATCCAGGCTCCGTAATTTTTGGCAGGAACTTTGGTTTTGGCTAACATCAAAAGTTACTTTGTGTCAATTTTTTTTCATTGGCCAAAATTATTTTATTTTCTGGCATTCCTTTCTTTTCATTTTTTTTTTATAATGAAAGTTATGCATGGAACCTCACTGATTTTTGGTATTTTTCTGTCACAAATAATTAGATTCTGCACCTACCAACTTCCAGTCTTTTCTTCTCCCTCTTTTTTTATTTGAGGGTTGCCTTGTTAGTTGAGACAGAAGTATATAAAGAGAAGTTTAGAGAGAGAGAGAGAGAGAGAGAAAGAGATAAGGACTTTAAAGGAAAGCAAAAATGCTTTATTTTAATTTGAATTCTTTTTTATTTTTGTTGTTTATATATTTTATTTTATTTGGACTCACTTCAGTCAATATACTTTAATTATTTCGAATTACTGTTTCCATCTTGATTATTATTATAAGGATGTTATTATAGACATATCGTTTTAACCAAGTGTGTACCTTGTGGCCATCGTCTGGTGTTCATTATTTGGCTGATATGAACTATCTTTTGATTTTGTCTTTGTGATAACAGGTATAGTTTGTTCCTACTGTACCAGTGTTTCACTATTTGATCTAGGGGTTGAACTCATGACCACTAAAAAGTAATATAATACCAACTCCTATATCCACTATGCCACAGTTCCAATGGACTTTAATGGTGTATTTTTGGAGTTTTTATATTATAAAGAATTTTTTTTTAATTTAAAATTTTTTGAATATTAATTGAGAGTTTTGTAAAATTTCATCTTAACTAAATAATACTATTTAAAAACTCCTGTCAAAGATGCCATTAAAAACAATATAAAAATAGTTATAAATATAGTGATTCCTGATAAATAAATAAATAAAAAAAAAAAAAGTATATAAACAAAAAATAATTCTTTAAATTTTGAATTACTTTCTGTTTTTCTTTTATTCTTGTATTCTTTTATTTTTGTCCTGATAAAAATAAAATACATAAACAACTATTACTATATACACTTTTGACTCCTTTGGCATTTTAAAAAAAATGATGATTAGAATTTTAATAAAACCCAAACATATGAAAGAAAATTTAAACATTTTCTTTATTCTTGAGAAATGACAACAAAGATGTTAAACTCTATTTATTTATTAGATTGCTTATTAACAAGAATAATTTTACATTTGCAAGATTATAAAAATATGTGAACTGACTATTGCAATATTTTATTATAAAGAACTAAATATGAAAAGAAATTTTGGCAATGTTTAACCTTCAAAGAACAAAGAAAATGTATAAATTCACTTTCATATGTTTAGGTTTTATTGAAATTCTAATCATCACAACAAACACCGTTGAATGAATGGAGGTAGTACAAAATAATAGCAGAGTCACAGAAAAAACTGTGTTTTTGACACACTGTTTTTGCAGGAATGAAGCTTAAACTTTGCTGAAATTTTTTTATAGATATTTTCCTGGTAATTGTTCTAATGAGCTTTTCCTCTTTGATATTTAGACTTTAAGCGTATTACTAGATTGGTGGCAAGGTCTCATCATCTTTACAGTTGAAATGGCCAGATGTAACCATGTTCTATGCTAACAGTTTCTTCTCTTGCACTTCTCACATCTGGATCTCTCTTTCGGCTTCTTGCTTTCTAGTCAACCTTGCAAAGTCAATTGTTATCTTCTGTTTTCTTGATTCCTGTTCTTTTATTGTTCTCTCTTCTTAATAATGTTTTCTTTTTCTTATATTCTCCCACACTTAATAACCCCTTGCATCTTAGTGGCTTTATTGCCTTACTTGGGGTGAAATTATTAAAAAAAAAATTGCTGCCATATCACTATCCAGCCTTGACAGCAGCCTTGTGGGTGATGAATTATTTTCCAACCTACAAAACCTTCATTCTGCCAGTTTAGATCATCAGAGCTACAAACCTTCATGCTACATACACAGAGTTGAATCATCCTCATTCCCTTCATATTCCACTTGTAAAGAGGAAGTTCTACTTGGATGGCTTCTTTCACAGAACTGTTACTTTGTAGAACAGCCACTTGAGAGGATGTTTTTCCAATGACCACAATCTTAACCTCTTCAATTGTAGGGTCCACTGTTATCTATCCTACATATCCTCATAATATGCACTTTTTATTCACTCATTCAGTAAAACTTCTAACCTAAGTGGCTCTTGAGCCTTGTATTGGGTGTACAATAGTATAACATATAAAAGATATGGAAGTGGTTTCCTGTTACCTTTTCCATGGTTTTGAATTCAGAATAATGTAATGAATGTGATTGTGCTGACCAAATGATAATATGTGCAGATTAATAAATGATATGAAATTTGAATCTTTCATTTTAAAAATTCTTTTAATGAAAAATAAACCCCAAGCTTGTGCACGGAGGATTACAGGGAGTGAAACTGAAAGTGAAAGAGAAGACTGAGTATAGGGAAGATTGAGGAAAGGATAAAAGATGAACGGGATTTAAGGAGACAGAAGATGGTGACTGATGTTGCATTTAAATTTGAGAAGCAAGTAAACAGGTGGGAAGTGTGAGAAAAGAAACTGTTGGAGTAGAAGTGGCGGTTACATTTAGCAATTTCAACATTAAAAGGGTGGGACCTAGATCCGAATTTAGTAATCATGCTTAAATTTATATAGTTGGGGAACCAGTTTGTCACAGCAGTTGCCATAAAAATATTTGTAGAAAAGACAGAGGGATGCCACGTCATGTCGGTAAGAAAGTAACTGAAGTCGAGATGCCTGGTTAGGATTGATTACATTACAGATCCTGCTTTGGATTTTGTCAAAAATATCTGGATATAAGGCAGGAGCACCAAACCAGATATGGCAACAGCATTCAATGCATGGATGAATGGTAGATTTAACATTACATTTTATTTCAATTTGTCAATTAATTTTAACCCATGTATACGTGAGTGGCCACTTTGCCACTGGCTTAAAATGTGGACCTTACATTCTCACCCGTGATATCTGAGAGATTGCTCAACTCCTCTCTGCAGCAATTGTTTGTATAACTCTCATTCTTGTCGTTCCCATACTTGCAAAACAACTGTGACGTCACATGATTCTGCATTTGGTGGCTGAGCAACTTTGCACCTGGTTTCCTTGGTTTGGTATGCAATTGAGTGCAGAACCTATTCCAGCATAATACAACAATTGTCCTTCTCCTAGCGGAGAATATATATATATATATATATATATATATATATATATATATATTGTATAAAGCAATTGTGTCTTTAACAGAGAGAACTTCCAAATATAGAATCACTTTGTGGAATTAACTCTCTTGACGATGGTTCCTCAATCACCACAGTCTTAACCTGTTCAAGTCTAGGACCAACTCTTATCTTCCCCACACATTACCATCAACTGTGCCTCTTATTCTGTAATCCTCTACCTCAGCTGGCTCTTGGGTATTATACAAGGTGAACATCATTGTAAAAAAAAGATCTTATTTTTTAACTTCATCTTCAAAATAAAAAAAATTAACAAAGAATTTCATGGTGGTAGATATTCCATTTAAATATTGATTTAATTCTTTTAGGTTTTAACTGTATTTATGCTTTAATTATTGCTAAATGACTTAATAATAGGTAGAAGTAAATGATTTGAGAAAATGTCATTTTGATCATGAAATGATCTCCTGAAAAGCTAAATAGATTGAACTTGGTTTCTGCTGGAGAGATTGAAATTGATGAAATAACACCAAGAGATTGGCATGATTAAAAACAGGAATATCAATATTGAACATCTGTAGAAATTATTTACAGCATTCAATCAAGCATTTTTTTATTTTTGTTACAAGTTTAACTGGGTATAAAAATCATATTAATTTTGGGAACTAGGAATTTTAGATAAACAAGGAAGTCATGCTTCTAGAGTAAGAATATTTGAGCAAAAAAGTTTACTACTGTAATTGTTTCTGTATAATATGCACTTTTTCCAGATTTTTAAACTTAAATGCTTATTAAATTTCTTTCCAACCACATGCATCACCAAATTTGGGACAATATAACTGAAAGTAAGTTAAATCTCTGGTCTAAATCAACTAATGTGTAACAGTTTAACTCACTAACCAAACATTTCATCTGTTTTTCTTTTTAATTTATTTGCGTTGATATTAAATGCATTTTAATCACTGCTGTTTGTATCAAGGAAAGACCCCATGAAAAGCTTGCTGCATTTCCATGTGAACATGTGTAGGCGTTTGGTTTTACGGTGTAAGTTTGTTTCATAATATAATGTAAACTATATAAATTCTTATTTTTAATTGATATGAACAAGATAAATAAATGTTAGATTTAGGTGCTGCAAATTCTAAAAAGTCATTGGGCATTATACACAAGTGATTTTCTCTTTTTTTTCCAGAATTTTATTAGTTTAAACTTAAAGAATTACATTACAGTTTGTTAAATATATTAATCTTTATTTTTCATTGAGTAATTCCTGCATTGCTAGAAGCAGACCACCAGACTCACTTTTTTCACCATCTTGCTGGAACTTTCATCTTCCAAAATTGCAAGCTATCTTGAAATCAAAATGTTGTTTTTTAAACATTGTTATCATTTATACTTGTTAGTAGCATAATAAAGATCGATTTTAAAATGTTTAGGAAATAAATTAAAAAAACTTTTAGAAAATAAATGAAAAACATTTAGGAAATAAAATAAAAAATGTTTAGGAAATAAATGGAAAAACGTTTAGGAAATAAATTAAAAAAAGTTAAAATATTAAAGTTTTAAGATGAATAAATACTAAAACAAATTAGTTAAATTTTATCCTAATTTTTATAAAAATCACAACTTTATTTTTAATTAAACATTTTCCTTAAATCAACTTGTATAATTTTACATAGAAATATTCTTATTTACATTATTGACATGCAATCTATTATCCTCATCTTTGTTATTATTATAATGTTTCAGCTTTTGTGCACTCTGGCCTTCATCAGGTGCTTGTTAATCTTGGTAACCTTCAGAGAATTTTAAACTAAACCTGTTATTTAACCTACAGGTGTAGCTTGTTCTCATTCTGCAGACCATGTCTAAGGATATCCTGTCTTGTTCTTATTTAGCTCAGTTATTGCTTGCTCTGTTTGAGTTTGTGTGCACTTCAACCTTCATTTGGATTTTATAATATATAATTTTCTTGTTTTGTTTATTAAAGCAAAATTAGTTCTTCCAATCAGATCCTAATGTTTTTCACATTTAGAAATAAATAATACAAATATCAAAATTTAAGTAATTCAGTTGAATTTCATTCAACAGATTAAAAAGAAGTGTTGTGCATGCATGTGTGTGTGTATATATGTGTGTATATGTGTGCACACATGTGTCTGTATGAGTATTGTATAGCTCCTTTGTGCTGGTGGTTCTCTTGGGCTATGGTCTGAATTAATACACTGTTGTATTTCTTTTCTCTTTCTTCTCCCGACTACGTGTGGAAATGTTTTTGAAATCCAGAGATGAAAAAGACATCAATAAAGGGATTTTAAACTTAGCTATTTTATTCAACATGTTGATGTGTAAATTTCTAACTGGCCAGTGCAGTTGCTATCCCACTCCACTGGGGAGCAGTTTCCAGACAAGATTTTAAGATTGTCTACATTTTTTGATGTGTAAAACTGAAATTCCTGAAATCCCATTCTTCATCCAACATTCCGACGCTAGTTTTAGCCAATCAAAAATGACTTCCTTTGTTTTCCTGTATCTGACTTCAAAGGACAAAATGAAGAAGTCAGAGGAGAAATACAATTCTCCAAAAAAATAATATTCTGCTAGACTGTTATTTAACATGAGCTCTATCTATTAAAAATTTTCACTATTGAGATGTAAGATTCTTTTTATTCTAACTAATTAGTTATTTTTGAAATAAAGATGATTGTTTGATTTAATCCAAGCATTCCAATCAAATTGTGAAATAAAGGTCATTACTTCCAGATCCTTTTACACAAATGTGGGTGTCCTCCAAGGCTCTATCTTGGGTCTGACACTGTTTCTGATGTTCATCAATGATCTTCCTGATGTCATCAGTTCTCAAGTAGGCATTTATGCAGATGACACTACCATTTACTTCTATCTCAATACCAAATCTGTCAGAGCTGACAAAGTTAACCTGGTTACTGCTCTTAAAAAGGACCTCCAATCAGTGGTTAACTGGGGCAGAAAATAGCTTGTAAATTTTACTGACACTAAAATGAAACTGCTCTCATTTAACCACCATAGAGAAAATTTCCTGCCTGCCATCAGCATGATTGATGCTAAACTCCTGCAGAGCAACACGCTACACCTTCTTGGCATCACTTTTTCAATTGACTTGAAGTGAAATGACTACATTAAATCAATAGCTGCATCTACTGCAAGGAAAGTTGGATCACTGTGTCATGCCTGAAGGTTTTTCTTATCACTGTCCATCTTGCACATTTACAAATCTATGATCTTCTGTGTATTGAATACTGTTGCCATATCTCATTTGATGCTCCTCCTATTCATCTCAAGGTTTTTGACAAAATCCAAAGAAGGATCTGCAATGCAACTGATCCTGATTTGTGAGCTACCAAGTTATGATCAGTTACATTGCAGTTACTTTCTCATTGATGTGATGTAGCTTATCTCTGTTTTTTCTACAAGTATTTTCATGGCAACTATTCTGACAAGCTTTTTTCCCTGGTGTCCCAACCACATGAATTTAAGTGTGCTACTAGGTTGGCATTTAGGTTCCACCCTTTTATTGTTGAAATAGTTAAATCTTAATGTTTCTTTTCTCACACTTCCTGCCTGTGGACCTCCTTTCCATTTACTTACTTCCCTGATAATTACACCCTTCAAAAATTTTAATGCACCACTATTACCAGCTTCTGTTGTCTTGGACTCCCATTCATCTTTTATCTTTTCCTCAATCCCTCTCCCCTTATACCCAGTCTTTTCTCTCACTTTCACTCTCTGTAAATCCCTGCATACTAGTGGCATTCCTGCCTTACTTGAAGTGAGATAATTAAAAAAAAAAAGAAAGAAAAATATAATAGAAGTTGAATTAACAATTTTCTCTTAACCAGTTGTCTTAAACTATGTTCTCTCATTCCATGATTGCTTGATTGGTTGTTCTTTGATGGCTTATCAACCCTTTGAAGGTTATTTAAAGCAAGAAAATATTTTTTTTTAGATTGTAAGAATTTTTTTTAGATAATAGTGATTTACTGATACAAGTCTTACTAATTAACCCATAATTGGTGGGAAAAGAGATGGATTCATACCTTTCCCAAAAGTAAGTGAATATAACAAACCCAACTGGAATTGGAACTCAGCTCTCACTGATTTCCAATCTCAAGCTGTTACATTACACCACCTGCACATCCAAGCTTACAGTACCTATTATTCCTAAGAGGTCACCCATTTAGGTACTGACCAGGATTGACATTACTTAACTATGGTGATTGTAAAAGAACCGTTGTTTCAATGTGATATAGCCATAATGACCCAAGATGGCTGGACTGTTTATTTTGAGCCCTGGCTTGTAGCAATGTTAGTGACAAAATTGTTTGATATATAAAATTTTTTTAGTCTTTCTAGCTGATATACTTGATTCCCATTTATTCAGAAGTCTTACATTTGCTGCCTTTCCCCAGTAAATTATATATTTTGCCTCAATAGATTCAAATATAAATAATGATAATGTGTGTTCAGGGAATAGCTAAGTCTAAGTTTACTGCATTTTATGTACATTTTATTGCATGCATGCAGAGTCAAGAGAGATGTTTTCTACTGTTCAAATATATTTAGCTTCAACTCTGCATTTAATGTCTCCACCTAAAAACTGAAATTTTATTTACTATTTATTTATTTATTTTTAATTATATTTTTTTCTTCTCAATAGGGGTAGATAGGTTGTCAGGTTCACACCCCTACCTGGTTTATTGAACAAGAGTAGAGGTTTACCCCTTGTTTCCTGTTTAGAATTGGGTTTCCAGTTCCTTCTAATGTCTACCTTAACTCTATACTTCAAATGTCTCTGCCTAAACACTGAAATTTTATTTACTATTTATTTTTATCTTTTTTTCCTCCTCAATACGAGTAGATAGGTTTGCCTATTGTCTTGTTTACACTCCTCCCTGGTTTTTTGAACAGGAGTAGAGGTTTATCCCTTGTTTCATCTTTAGGATTGGGTGCCTGGTTCCTTCTAAAGTTTTTCATTCTCCTTCACTCCCAATAGACCCTTTTGTCTTAGTGGCATTATCACCTTACTTTGAGTGAATTGATTAAAAAAAGAAGCTTATATCAACAACATTTTTTTTCATTTGTGTTTTTCATATAAAAGTAGATTCTAGTCTTGATTTAAATTTATAAATACATAAAAAGGATACATTATGCTGGCAAACAACTACAATAGCTGATGTTTTATTGCCATATAAATATATGTTTCTTAGTACATTTGAATTTCAAATAGGCAATGTAGTTGGAAGAAAAGGAGTGGCTGGAATTTTTTTATCATTTTAAAAATAACTTTTTTTTAATAATTTTCAGTAACGAAATGATTTGTCGCCGAATACTTGCAGCCTGAATTAAGGAGTGGGAGGACATTTTCTGAATATTTAATAAAAGGGATGGTTCGAATAAGAATGACCCAGGTGAATTTTTCTTCAAATAAGGATAATCATTTCAGCCATCTATTTGTAACTCAAAGGTATATGCTTATTTCTTTGTGTGTGTGTGTGTGTGTATTTGTTTATCTGCATTTCTATCTATATATATGAAAGGATATGCCCAAGTGTTTAATTGTTTGTTTGTGTGTGTGTGTGTGCATGTTCAATGTACATATATTATGGGTACATAGCCAGTTGGTTAAAATGTTACCATTCTGACCATAAGACTCAGGTTCAATTCCACTGTTATAGCAGTGTACATGAAGGAGGAACAAAGAGCAGTGGTCCAAATCTGCAGAGAACATGCTACATTATGATAACTCTGATGCATGCGCATCATGTCAAGGTGATTGAGGCACTTTACGTCATGTGCTCTCTACATGCCCACAATAACTGCAGATGTACATGTGGCATCATAACAAAGTGCTCAAAGTTGTCATGGACTTAGTACACAGTGTGAAGCAACCAACAAACAGCCTGTAACAGCCAGAACCTAAGATCCATTTTCACAAGGAAGGTGAACAACCTGTGTGGAAGACCCAAATAACTCCCAAGATGGTACTAATGAGAAGAGCTTGTGAGATGGTGGATGTTAGTTGATCTTAGAACAGTTCTGCAATTTTTGGTACACATCATTCAGACAGATGCATGCCCTGACATTGTAGCTTGTTCTGATTCAAAGAAGTGTGTCCTCCTAGTAGAATTAACAGTTCCATAGGTGTAGAACAGGGAGGAGGCACACAAGTGAAAGAAAAATCACTATGAATTGTTGTGATCTGACTCTATAGAAAAGGGGTAGACATACCATATGGTAGATGTGCCATGGGGTGCTGTGGATTCCTTGGACAGTCAATTGTTTCCTTCCTTTTGAAGATGGGCATCACTGGTCAATGCCTGAAGAGTGCTTCACATCCTCTTTAAACCACAGCTCAACAAGAATTGAGTTGGATCTGGTCAAGTGCCAGAATAAACAAAGTTAACTGAAACCATGCTCATAACACAATGCTACTTCTGACGTGAAACACATCTGTTCACCTTCCATTGTACATCAATGATAATGATTGCTACGAGTGCATTGTATATTGTTTAATGATCAAAAGCAAATGCTTGAATGCAACATTGAAAAGCTGACTTGCAATTGCATAAAAATTGCTGAGACTGACATGTCTATACAAAAAAAAATACCCTGTCTGGTGGCAAAAGCTTCTGGTGGTGTCAGAGGTGGCAGTACTGCCTTAGCTACTTAAACTGTGTTATCTTCCCTGGCAGCTGACAAGGGCAGGGTATTGCACATGCTTTCACATGTTGTATGTAAATATATATATATATATATATATATATATATATATATATATATATATATATATAAAGCATAAACCAGGTAATTAAGAATAAATCTTTAGTAAGCCATAAATAGCAGATAAACCTGATGTGATGTTATATGGCTTGCACCGAATTACAACATCCTCGTGTCTCTTTCAGATGTGATCAATAGCATTAACATGGGAGCTTTTAATTGGATACAGGAAATGAAATAAATGACACATTGTACATGGCACTAAATGCCAACTACAGTGACTCAGAGATAATGAAGTTCTTGTTAGTAACCAGTTGAAAAAGAGGAACAGCAAGTGATCTGTGCAGACCCCAAAGAGCTACCACTGGTAAAGCACTCTCAGTTCAGGTCTGTGAATGTCATGGAAGTTGGAAGTTGTGAGCAAGAAGGGCCCTGTCATGCTACTCCATTTCTTCTGGTAGTCTCTCAGGGTCAATGTCACTGTCTACATTGAGATATTGGACATTGGTAGTTATAACTCTGAGTAAATAATTATAACATTTATAATACATTTATATATAAGATCTATATACATGAAAATAGAATGACAAGATAAAGAATAAGCAAAGTGTACACAGTCTTTCTTGTATAATTTTTTTATCGATGTATGTAATGAGTGTCCAGATAATTTAGTTAGAAAATGCAAGAAATGTCTGTTTATTTTTTTACCTCAGATTTTTGTTGAGTGTTGAAAAATAGATGTTACTATTATGGCCTGAAAAAGAAAAGGAGATGAACTTTTCATTGCTGCATGTGTTAATGACCTGTCTGTGTAAACCGCTTATCGAATAGTGAGAATGTCATGTGTTTGTGTTTGTAGAGGAAAAAAGTGGGGTCAGTTCTCTTAGAATGAGGGAATTAATTGATAATTATAATTGCTATAATTATTTTATTATAAATATTTTTGACATTATAATTAATTTTTATTTATTTTTTATGAACACGAAACCATGACAGTATAATTTAATTTTTTATGTATTTCTTAATGGTGACTTTCTAAGCTTAGCTTAGATGTGGCACAAGGCTGAAAGTATGAGGCACCCAGTCACTATCAAATTCACTATTCAGTCATAATTGATCTAGTGATACAAGCTTGTTAACCATTACACCATATCAAAGTGCCCAATGTATTTCTTAATGGACATGACACTGTACATGTCCTAGCAGGATTTGCACATGGCTCATGTAATTTATGATGTCACTTCCAATATATAGCTGCCTAGCTCTGCTGACTGGAATTCTCTGGACCACTACATCTGGGGTATTGTTAAGAGGAAGACTAATGAGTGGCCCAATGATACCAAGGACTTATGAAGGCTGCCATTATGAATGTGATGGCCAACATTAATGACAACTACCCAATCTGGGTACTTAACTTGAGCAGCTACATTAAGGTTTCATAGATGATATCATTCAGGTCAATGGTGGTTGTATTGAATAAACTTTTTTTTCTAAGTTGAACATGTACACAAATTTTTTATATTTCCTAAACTTAGTAAGCTTTGTTTATTTACACTATTTACATCTTTCAGACTGTTGTTCTCACCTTTATTGCCTTATTCACAATGTTTCGACCATTGTACACTCCAAGTGATATACATTGGAATTTCAAACTGAACCCTTTATTTAGTTCATAGGTGTAGATTGTTCTAATTCCATGTGCCATTCCTGTTTTGGATATCTCAGTTTCAGTTAATTCTCTTTTGTAACTCAATACTCCAAGTTTTTATTTCTTCTCCTGTAGTCAGATATTGAACTCATAATTCTTTGGGTTGTCACTTTTTGGATTACTCAGCCAATGCTTTTATCCACTGGACCATGTGTAAATAGTGTAAATAGATACAATACCTCATCTCAGAAATATAGACAAAGGTTAGCTTAGTTTGGCACAAGGCTATAGGGATTGGAAATCATCTATTCAGCAATCAGTAATCCAAAAATGATAAAGCACCATTGCTCTTCTTTTTACAAGTGATGGTGCTTTTATAGGTTTGGGATGTATCAGTACAATGACAGTATTTGAAATCTGTAATCTGGCATTAATTTTCACATAAGTAATTTCAGATATCCTGGACTGCCACATGATCCCGCCATTATTGTTTCAATAAATACACTAAATGGTTCTTGTAGCAGGAAGTGCAGATACTGTATGTTGGCCACTTGATTTCCTTTTAATTTTTCTTTTTTCTTTATTAACCAACATGCACTGATTTACAAAGTATTTTAAAGGTACCATGGAGTGGTTAGCTGTTATGTCTCAGTGGTTACCAAAATTTTTCTCTGGGCCACATTTTCAGAATGAAAATTTGCTCACACCTCACCAAATTTTTATAAGTACATTTAAAAATAAAAAAAACAGAGAGAGGGTTAAAGGGAGGTAATCACAGATTTGAAGTCAGAACATTATCATTGATAACTCTCTCCCCCAATTTGTGGACCCTAGTTACTATGTTTCTTAATACTTGATATAATGCAAAAATATCAGAATGTTAAAATCGATCAATAATTATTTATAACTATTTATACTGGGATTCATGCATGCAATTACAAGTAATCCATAATAATGTTTTAAAATTTGAAATCATATTTATTTTTGGCATATGAATTTTTTGAAACCGTTTCTAAATCTTTGATTGTCTTTCAATCATTCTGCCTTACCTGCTATCCTCTTCCATTGCATCTATGTGTTAAGTGCATTCTAATGTAACCATCAATAATCCAGCAAACATTGTACCTTACAGATCTCACTGATGCCAAGTTAGTGATGGTCACTCTGTAATAATGAGGAGTAACGGCTGGAATTGAATTCAATTCACTAGCAAACTGCATGCAAAACTCATCTGCTAACCATTGCTGTATGACAGAAATTGACTTTAGTGATATTGATGAGTTTGTAGACCAATGATAATAAAAAAACTTTTTTCACAACAAATGTTTATTTTTCAACTTTATCTCTCCTGATCACGACTCATAAATTAGTTGTGAATATAACTTGCATAAAATGAACATTATACAGTGAAAATTTAAGATCAAAATTCAGTTGCTAACAACATGTCAGGCTGTGGACTTATTGATCCTCATATATATATATATATATATATATATATATATATATATATATATATATATATATAATATAATAATAAAAGGCTCAAACACTAATATACCATGGTTATAATTTATTGCATTGGAATCATCATCACAATCCAATTTAGCAAACCTACAAATTCCAATTCTTGATCCAATTCATCAGACCTACAATTAAAAATTTGTTGGTCTTCAATGAAGATCTTAATTGTCAAATGAACAACTTCATTGCTAATGTTTATTTTGGCTGATATTTGAAATTTTAATTTTAGATCAGCAAGAAATGACATTATAATTCATGTAAAGAAACTAGGTTTCATTTAAACATTGATTTGGAATTCATGTAATAAATGGATAAAAATGAATATAGCAGAATTGTGAGATGTTTTATCATTTATGACTCTTTTTCCAAAGACTCTATGTTAAGTTTCAAAATGTTATCTATTTAGAGATTCTAGATAAAATAGAAAGAAGAATATTCAATGTTATTGGCATCTCACCTTCAGTCATTTTCCCCACTGTCATAATGTAGCTTCCCTGTGCATTTTCTATAAATAATAATGTATCCAAATACAGGGTTGGTATAAATGGAATAAAATTCCAGTAACCAAAAACACTATCTTTAAAATAATAACATAGTAATTTTTAAATAATAACATAGTAACATAGTAACTATTTTAAATAATGACATAGTAATTTTTCTGATGAACTCTCCTCTATTTTCATTGAAGACCATCAAATTTATAATACACCTAAAAGGTAGATTTTTAAAACTATCCAACTCTGTAAATGATAGATTATACAAAATGTGCAAAAAATGCCCATTTGTGTATGCACATATACATGCACAAATGAGTGTAAATAAATTTATTTAAATATATATGCAGACAAATTGTACACACAAATTAATACAAAATATATTTATATTAACAAGTCAAATGCATGGGAAATATGATTAACCAATTAAAATCAAACATTAAAAGTAAAAATAACAGAATTTCTTTTTTCTTTTTCTCCATACCTCTTTCTCCGATGAAACTTAAATAAAGGTGAAACATGTTAGATTGATAAAGGTTTCCTGTTTGTTCTTTATGTTATCATTCTGTAGGATTCTGACTAACTCTATAAATTCAAGTGTGGTACTAGATTGGCAACACAGTCTAATCATTTTACAGTCAAGCTGGCTAGATGCAACTGTAAGCTCTATTCTAACAATTTCTTTTCTCGCACTTCTTGCTTGTGGAACTTTTTCCTGCTTCTTGCTTTACAGTCAATTTTGATCTTCAAAAATTTAAGTGCAATGTCAATTGTTAGCTTTTGTTTTTTTTTTTTAATTCCTGTTCTTTTATTAGCTTCTCTTCTTAATAATTTTTCTTATATTCTCTCACACTCTTTAATTTTAAAATATTTTATTAAGAATGCTTAAATACATAGCAGAAACACCATATCAGATGTGATAGCAATATTCAATGCATGGGTGAATGTGTATAAATGTGCAGGATTCTGATGACATTTATCATGTTTAATGAAAACGTCACTATAATGTGTTTGATTTGCATATATGTATCCGTTTCTCATGTGCAAAACGATTTCAGTATTTTTCAATTAATACATTTTAAGTAGAATGAGAAAAAAAAACAGGAAATTTTCACAGCCTTTTTAATATTAAACATTTTTAAATATTTGGCATCATTGTTAGTTTGTTGTATTGTATATTTTTTGCATGGTCAGTTATAATTAGTTTAAAGCCTTGATATCTTGGAGAATATTTATACCATTAAATTTACAATCTTTGGGGAGACAGCCAAGAATTACAATAAATAAATAAAATAAAATGACACGGTCAGTTATACATCTATAAACATCCAAGATAAACATTTTTTAGTCATAAACAGCTATCGACGGCCGGCTTGCAATGCAAGGGAAATAACTCTTTAAACACAAAAAATAATATCGTGCTTTTGCAGAAGTATATTAACATTCAAAAAAATCAAATCATTTTGATTTCGAGTTTAATTTTCGCCGAGTTCTTCATAGAATCAGGACTTTGCTTACCAAAAATGAATATATTTAAAACTGATTAAACTCAAAATTATTTCATGGTATACGTTTATTTCTTACTTTTTAACAGGAGAGCTCCACTTTTGAAAACAATTCAACAAAATTTCAGTTTTGGACTTTGAATCTACTTTATTAAATTTAGACAATAACTTAAATCAAGGATCTATATTCTTTCGAAAGAAATCATAACTACTAACTCACCAAATTACACTTCAAGGATGCACATATTGTTTATATAGAAGGGTTCATTTCCATATGTGAGACTATATGATATTAAGAAATATCCTCAGTATTAAACTTTATTTTTATACTAATGTTCACCCAATACAAAGCTCAGAAACTACTCAAAGTAGAGGGTTACTGTGTGGTGTTGTATTAGCATAAGAAAAGGCAAAAAAGTGAAGTTCATGGGGTTATGCAGGAAAGATAATGATTAAACTAGACTTGTGAGAGGTTAAGTTTGTGTAGTGATTGGGAATATGTTTTATAAAGCAGCAGTTCTTGATTTAAGCTGGGGACTCTGCTAACATTGCCCTGTACCAAACTAAACTAATCTTAGAAAATATTTCTCTAAATTATACAAGGATTTAGGTAAATGAAAATCCTTTAAACTTTTGCTATAAACAAATAGAAAAAAGAAGACACAGATGAATATAAGCCCCAGTAGAAAAGTTAGGAATTAAAATATGACTAAAACTGGATATGCGTGTAATGACAAAAGTATGCTGGTGTAAGCTTGAAGAAAGCTTTATTCAAATGAGAATACAAGGTTCGCATATATTGTGTCCTTTTATAGTTCCAGTAAACAGAAAAAGTTCTCTTAAAGAGGAGAGTAACAAAACAAGGGGAGACCATTCTTGATTATTTATAACAATACGTTTTTCTCTTTAATTTTTTAATAAATCTTTTTGTTTGTGTCCATAATGTTATAGACAAGCGTATGGTTGCAAGAAAGAAATTCGACAACAGCAGAAATAGATTTACGTGATTTATTTCAATAGGAACATGTGGGTTTGGGACAGCTACCTTGTGGTATAGTTCATAAGCCAGCTGCCAATCTGGGTTGATCTCTCATAGTAGTTCTCACTGGTTGGCATGACGCTCCTCCTGCTGACTGCCCAGACTGACCGTGACAGATCTCTTCCCTGGCCTCCTGTTGACTGCTAGTACTTCCCCATGTGACCCTTTTATGGCATTTTTTATGGCTTAACAGGCTCGAAAAACAATGCGAGTATAATTAGGAGGGAAGCATTTTTATTGATTGAAAAATAGAAACACTTTAAAATATTATTTTATTTTTCGACCAGAACTCATGCGTCAGGCCTATGTGCAAACAACGATAATGGTCATTTTGTGACGGGGCCTTGTCCCGTTCACATCCGGCTCTCGCTCTTGTGTATGTTAGTTTATTTGCCTGCAAATCAGCCAAGATATGTCGTATTTTATTTTATAACAATAATAAAATTCTGTTATGCATTTGATTAATTTTTTTCTCATAAGAGAGGGACATACAAATAGACTGATATTTCTCTTAGCATTTGGCATGTGGTTTTGTTCAAGCATTCTTGTCCAGTCATAGCCAAACTGCTTGCTAATATGTGGCCCATTTGACCTTTTTGAATGGCACACTTAAAAAATTTTGTTTTGTTTCCTTCTCACTTGTTCACTCACACTCTCTCATACATAATCACATACATAGACAATGATTAAGTACAATGTTTTTTGAATTTTGTAAACTTTCAGTGAAAATGTTTTCATCATTTTAAACAGTTGGCAATTTTCGTTATGGAAGATCATATGTGTAAACATCTTTTGTTTTTTAAACAGGAAACATTCATAATAATTTTTATTGTAAAGAAGAAATATATGTTTTTATTTTCAAATGAATAAATTAGAAATAAATCACATGCAGCTATGTGCTAATCACTGTCATCATACCAAGGCTTAAATTTTTTAATTATAAAAAAAATCTTTCCTCTGAAGAAAACAAACTTTTTCCCATTCCAAAGGTTTATGCTTACACATATGGTCTTCTCTAGGGAAAATAGCTGAAGTACCTACTACAAAAAATGATTTTGAATCTTTTTAATCTTGTGATGAGCCATGGATCATACGACCCACTGCTCGAAAAAAGGTTGCCTGTGACTGCTGTAAACCTAAAACAGCTATTGAAAATGACAAAAGTAAATTACAAGGCACATTATAGTGAAAAAGTTTTCAATTCAATCCATTATCAATATAACAAGAGCTGTAAATTATCAGGTTATCATTTTTTTGTGTAGCTGATCCAAGGGAGTTAACCATATTTTATATCAATGCAAAGTTACTTCCCATACATAAACTTAAATTCAAATCAGCAAATGCAATCTGTTCTATCGCAAAAAAAAGAAAACTTTACATATTTATCGGCCACACATCTTCAATTCCTCTTCTTAATAATGATATCGTTCGTTGTTATGGTAACAGAAGGTATTACTCGGTGTTAATAAGCGAGCATACCACGGGTTAGCGTAAAATATTAAGTAGGAGAGATCGGGTTGCGAAAAATGTGTTGCGTTTTATTTTATTCATATTGTTTTGTGTTCACTTTGTTTGGATATATTTTAATTTAATTATTCAAAATGCGAGTTTGGTGTAAAGATAAAAATATTAGATTATTTATACAGAAAAGATAACAAATTCCATGTCAAATCGACAATGGTCTGATCATCAGCAGGACAGATTTTTTTCAAATTTGGTACACTTATAGAGATTCATGATAGAAATTGAATGGTACCTATTTTACATTTCTAGGCTAAAGTGTTCCCAAGATATAACACTTTGACCTTCGCCAAGAAGGGAAATTTTGGAAAATAGTTACAAAGTTTAAATACCAATATCTCAGTTGCTTTTTCATCCACAAACCTAAATTGTATACCATTTTAAAGTACTTGCATAGATTTAATAGGTGATCCATTTATTTTTTGTTTGAAGGTCAAATAGGATAATTTGACCTTGACCTTAACATTTGACCATTAATTTCTCAAAAACCATATCTTTAATCTTTTTTTTAAAATTTGACAACAAATTTGTCTGCTTTATGGCAAGATACTTACAAAATTTTGTGGTGGACTTTTGACTGTGCCATGAGTTACAAGGGTTTTACTGAGTTGGGCCAAATTCATAATGCCAGATTTTGGTATCTGCCACTTCATGCTAACATTTTCATATCTCCCAATAAGGTCAAGTTGTATATCTTTAGAAAGCTCTTTGAATGCTGATTAATATTCACATAAAAATTATGATTATAAAATCAGCAGAATTTGTGTTATTTGTGGTTAAATGTTGACCAATTCAGTGGAAAATAAACAATCTTATTTTGGTTTTGTTTACATTTTTAGAATCCAACAAATAGATTTATATGGAAAGTGGCATAATGTAAATAATTATTTAAAAAAAAGTATCATGAATTAATGTTAAGATAACATAAAATAATATGAAAATAGATGGCTATTGTCATTCTCTTTATTGTTATCATCACAATGTTTCGGTCATTGTGTTCTCCAGCCTTCATCAGTGTATTTCAATCTGGGTAACCTACAGGGATTTATGAACTGAACACTTTATTTATACTACACAGGTAGGCTGTTCTTGTTCCACTGTCCATTTCTATGGATATCTCATATAGTTCTTATTTTTAGTACTGCTCAGCTATTTCTTACCTGTTTCCATGTCTAAGGACACACTGACAAACCCAGGGATTGAACTCACAATTACTATGTCACCAAATTCACAAACCAATACCATAATCCACTTGGCTATTGTCCTGTAGGAAATTTCTTTGTTGTGAACTTGGAGCTTTAAATCCAAACTGCCTGCTTATAAGTACTCAGATATTGTCACCATTTTTCACAGTACAGGTTCATTAGTATACATATAATAGCATTATTCTTGTTTGTAATGCCTTCACTAATTCCTAATCATTGGCAACCATGTTTTTCTTATTCATACAGATTGTGTACAGAAACTTATTAAAACAAATTTTAAGTTAAAATTTAGCAGAGCTCGATAATGCTACTTCCTGCCCAACAGTGATCTGTTTTTGCCTTGTTGATGGCATGAAATATATTGTGAGCAGTGTGTAAGTTAAGGAATTCCCTTTATGAACATTCTAAGAAAGACACAATCAGTAAAGAAAAAGAAAGTTAAAAATTAGCATTTTGGAATATCAGAAATATCAAACTTGAATCATTTTATATAATTTAATTTTCCCTTCTCTCTTTGTATATTCATTTCTAATAAATTTGGTCAAAATACTTGGTCTCTAATAGTGAATATTTAATACCACTTGTGGATGGTGTCAGACAACATTTATTGCTGTAGATCACAAAGGAATTATAATTAATCTCTATTCATGTCAAGTTTCATATCTTAATAGAACAATTATAAAAATCCTTTTCTGATAAATTCAACCTGATTATCAGGAAATAAATATCTTTCTATGAAGATTTACTGGTTTACTAAGTTCATGATGGTTTTAGAAAATTATGTAATCCATTTAGTTGTTAGACTTACTTTAATTCCTGACTCCTGACAATCCCTTTCTTCTTGATGTATCTTTCATCAGAAATATTTAGTTCAGACAATGCCTGAAGATAAGCAGTGAGTTTTGCAGGAATAGGAGTAAAGTCAGTGGATCAGGATATGATAAACTGAAACTTTGCTCATTGCATACAGGGTTCAAATGTAGTCAGCGCTTGTAAGTAATTCAGAATCATTGTTTCATTTTTATTTCTATTTGTTCTTACAATTTGAAATTTCACTATTTAAGTAATAAAAGTTTTAAGATATATGGTAAATAAATACTACCTGTGACATGAGTCTTATATGAACCTCTAGTTAAATATAATTAATGAGCATTTCAGATCTTTTCTGTTAATTCATCCCAAATAATGTAAAGTTACTGATCGCAAATATTAATTCACCCCAAGAAATTTTTTTATTAAAATTTTGGTACTCTTTTGAAATTATAAAGTTTAAATCAAAATTTATTTGGCTTGCCTCTCAACAATTTCAACCCTCAGTATAAAAATTACCAAAAGTCAGGTAATTATTCACATTTAATAAATGTGGGTGATATTTGAGGTACTTACAAGGAATTTTTTACAATTTAAAAAAAAAAGGAAAATATTTTCTTTTTTTGTCTTGTTTATCAAGGTGAGTGTAAACGTAAACCCCACACTTAGAAATTGCATGCCCGAATTGCCCACATTTGGGGTATTTGTAAAGGTCAACCCAACTGGGATGCAATGGAAGGACCTCATTCTTTGAGAATTTGGTGTGAATTTTAGTAAATATAAATTCTTTTTATTTTGGGATGAATAAAAAAAAAGATCCAGCATTCAATTATTCAATTGACATTTGTTTGTGGATAAAAAAAAAGTAAAAAAAAAGGACCATTTTAGATAATTTATTTCTTATTTCATTCATCTGCATCAGTTTATAAACAAAGAATGGAAGAAATACTGACATACTCTTTGTTAATAATTTGTTACATTATTTGTTTTTTTTTGAATATTGTTCCTTAATTCAATCCAAAGTTACATGTTTGGATCTGCGCTGACAGAGCAGCTTCAAAGTATTGAGATATTTCTATCTGCCTCCAGTGGGTAAGTAGTTCTTATTTTTACTTCTTTGCCAAATAATGATATCTGATGAAAGAAAATACTCAATTCTCTATTCATCACATCTGATTGAATATTAGTTTAATCATTACCAAGGATTTGGTATTTGAGTTCTTTGAATTATCATATCTCATAAAGGATAATTTAAAAAAAGAACTTCATATTAAAGTTCCTTTTTCTTCCAGGAAGTAATTTTATACAGATTCAACTTTGTTAATTTGTAAGCTGGTATTTCTATAGTTTCAGTTAAAATTTGCAAAAGAGATTTAATTTTGTGGACTGAGTAGATTTTAAATATTTCATCTGTCTGCTTAATTTTAGAGTTAGTTCTTTGAATAAAATTTCAGTTTGTGCCCTCACTTCAATGCTTAGCTGTTCTGATTTTGCCATTTTGTGCAAATTACTTCAAAATTAAAAACAAATTAAAAAACTATAAAAAATTTTGTCATAATAGCACAATAGTTTTTTTTCTTCAGAGACAGAAGTTTCATTTACAACATTAATCAGTGTTGAGTTAACATTTAGAACTTGTATTAACATTTAACTAAAATTTTGGTAATCTCAAAAAGTCTACTGAGAGGTTAATGGTAAAAAGAAATAATATTCCTCATGCAAAATATTCATAATTTAGCAAAATTTATTGTGGACAGATGAATCTAAATTTGAACTTTTTGCTAGTAAAAGGAGACTGGAGAATAACTGAAAAATAAAAGAAAATATACTGTAGTTACTGAAATTTTATCTTTTACTTTAAAAAAAATCCCAAAATATCTCATTTTAAGGTGTTTTTTAAAGAAATGTAAAGTGACCCCAAAGTTTTGCTTGTGTATATATCTGAATTCAGTTTATGAGAACTGTTTGAAGCATTGACTTATATAAAGGACTATGTTTTAAAAGTGAATATCTTGGTAAGGTTTAGTTTTATTTAGTATATTTGACTAGGGGTCATCAACATCACCACTGCCACCAGTAATATCAGTTCCATGACTGTATTGTGATTGTAGGGTCATTGCACAGTTGAACAACTGATGAACTCCATATATATGTATCTCATTTGCATGCAAATATCTGAGACTCTGAATGATCTTCTCGTTCAATCAGTGATGTTGCCAGCCCATTTTTTTCTCCATTTGCCTCTTCTTCTTTTGCCTAAGGTGGAACTTTATAGCCTAGCAGTAGAAAGATTATTGGCACTGATGACATGGTTATAGCATATCAAGTTCTTCTTCTTTACGGTAGACATGAGTTCTTCCAATGAGATTGTTTCTTGCCTGATTTTTTTTCACTCTGTCTTTTATGATGCAGTCTACATAGGAGATTTCCTATAATGATTCTGTAGCATCTCATTACTAATGCTGGCTGGCTTCTTAAATGTAATTCCACTATTAATGTCAAAATGTGCAGACATACAGAAAGATTGAGAAGGCATGCTGATTTCATTAGAGAATTTGGAAATATTTAATGCGAGGTCCTCAAAAATTTACTATGCTTGTTACTGGGATATTTTACTGTTGTAGAACTCACCATGAGCTTATTCAATCATTAACTTAAGAATTAAGATTCATCAGTGATGTAATGGAATAACCTGTCACCCCCATGAGTGATTACACTATAGGTAGTAACTGCCTATAAGTATCTGTAAGTCAACAGACTAGAAAGCCTAGCTGCGACCTGTTCAAGCTATACCAATGGGCAGAGTCTCGTTCGGGGAGGTAGACTGCCCCTGAACCCATTTATACAAGTTCAAAAGGGAATATTTTTGGCCACGCCTACGGGCTTGGAGAACCCACATTAATCTGGCTTTGTGCAACATGCAACCCTCGTGGTGGGGGGGTAGCTAAATATATTCTAGCTGGGATCTGTTGAGTATGACTCAGATTTACATGAGAACTACTGACCTTCCAATAGTAGCACTTACTACTGGATTGACTTGCAATGACCTAGTGCATAACTGTTACTTTTATTCTTATTGTATTGGTTTTTACAATAAACCTTTACTTATTCTATCCACTGTGTTTGTCAAGTATATATTCCTATTAGCATGGAATATAACAATCAGAAAATTCAATTAGGAAAATTTTCACATGTATTTCTAGACTTTAATAATGAATAGCTAAAGAAAACATTCTGATTTTTGGTACAAGATTGTTGACAATTATGGCAAACATGACCAAAGTTGGTGCAGAGCCTTTAACCTAAATTAAAAATAAATATGAACCAGAAAGCATTGTGATTGATAGAATTTACAAAACAGGTAAATATTTAACATCTTTACATAATAACTGAACTCAGAAAAATAGGAGGTAAACGATTCTAAATTAGATATTTGAGCAGATTTAATGTCCTCGATATAACGTTACCTGAAATGATTAATACTTGAAGATGTAGTTACCCTGATACAAAAACATTGTCATTACCAGATTGTAATATGCTGATTTCACCAGATATAAAAGTATTTCATGTGGTACACTTGAAAATCTGGGGCCTGTGAAAATGTTGTGTCTATGGAATTTGCTACTTTGCTAATAGATTAATCTAGCTTTGGAAGTGAAGCTACTGTGCTTTCAGTTGCAAGTACATTTTTATAAGGCCTGGTTACTTGCTTAATACCCAAAATAAACTACTTTACAAGGTTCAACTGTTTGTGTCAAAGAAAATCAGTCACTTTCCCACTTCTGTAAGGTTGCTTCTCTTTGCCTTTTCTATAAATACTTTCATGGTAATTGTTCGAGTGAACTATGGTACCTAGACTTTTTGAATTTAAGCACCAGTATTAGACTGGTGTTGAGATCTCATCAGTTTACAGGTGAGTTGACTAGATATAACCGTAAGTTCTATGCTAACAGTTTTTTTCTTGCATTTCTTGTTTGTGGAACTCCCTTCTTCATCTTTTCCAACCAACTTTAATCTGCAAAAATTCAAATGCAATGTCAATCACTATCTACTGTCCTCCTGATTACTCTTACTTTGTTCCCTTTCCTTGTTTCTGTTTTCTAATTCTTCCACACCTAGTAATCCTTAGTGGCTTTACTGCCTTGAATGGGGTTAAGTCAATTAAAAAAAGATGTTTAACATTTCTTTATATGATCCTCATATAATGTTTCAGAAATTCTTAATCATTAAACAGGAACAAAAAATACTTACAAAATTTTGTTTACGACTTTTTTCAAGCAAGCAGTAAGTAAAGGATGAAACATTGTTAGAACAAAGTGAATACGCCTACCCAACTGAAAGAAACAAAACTGAAAACAATATGCTTCTATTTGAAATGTCAAAATATCTGTTAGGCTGTTGAAAAGTTGCTTGGGAACAAAATAATTGAGTGGACAGGTCTGTGAGGACAGCCTGAATAGGTTTCTGGATGGAACAAATGGTATAGAATTGGAGCCTGTAACTCTGCAGGGGATAAAGGTTAGTGGATGGGATAAATTTGAGAAGGCTCTTGCACTTTTGTTGTAACATCTGTTGAAAAATGTCAGTCTGTTGATTCTCCTCAGTTCCATCTGTAAACTAAGGATGGGGGAGTGGTTAGTGCTTAGGCTAGTCTGGTTGACCATTACTAATGAGTAGTGTGTTCAATCCTCTCTGACTACCCCATACTTGTAACCTTATTTTTAATAAAAGCAGATATTATTTACATTATTTACATTGGACTAATGTCCTCATCTTTGTTGTTATTATCACCATTGAAAATAACAAGAAAGATGAGGATATTAGTCCAAGTGTAAATAATGATAACTTTTGATCCTAAAAATTCAGACAAAATTTTTTTTTAATCATTTCACCCCAGACAAGGTGATAAAGCCACTGAGCCACAAGGGATTACTGAGAGTGAAAGAAACTGAGAAAATGTTATTGCGGAAAGAGGGCAATAATAGAACAGTAAAAGACAGAAGATGATGATTAGCATTGCCTTTAAATTTTTGAAGATTGTAGTTGGCAGGAATGCAAGAAGTTGGAAAAGAGTTCTACAGGCAAGAAGTGCTACAGAAGAAAAATCATCAAAATAGAACTTACAGTTACATTTAACAATTTCATGTTAGTGGAAAATGTTAGATGAAGATGACGCAATCATTTACTCTCCTGGAGGTTAGCATCAACCATACTGATCAAAGGCAAACATTTGAATTGGTACAGCCTGGAAATGATGTACCAATGGAGGTGTTTGAAAAAAAAAAAATTCTGTCAAACTCTGTTGGCATGGATGTCAAACTAACTGACATTCCTATATAGATGTAGGGACCTAAAACTAGTTCCACCAGGTTTATCAACAAAGATATTGGCCAGTTCCAGGAGAGCACAAAGAGTAGTGGTAAGAGCAGGGCATTGTCAGGGAAACGATTTTTCAAAGTCATTGGAAGAAAGATCAGCTTCAATGTGAAGGACATTCTTTAGGACACTGAGAATAAAGCAGAATTTAACAAGACCTGGATGAATCATACAATGTGGAAATATGAAAAGGTCATGAGTTTCCATTTATGAAAATACAGATGAGGACATTAGTCTGAATGTAAAAAATATAAATAACTACTTATCCCAGAAATTAAAACAGAAAAAAAAAAAATAAAACACAGCTATTATCAGCTGGAATTCACGTGGTATATATTGACTCCATGGTTAAAGGTAACTTGACTTGGATCCAAATCTATATCCACATGGTCTTTCTCACTGTTGGAGGAACCCTCCCCTGACTGACCATGTCTTCAGGGATGTAGCCATACTCACCATGCTTGGCCAATCAACACCTTATCTGAAAATTGAAAAAATATAGTAAAAATTAAACAGATGGACCTAGTTGGTTCCTTTTAATCAAACATGTTTGGACATATATATATATATATATATATATATATATATATATATATATATAATATATTTTCTGCTTATATATTATTATGCATACATTTTTTTCAGCAAATACTTCTCTGTCGCTGAATGGTACAGCACATCAAGCCAAATGACAGTTTCTATATAGGAATACAGGTTCTATTCCTATCAGACAACGCATATTTTCTATGAAATTTCTTAAACATTCAAGTTAGTAAATGTAATTAATACTGTTTAATTAAAAAACATAGCATTTACTTAAATAAATTGTATCTATAAAAATAATGTATAAACAAAAAATATTGTAAATAATTGTCAGATTCATTATATATATATATATATATATATATATATAAATTTACGTTTAGGTTCTAATGGTTTTCTTAATTCAAAAATTATTCTTATTCAAAATGGTAATGATCACAGTTCTTGTACCATATTTAATGTTTAAATACTGATAATTGTAAAAACAAGTTTAATTCTCTGAGAGAATGCAGCCATGTTTTAGCTAATCTCATATTTCCAAAATGAAACTAAAAACCTGACAAAAATTTATGAAACTGATGACATACTTTTTGGCAGTACAGATTAAATCAGTTTATGTGTATCAACAAATAATTTCTTCTGATATGTAATGAAAATATCATAATATTTATACATCTTGTACATTTTATATAAACTGAATGAAGTACACAAAATCCAAATCATTCTGAAACAAATACTTTTGATTTTCATAGTCATTATCAGGAACCACTATGGTATCTGTTAGTTATAATTCCTTTGTCTGCATCCTGGTATTCTTTGTGAAGCTGGATGTCTGAAATGGTCTAGTGTGACATCATGTGTAACAGCTATTAGGAATGAGGCTGCACAATATATATATATATATATATATATATATATATATATATATATATATAAATCTTTCCATGTTTGAAATTGGCAAAGACTTAAGTTGTTAAATCTGAAAGAAAAAAAAAATCATTAGATGCTTAAACTTAATTCACAATTGAAATCGTTCCAAGTTATTGGAACACCCTTTATATATATATATATATATATAAGGAAAATTAATGACAAAAATATTTTGTGTGACACATTTCATCCTTTGGGACTTCATTGGACTCAAATAACATTTACATTGATGTTATTATACATGTTCATGAAGGAGAGGGGATGCTGAAATTTAGAAAAATGTTTGTTTTGTTATATAGTGTAGCCAAAGAGAAAGCAATTTGCTAATATGAAAGTGTATGGAAATTGTTTTAATTGCTAGATAATCCACAGTAAATTCATGTCCAGGTTCGTACAACATTTCAGATTTCCTGGCAGATCTTCTATTTTCACAATGTGGGATATTTAAAAACAAAATTGATAAAAGCATAAACAAAAAGAAAAAGAAACTTAATGAAATTGGGTAGACTTTATACCTAAATACATATTGAAAAAAAAGAATCAAATCTAAAAGATTAAAATTTCAATGTCCCCTCTTCTTCATGCATATGTGTAGTTCCATCAGCAGAAACATCACTTTAGTTCAATGAAGTTCTAAAAGACAAAATGTGTCACATGAAAAAGTTTTTCCACTTTGTTATTGATTTTCCTAACATTGTCATTTTGGTTTGATAGGCACTCTTCCATTCTAGGATTATTATTATTTTCCCTTTTAATATTTACACTGATGCTACAGTCTTATAATTGAAAATACACTTAGGAGATTAAGCCTGTCTTTTACAGAGACACAAGCAGTTTTCCTTTTGTATGTTAGATGAAGAAAATACTAATTTTTTAAAATGTTCAATTTAATGCAATCAATTAAAATCTTAAGCTTTCTTATGTTTCAGACACAGATTTATGACTGAATTTATTGAAGTTGGTGGAATCTTGACACTGCTTGATATCATTAGTCTGAAACAGGTGACTGAGATCAACAAAGCCAAATCATTAAAATGTCTTCAGCATATTGCAAATTCTGGACGAAAGTATAAGGAGCTTATTTGTGAAAGCTATGGTAGGTAAAATGTCTTCAAACCAGATACTCTTGGTGTCAGTTTAAAATGAAAACTTTTTTTCCATATATATATATATATATATATATATATATATATATATATATATATATATATATATATATATCAAATATATGGTGAAGATCAATATATATTACAATGAATCATTCATACAAAAAGTAAATTAGTAAAGTTAATGATATAAAATGGCAAAATTCCTTTGCTAACTAAATTTTAAAGATTCATTAACCTATCAATCACTTGATGAATGTTATGATCCTTGTTTTTTAAAAGTATAAGCTGTAATAGGTCTCCCTTAAATACGCAAGTACTTTTGACAGTACTTCCAGTCATCATCAGGCATGGAAATTTTTTTTGTTTTTGGTAAAATTCAGGTAGCATCTGAGACAAAAAAATATAATGCGAATCGAAATTACTTTGAAATCATGCTTTGACCTCCCTGTGGTTGGTCAGAATTCCATTAAAAATCCCTTTCCACACTGCTTGATACTGCATTGCTGTCCCTAGAATCCCACTGTCTAACCCTGAGCCATGGTGTCTGGGAATGTCAACTTTTGTGAGAAGGATGCCAAAGAAGTAATGATGAGACATCATCCCCGTCAGCTTGGTGGTAGTGGCTGGCAAACTGCAATCACTTTTGTTTGAGTTTAAGAGAGATTGATCTCAGTTCTCAGTAAATTTTGTTAAGCATTGCATGGGATTTCCAACTGATGTTCTTGATTTTTTTAAGTAGATTTATATATGTACCAACTAGTTGTCTTTCAAGATGAACAGATAATGTCCAAGTTTCTGATCCATACAGTAGGACTGGTTCAATCAGTGTTCGAAAAGTTTGGAGAGGATGGAAGGTGTGAGCGTTCTATTTGCATAATTGCACCTTTTTGTTTTGTTTTTTCTTTTGCTTATAACCTGGATTCTGAAGAATAGAGCACATAGCAGAATTAGACTAGAAATAGGACAAGTGTAGTGTGGCTTCATTACTGATACTGGAACAAGAAATGCTATCTTTATGATCAGAATGATATCAGAGCAAGCAATACAAATGTATAAAACCTGTATCTATATTTCACAGACTCACAGTAAAAGCATTTGGTATGATGCCACACATTGGATCTGTTTGAATTGCTAGAAAAGATTCATTTATTTGGGAAAGATGAAAAAATCCAGAACATTTACTGGGAACAAACTGCCTGCATATGGATAGAAAATGAGTTGAAGTAAGCAAAAATAGAAAGATGTGTAAAACCAGGATTTATTTAACCTGTACAGAAAGGTGATCTTAAAAGAAGTAGATGTCCTACCAGGATTTATTATAGATAGGCACAAACATAACAACATATGATAGGCAAATGATACCATATTGATGGCAGTCACAGCAGGTACTTCTAGACAAAGTAGTAAAGGAAAGCAAGAAGAATGGACAAACCATCAATTATAAAAAGATAGAGTGTATGGTCATTAGCAAGAAGTACACTCCAAGATACAAGTTACAAATTAGAGACGTCAAAATAAATCAAGTACAGAAATGTAACTATCTGGGAAGAAATAATAACAGATAATAGAAAATATGATAAAGAAATCTGAACATGCATTGGAATAGCAAAAGATGTCTTTCAGGAACTAAACAAAGTATTAAGAAACAAGAAAATTTGGAAAACTTAGTGAAATGTGCTTGCAATAAGAGGTTTTTCCCATGAGACAGCTTTTATTTTACCTACCTCTTTGGCAATGTTTATTATTTTCAAAAACAAATATTAGAATTGTAATAAAGCCTAAATATATGAAAGTGAATTTATATATTTTCTTTGTTCTTGAGAACTGGCAACAAAAATAATAACAATATTTATTTATTATATTATTTAATGGAATGATTGGCAAAATGTCAACTAATTGCCAATTGATTCAAAGTTTATAAAATGGTAAATAATAAGGATTTCCTTAGAGTTGGTTCACATATTTAATAAAGTAGTAAATGTTTATAAATTTATGAATGAAACATCACTTTTACATTTATTTCTTTATAAATTGGTAAATGATAAATATTGCATTAGTTTTATGTTGTAAATATAAAATTCTTGTAAATAAACCAATCTAATAAATAAATAGTGTTTAATATTTTTGTTGCAAATTCTAAAGAACAAAAAAAATGTATAACTTCACTTTCATCATGTTTAGCTTTTATTCCAATTCTAATCATCACTTTTTAAAACAATAAACATTGCTGAGGGAGTGAAGGTAGTTAAAAAAGCAGTGTCATGGAAGAAACTGTCCTTTTGAAACTATGTCTTATTGTAGGCACATTTCTTTGTGTTTGCTGAAAATTGGTTGGAAACAAAGGCAAGAGGGCTCAGCTGTTACATAATATCAATCTTCCTATATGGCAGTGTCTGCAAGAAAATTTCCTACAGATAAAGAAGTGACTTGAGATAACAGAGATGTGATTCTACAGAAGGATGCTGAGAATACTATGGAGGGTACATGTGAGAATTGAGGAAGTTTTAATGAAACAACAAGGACATTTAGATTTAGAAAGAGACAGTTGAAATTTCTGGGATGCATAATGAGGAAAGATGGCTTGAAGAATTTGACATTGACAGTACATATTTAAGACAAAAAGAGCAGAGGGAAACAGCAAGTAACATACCTAATGAATTTATGTAAATGTATGGCAGAATATGGACTGTAAACTGCTAACCATAACAATTAGGAGAGTGGCAGTGTCTTTAAAGTGACTGGTTTAGTAGGAGGAATAACGAAAGGTTCTCTGTGGACACCACAGATGGACACCATATTCAATGGCCCTGAGAATTGTGAACAGTAAATGATATTTCATGGCATTTCACTTTTTCCTGTAGGATCTTGGGGGTCAATATCACTGTATATGTTAGGGTGCTAGATTGATTGATTTGTTTTCTATAGCTTATCAATCCTTTGTAGGTTATTTAAAGCCAGGAAATGTTTTTACGTTGCAAGAATTCTTTTTTTTGGGCGATAATTTTTGGAAATATCTGTTCATTTAAAGAATTTTTTTTAAAGATAATTATTTAGTGATGCAAGTTTTACTAATTAACCCATAGCTGGAAGAGGGAGAAGTGGTGGATCCATACCTTTCCCAAGGGTATTTGTATATAAGTGAATATAATGAACCTGACTGGAATTGGAACCCAGCTCTCTGATTAACAGTTCTGAGCCATTATCCATTACAGTCTCACACATCCAAGCTTACAGTACCTGGTATTCCCAAATGGGTGTCACCTATCTAGATACTGACCAAGCTTGATGATGCTTAACTTTGGTGATTGTAGGGGAACTGGAGTTTCAACATGAAATATCTACAAAAATATATTTCACCTCTAAAGCAGAAAATTTGATTGGTTATGTGACCCCATGGCCACTGGATTTGGAACTTGGCTCTCTGATTAACAATTCTGAGCCATTATCTATTAGACCACCTGCACATCCTGCTAGATTGAGTAATGAAGCTATAGATCAAGGGGAGTGACTTCAAGTTCTAGTAGGACTCTCCTCTCTCTCATACAAAGCCTTTTTGACATGTATATTTAACTTAAGAATGTAACATTCTTTAAATGCCTAAAATGAAGGTAATAAAAACTTTTCTCTATGGCATTGATAACATTAACATTCCTGATAAAGCCTAGAGATGATTGAACGTACTCAAATCAAAACATTGTAAACTTTTGGGAAGGCTCTTCATAAAATTGATTTGGATGTGTGACAATTTATGTGCCAAATTAAAAAATGTGATAAAAAATTCAACAGATAGGCCTTGTCAGCTAATTTTAATAAAATTGGATTGACTATATATATATATATATATATATATATATATATATATTCTAATGATGTAATGTTAAGCAAATGAAAATAAAATGTGCATATTGTGTTTAGATGTGAAACTGCATATTTTATTTTGTGCATATCAGCTGATGCATATTTTGATAAGGCTGGCATATTGTTTATATTTTTTGCCTCCAATCAAGATTGGAGTCTGGCACAATCAGATCAAAACAACTTACAAATTGTCAACATTGTCGCCAAATTGGCATTGTTTTTAATCATGTCATCAGTTTTTTCATTTGAGATATTTTTATTAGGGCAAATCAAGCAAAGAAGTTATTTCAAATTGCATGTGGGATCAGTGGCTTTTAAACGTGATTTTTTTTCCCTTTTTTAATCACTTTCATCAAATAACCTTTTTGCTTCTGAAACTCAATGCTTGTATTTTTCAATGTCATAAAGTTTGACAACATTGCTTTGTAAATCCTTTTTAGATGATTTTAGTAGTTTACTTGTAAATATTTGTACAAAAATAATGTCTAATTTATTTATCCATACAACAACCACATTTGTGAAAGTATACTCGTACATTAAAACAAAAAGATCATTAAATATAATTTTTCTTTTTTTACAATAAAGTTCGCCCTGTGCAAGGCTCGGGGGTCACTCAAGGTAGAGGGTTATGTTAAGAGGTAGTTTATATGAATTCAAGGAGATGATAATGGTTAACTCTAGACTTGAACTAGTTAAGATTGAAGTGATTGGGGAAACATCCTCTTGGGAGTCTGTTCCATATAGCAATGGTTTGTGGGAAAAAGCTGTTTGTTACTTCTCACTGATGGAAAACAGAAGGAATATGGGAAGTTTGCTACAATGTAAGTGGCATGGTGGATCCTAGACGTGAAGGTTTGGCCTGGCAGAACCAAGGAATGTTGTTCATCAGAACACTTTCCATGGAAGTAGCAATAAAGCAGTGAGAGGTACACCACATCCTGCCTGTGAGTGAGAGGTTGGAGGGTAGAAAATAATTCTCCTTCAACAAGGACTCAGGAAAGTGAGGATTGGGAAGCTCCTTCCCAATTATGGCAGCAGTACTCCATTTTCGGTCTGATCTGCATCTTATAAAGGTAGAAGATAGCATGAGGAGTCAGGTATTTACTGGAATGGTACAGGTAGTTGATTATTTTACCTGCATCTTTAGCAATGGATTGTATATAAGAATTTGGGTGTGATTTTTGAGGCCCAATATTCTCTCTAGGCATGGAGCCTCCTTGAAGGGACATCTATTCATTGTGACATAAAATGTCTATTGCCTTTAACAATACATGTTTATAAGAACAATTGCTGTTTAAATATATTTATTTCTTATATTTTATGGGGCAAGATCATAGATATAAACAGTTTCTGATGATTACTAAAAATGTGAAAACGACACTCAAAATGCTGTTTTGATTTCTATGTACACACTTTCTACTTTCCTATCTCTTTCCCTGACGATCCGCTTAGGTGAAACCTGGGTCGGTTTGTCTGGCTCACTAGGTTTGACTAGGTCTGCTCTACGGTTGTATTGAGCTCTTTTTAGTTAGTTGTTTACTCGTTTCGGGGTTTTTTTTTCTTTAGGCTTTGAACCTGTATCTGTGTGATTTTTTCGACAGACTTTCATGTTCCTGGCTCTTTCTTCTTTTAAAACATTTTTTTCCTTCGAGATTGATTTGATTATTGACAAATCAAAAATTAGAAAGTTTTTCGAGACGAGTATAGTTACCTATATATATATATATATATATATATATAAATGACATGACTCTATCAGACAATTTGCTGTAGCTCTTTTAATTCTGATCACCTTCTCCCTTACCTGGTATATTAACTTGTTCAGCCCTTTAAAAAAATTTTTATTTTCTTAGGTTATTCTATTTTATTTTTGTTATTGGTTCATCATTTATTTCTTCCTTCTTTCCTTTCTTTTCATTCACTCTCTCCATCTTTCTCCCTCTACCCCCCTCTCTTTTCCCCCTCGCTCTCTCTTTATTTTTTAAAAAATTTTATATTTGAAATTTTTTCTTTTTCTTTCTTCCTTTTTTATTATAAAATTTTTTTCCTTTTCCTTTTTCCCTTTTTTTTCTCTCTCTCTCTCTCTTTTTCTCTTTCTCCTTTTTATCCTAATACACCTGTCTTGATGGATTGATTCCATTTCTAAAAAACTTTTGGTCTGAAGAGATGAATATTAAAATATCCATGAAATAAATTATAACCAACATGGATTTTTAAGTTTTTTTTATTATATATATATATATATATATATATATATATATCATAGATACAAATAGAGATAAATTTTAATTAATCTCTTCTTCTTTATGCATTGTGTCCTCTTAGGATGTAGGTGATCATAGCTTTACACAACTTCTTGTCCCTTGTAACTCTGAATAAACTTTGTCCTTCTGTTCTTACTCCTAAGCCCTATTCCATCATCCATTTACTCAAGCTCACCAAGTATGTTATGCATTGTTTTTCTCTGACCCTCTTGCCCTATATCTGTTCCATGAGTATCAGATTATTCCATCCCTCCTTCCTCAATATATGCCCCAGAAACCTCAATGGTCTCTTTCTGATATTAAGTATTGGTTTTATGTTTGTTTCCATTTTCTCCAAAACTTTATCTTTGCTCACATGTTTGGTCTATGGTACCTTCATCATCCTTCTGTAGAACTACATTTCTGTTGCTTCAAGTCTCTACTTCATCTTTGAGGAGATCATCCAGCACTCACTGCCATATAGGTGGACAGATATCATGTAACAATTTAGTACTCTTTTCATTGTTTCTAGCAAAATTTTCCCATTTCTTAGTACTTTGCTTAGCTTTTGGAATACTTCCTTGGCTATCCCAATACACCTTCAGATTTAAATGTTGTTTTTTCTGTCCTCTGTTAAAACACTTCTGTGATACTTGAATTTCTGCACTTGTTTGATTTTGGTATCTCCAATTTGCAATTTGCACTTTAGACTCATCCTTTTGCTAACAACCATGCATTCTGTCTTCTTGCAGTTGATCCTTAATTATTTCTTCTTGTTTTCCTTCACTGCCTTTTGTAGGAGTTTTTTTATAGATTTCTTTCTGTGTCTGCTCACAATTTATATATAATCGATGTGACTTTTATGTTTTGTTTACATATATTTTATAAAAATCTATGACAAATTGGAAAAAAAAAAGAAATTTCCTGTCATGCATTTCATCCTTTAGGACTTTATCAGACTAAAGTGATGTTTACATTGATGTGATTGCACATGTGCACAATGGAGGCAGCATGGGGGAACATTGAAATTTTAATCTTTTAAATTTAATTTTTTTTTTTAAATATGTGCTTGGGTATGTAATCTGGCTAATTTCATTTAGTTTCTTTTCATTTATGTTTTTATCCCTTTTGTTATTAAATATCCCACATTGTGATAATAGAAGATCTGTCCAGAGAGGTGAAATGTTGTCTGAACCTGGAGATAAATTTACTGTGGTTAATGTAGTGATTAATGCACTTTCTGTACATGTTCGTCTTAGTAACTTGATTTCGCATTTAATTAAAGTAGAAGTTTTTAAATCAAAACTATGATCAGATTCATTATGGTGAGTAACTAATGCATGGGCTGTATTGTTTTGTAAAATATCCCTTTTGTGTTCATATAATCTTTTATTTAAATTCCTTGATGTTTCTCCTATGTATTCTTTGTGGCAATTATTACATGTGATAGAGTAAATTCCCCCTTCAAGTTTTAGTTTATTGTTATTTCATTTTGCATTAATTAAGTTTTTATTGTTTTAGAAGTAGTTGTAACAAATTTTATGTTAAGCTTAGATACATTCTTTTGCATATGTATATATTTTTTTCATCAATTCACCCCAAGCAAGGTGATAATGCCACTAAGACACAAGGTGATAATGCCACTAAGACACAAGGGGCTACTGTGAGTGAAAGTGAATGAAAATGACTTCAGAAGGAGCTTCAAACCGAATCCTAAATCTTTACTCCTGTTCAAAAGACTTGGTAGGAGTGTGAAGCAATTATAGTTGGTTATATGCCATGTGTAATACACACTTAAGCAATCATGTATCCTTTGATACATGACTAACTAGGCAGATTTTTTCCCACAGTAAGTTGCCGTTTATTGCTGCGGTAGACCAGTTGCCATCTGGTCTGTCCTGCTATTTACCCATAGCTGGGGGGAGAAGAAGAGGATTCATACCTTTCCCAAGGGTATTTGCACATAAGTGAATGTAATGGATTTGACTGCAATTCAAACCAGTTATACTAAACAATAATCAGTCAAAGGTATGCTATGAAAGTAAGTCAAAGTAGAGAGTGAAGGAAAGTTGTGGAACAGAGAAAAAGAACACAAGCTATTTATTTTGAACAAGGTCTCTCTGTTTAGTTTTTTTTCTGTTTGTATATAAGCTGTGGTACATCCAGATCAAATTTATGGGGCCATATAATATATAATGTACTTAGGTAGCAAGAACTCATTCAAGAATGTTTTATTGAAATCAATGTCTGTCTCTTTATTACATTATTCCTGTTTGCACATGAAGCATGCACTTGCTACATACAGTTTTGAATTCAGAGTTTTCCTTTTAAGACTATAGAACCTTGTCTGTCTTGCTATTTACCCATAGCTGGGAGTGTGGAGAAAAGAGATGGATTCATACCTTTCCCAAGAGTAAGTGAATGTAAGGAACATAACTTAAATTCAAACTTAGCTTTCTGATTCCTCAATATGAGCTGCAATCGATTATTTCACCATGCCTCCATTACTCCACCATGCCTCCATTACTCCACCATGCCTCCATCACTCCACCATGCAGTATATTCAGATCAAATATATAAAGAAACTGTTAAAAGTTCTGAATGTCTTTCAGTATTTTTAGTTGCCTAGTAGAAGGTGGAGGACATTTGTTTTAGGTAATTTTATACCCCCCACCTCACCGAGTTTATTAAAACCATTCTGTTTATTAATTTCACACTTTTCAAATAGGAACTAGTTATTATTATAGTTGGTTCTAGTTTTGAATTGCATACTGGTATGATTATTATTCTTCCCTGTGCCATGACCCTTCAGTATGTTGACGATCATGACTCTCCACATCTTCCAAAATCTTGTTAGGTAGGTTATGTTATTTGCTGTTTTCTTCTGTCCTGCTTGCTTGTAATCTGTCCTGTGGGTATTGAAAAATATGCACTCATATTCCTAGAGGAATGCAGGTTCAAATCCAGGTGGAGAGTGCATATTTTTCTAATAATATGTTTTGAATATTCAGGCTGGTAGAGGGAAATAAATAAATATTCTGTTTAATAAATAAACAGCGTATTTACCCAAACATGGGTATCTCTTAAAAATAATGTTTAAGCAATAAAATAAAAATATGTATACTGGACTCTCCTGTTGTTTTATATGAGGGTCAAGCAGTTCAGTTCATAGAACCAACAGCTAGACTACCTGCACATATCATTTGATTATAGTGGTGAAGACTTGTACAGAACCAATCACACTTTTTGTAAGTGCCAAATACAGAGAACTGGTGCACAGTATGTTACAAGGTCCCCAAAACAACACTCTGCAGGTTTTGAATTTAGAGTTATCCTTCTCTTAGATAAGACTGTTCTGATATTTACCCATAGCTGGGTGGGGAGGAAGAGATGAATTCATACCTTTTCCATGGGTATTATTAGCAAGTAAATGAAAGTAATGAACTCAACTTTAATTTGAACTCAGCATTCTGATTTCTCAGTCTGAGCCACAGTCTATTACTCTGCTGTTCTTATATATATATATATATATATATATATATCAGCCAACAGAACTATTACCAGAAGTTACAATTCATCTTAGACAACACAATGGAATTCACCAAATTAAGAAAAATCTGCAGAAACACTAAAAAAGCATGTAAATAAACTAATCATAGGGAACAACACTGATATTGATAGCCTAAAAATCAAGAAAATAGAGAATACCAAAATTCCTCTTCCCAAAAATATTTCTAACATTTAATTTTATTTATTACTATTAATGCTTTATCTGTTTATACCAATGACTATGACAAAGACTGCTTAAACATTAAATGATTATTTTCCTGCTTAACATTTTTTCTTTGTTGCAAAAACATTTGCGTATACATATATACTCCTGCTTATACACACATACACCCCTCTTTCTTTTCCACATACTCACACAAATTCATGCGAATTTACATATATGCATATATCTAGGAATGCAACTCTCAGTTTTAATGATTAAATGATCAGTTACAATTAAAATGTTTTAATTACTGGAAGATCAGAGTATGTTGATGATCATGACTCTCCACATCTTCCAAAATCTTGTTAGGTAGGTTATGTTATTTGCTGTTTTCTTCTGTCCTGCTATTTACCCATAGGTATGTCATGTGCTGTTTTCCCTTGTCTCTCCTGGTCATGTATAAATATTTATTTCTGGAGCCAAATTACAACTTTTTAAAGCATTTGGAATTGTGATTTGTTTATAATTCTCACAAACACAGGTTGAACTAGAAACTGAATTCTTGCATATTTTTTGTTGAGATTTACAAACTCTGTTTGGTTCAATATCACAAACTAGTTGCTGAAATTTGAATAAGCTGATTTATTTGAAAAAAATATTTTGACAAAAAACTACTTTGTGGTTTTGATAATTTTTTTAATTTAATCTAATTTCATAGTAGTTCATGATAAAAAATATTTTTTAAGAAAGTTTTTTTTCTTTTTCCTTTTTAACAGTAAAGAATAAATTCTTAAATTTCTTACTCTTGAGCATGCAACATATAACTGGCCATTTCTTTCTGGAGCCAAATTCCAACTTTTTGAAGCTTTGGACTTGTGATTTGTTTATAATTCTCACAAACACAGGGTGAATTGGAAACTGCATTCTTGCATGTTTTTGTTAATATTTACAAACACTGCATTTCGTTTAATTTCGCAACCCTCTAAGACAGCCGTACAATGACTGATCAAAATCAAATTTTGGAGATAAGTGCAAACAGGTAAGGTGGTACAAAGTACAGTTGGTTTTACTAGGGTGTGTAGCTTAGTACAGTATATTTTCATTAAATTTTGGGGAAAAATTAAGTTTTATTAAATAACATACAAAACACTCCCACTATTTTAAAAACAATTCAATGATTAAATAATACTAATTAAATAATACTAAATACAAATATTATTTAATAAAAATGCAATATTGATTTTTGAATATCTTTTCTTTAAGTTTTACATACAAGAATTCAGTTTCCAGTTCACCCTGCATTTGTCAAAACTATAAATAAATCACAAGACCAAATGTTTCAAAAAGTTGGAATTTGGCTCCTGAAAGAAATATTTACATACGTATGTTGCATGATCAAGAGTAAGAAATCTTAAGAATTTATTTTTCACTGTTAAAAAGGAAAAAAAAAATTTTCTTAAAAAATATTGTTTACCATGAAGTCCTATAAAATTAAATTAAATTAAAGAAATTATTAAACCATGAAGTAGGGTTTTTGTCAAATTATGTTTTCAAGCAATTCAGCTTATACAATTTTGATTGGTTTGTGAAATTGAACAAAATGTAGAGTTTGTAAATCTTGACAAAAAATGTTAGCGATAACTTAAACAATAATAAATACTGTATAGTTTTCAACACGTGTTAGTGTGTAGCCAAAAAATTCTAATTATAGAAATGTCTACTTCTTAAGTTTGAATCTTTCTCTTTCATTCACATTCATGTTATATAAGAAATTGAAATGAAACCAAATCACAAAAGGAAATATAAAGATCAACTGACCCAATTCAAGTTGATCCTTTATCTCAAGAGCAAACAGTTTTGACTTTCCTTCATTGAAACTCACACACAGATCACAGTTCAATCCTAGGTTCATGTCTTCAGCAGCTTAAAATGTTTTGAAATGCTTGGCTAAACACTTTACAATGAAAGTTAACAACACTATAGTTCTTTTCTTTTTCAACAGTGTGTGTTTGTGTTGAATATGTTGGGATTGTATTTGCAGTATGGGGAGGGTAAGTGAAAAAAAGATTAAAGTAACACAACAAAGACAATTTAGGCTAAAAGTTTAAAATTTCATCATAATATCTAATTTTCTTGTACAGATTTTTTAAAAAATATTTTATCAATACCTCTATTTTTATCTATACTTATATAAATGCAGCTTACAGCCATATCATGTTGAAACAACAGTTCTTGTATTGTCACCAAAGTTAAGCAATGTCGAACCTGGTTTGTTTTTGTTTTGTTTGTTTAATGGCATGTCAACTACTTATGGGTCATTTAATGCCAAAATTTAATTTTCTTGGGGGCATTAGTAATTTCTTTTACAAAAATGTATTGCTGGTACATTTTTTTTTATAAAAATGTATTGCTAGTAATATTTTAATCTTTTTTTTTTTAAATATGTTGTAATGTAAGCAAAATGTCTGTTGAGATTGGGGGGGGGATGAAACACCTAACTGATTGCTCTCCCATCAACTACGGGCATAACAGATAGAGAGGGAAAAGATATGGAAAGTAACAAAAATAACACTGTCTTGGAAACCACAGCAACTTGAGGAGCAAAATGCCCATGGGACCAACTTCATGAGACACTGGGTTTTGCCAACTGCTGACTGTTGGTTTTCCTTCAGCTTTTATTAGCATGAGACATCTTACAAAAGGCCTGGATCTTGACCAGTTGCAGAAAGACCTATGTCTAGACATGTCTCACTGATAATAGGAAAAACCTGGATATAACTGAGGCTGCTTTTACATCTGTACTGATGTGCATTTGCCACACTCTGTCATGATCTCCTGATCACAGATACAACAGCTTGGAGCATGTCTCTTTTGTTGAGTGCTTCTCTGAAATAGGGCTGTGGGTTTGTGTTCCTCCATCTCGTCCCCATGTAATTGTTAGATTTGACTTATCCACACTCACAAGGATTTCATCCTCACTTTCAGACATATCATCTTCACTACTTGTTGAAGATCATGAACTCAGGGAAGGAAGAAATTCTCTGACATGCATTTCATTCACTAAGACTTATTTTGAACAAACAAGTCCAATAATTCACCCCTTTCGAAAATACACACCAGTTGTGTGGGGCCTTTACCCACACATGGTCTCCCACCTTGTACATGTTGTAGCTCACCTTAACATCATTGGAGGCACTGAATCAATCCCTTTAAGCTAAATCTCGTATCTTTAGACTTGATATGTGGGCACAGTTAGTGGGTGAGGTGTCATCTTTGGTGGGGCTACACTGTACCAGTAAGTGGCCTCTTCAACATTATACTTCATCTTGGCTGCAATCCTCTTTACACTTCTGTGAAACTGCTCTGTTATTCCATTTCCTGCTGGGACATGTGTGCATTGGAATTGCAAATACAGGTCCCATCCATAGGCAAATGCTCAGAACTCCTTGCTGCAGACCACGGTGTCATTGTCTGTAAGTATCTCATGTAGTGGTCCCCTCTCACACAACACAGATTTCAGTTGACATATGATACTTAATGAGTCTTGGTGGTGTAATGGCTGCCGTACAGAAAAGTGTGACAGGTCACAATCTGTTAGTGTCAAGTAATGACTACCACGGTACTGAGTGATATCCATGCAAAGCTAGTGCCAAGTACTGTTCACTTCCAGTCTTCCCCTTTTCTAATGGACTGGCACAAAAGTTATTTTTGTGCACTCCACACAGGACCTAATGGCCTTTGTCATGGAAAGACAAATTCTCCTCACAAAATATGTGGTACACTGTACTCTTGGATGCCCACTGTGTTGATGTACTTCCATGAGACTCATAGTGTCGAAGGAAGCAGCAAACACCTGTTGAACAAGTTCAATCCCCTTTTTGGTCATTTCGAGCCACCATTTGGGTATTCAGGTCATCTTGTCTGCCAAGTTCTGGTTTGATGTAACCAGCATCATGTCAACAGTTTCTTTTCGGGGTATGGTATTAGCCAACCATTGATGATCCATGTCTGGGGTTCTTGTTCATAGGCATCATTAACATCTTTTGTAACAGGGTGCTCTGACACCCTTTTGCATAATTGAGCCAGTGCCACACCTGCTGTTCACTTCCATTTTGCAGTCCAGAACCTTTGTTGGTGGTTGAATTCCACAGAAAAGTCATTTTTGGTCAATATGGATTGCTGCACATATTGTTGTTTCTTTCTTGCAGAACCATACGGCTCCATTTTGTGTGATATAGATGCCACTTAATGCAGTTATTGCATCTATTTTGGCAAGTAAGTTAAAGCCTAGAGGTTTGTCACGCACCATATGGACATCAACCGTGCAGATATTAATGGTCCTGACACCGCAGCATGCCTGCATTCTGCCACTGACCATCTCCACATTTATGTGCTTTCCAGTCCACAACCAGCATTGCTCTGCACTAATGATTGACTGAGGGCAGCCAGTGTTAGTGAGAGCTGAACACCATTCTTCATTGATCAATACATTGACTATAGGCAGAGGCTCATTTATATCTGGGTGGAGAATGAGACTGGCACTGATAATTCTACCCTTGATCCATTTCCCAGACATTTATGGTCCAGTTTGTCAAAGTGATAGCACCATATGGTTTTGTCTCCTCACTGGCTCTTACTTTGACTCAAACAATATCTAACCAAGTGATTAGCACCACCACATCTGTAGCAGACGATATCACTCTACATATCATTGACAGAAGTCAAGTCTGTATACAGTTCCTCAGGCTTTGTGACTGCTACAATTAATTCCACCAGCAGTGTATCATCCTTCAGTATGGCTCTAGCCTAGTTTAATAGTTGGTTGACACCCAGTGCATCCATTCAATAGGAAGTACAATACAGTTTTCTGATGTGCTTAGGCAACCCTGCTACAAATGTACATTCAAATCCATGGTCAGACACCCATCCATACATGATTATGAATGCAAAGGTCTGTCAAGTAGATGTCTACAAATTTGTTTGAATTCAAGCACCTAGCTACAAGTTGGTCATATGGTATGACTGAATCTGTAGCAAAGGCAATGTACAGGGCATTCCTGATATGGCCTACATCTTTTCTTTCTTCCTTGCTGAGTTGGAACACAGCAAATGCGCTTCCCATCAATCGAAGTGGCAGAATGCAAGCAATGTTCTTCACATAGCACAGATCAGAGATTAGTTCAGACTTTTCAAGCCATTCAACAATAGTGAGACCACAGTCTGAACCATCAAATTCAGGGATTAGCTTTAAGTCAAACTTGCTGTCAGTCATGAGTGCCAAAATAGCTTCTTGTAATGTAAGCAAAGTGTCTGTTGACATTGGGGGAAGCACCTAACTGACTGTTCTCCCAGCAACTATAGGGGTAATAAGAAAAAGATGGGAGATAACAAAAATAATGCTGCTTTGGAAATCACAAAAACTTGAGGAACAAAATGTCCATAGGACTAACTTCATGAGACATCATTTCTTGCCAACTGCTGGTTTTCTTTCAGCTTTTATTGGCATGAGGCATCTTACAAAAGACCTGGATCTTGACCAGTTGCAGAGAGGCCCATATCTAGACATGCCAAGCTATCCTGCTGCTAATAGGAAAAACCCAGATGTAAGTAGTGTTGACAATGCGATCTGAGGCCTCTTTTGCTTCTGTATTGACATGCATTCATCACACTGGTAATCTTTTTTCTTTTTTTTTTTTTAAGTGTGTTGCTGGTAATATTTTTTTTCCTTACAAAAATCTATTGGTGGTAATTCCTTTACTATGAAAATACATTGCTGAAACTTCTACTACAAAAATGTATTTTTATACTTTTATAGTGTTTTGACTTCAGTTTTTAGGTTAGCTATTTACCCATAGCTGGGACCCTAACAAGTGCTACCACCTTGGGTCAGTGTGGACCTGGGTGCAACAGCAATTAAGCGGTGATTCCATGCTCCTCAAAACATTGCAATCAGAGGCCTTGCTGCCAGATGTAGTTTATCATCATATCCAGAATGGTTGAGTCTGGTCAGATGGGTGACTGCTTTGGAATAACAGGTAGAAATAGCAAGTTTGGATCTCTGGGTGGTGTAATTCACTTATGGGCAAAAACCCTTGGGAAAGGTATAAATCCACCTCTTCTCCCCCCCCTCAGATATGGGCTAGTTAGTAGAACTTGTAACAGCAAAAATCATTATTATCTCAAAAATAAAAATCTAAAAATATTTTATGGCTGTAAATAATCTGCAAATGTTGATATGCTGTAAAAATAAATCAATTAACATATAAAATGTATATGTATATATGTGACTTTAGTATATGTACATATACGTTTTATATGTGTGTGTGTGTGTATTTAATTAATATCCCTGTTCTTGTGTGTTCATATGTGTTGCAAAAGTGGAAACTGGGGTTAAAATTTTTCTTAAAGTGTTTAATTTGTTTTATTGAAAATCAGACTGTTGTGTGCATAGGCCTTCTCAAACATTTTGTGTGCCTGTGTATCTTAGATATTAACAACAGAATTAAAACAAAGAATTCAAGCATTAGAAATGAGATGTTACAGAATTATTCTAGTTGTTTTATCTTTTTTTAATTGAATTCACCCCATGCAAGGCAGTAAAGCCCCTAAGACACAAAGACCTTAGACTAAAGGGGTTACTGTGTGTAAAAGAATTAGAAAAAAGAAACATTATCAAAGAGCGAGAACGATTAAAGAGTAATCAGGAAGACATTAGATAATGATTGACATTGCCTTTAAATTTTTGAAGATGAAACTTGACTGGAAAGGAAGAAACTGGAAGAGAGAAGTATGAGATAAGAAACTGTTAGCATAGAACTTACAGTTACATCTAGTCATTTCAACTGTAAATTGATGAGACCATATTGCTAATCTAGTACTGCATTTAAATTCATAAAGTGTAGGTATCACTGTGAAGATCCCATTTGAACAATTACCATGAAAGTATTTATAGAAAATGCACAGGGAAGCAACTTGATGGTGTTGGAAAACCTACTGAAACCAAAATGCCATGTCAGGATCAATAATATTTCAGAACCTCTAAATATATAGTAGGAGCACCTGACCATATGTGATAACAATATTTGAGACATAGACGAATAACAGACTTATAGATATGTAAGATAGATTCAAGAGAGTAAAATTGTCAAACATCACAGAATGAATCAACTTTCTTAGCAGCTGATCTAGCAATAGATTCCATAGAGTCATCCACTTCATCTACCAATTGCTAAAACATTGGTGGGGCTATATTTAACTCACATTTTTATCATAATAAAGTTAATGATTTTCATTGATATTTTTTTGCTAGAAATGATTTACATCTTAAAAAAAAAAACAGTTCTTTTAATACTTTTTCATGTGTGGATATACTGAAATACCAATAAAGTTTTATGTAGAGGATCTAGTTAAAAGCTAATACTGCCCTTCTATTTTTACCACAATGTTATGCTATATTTTATAAGCATATAAATCAACTGGCTAATGTGGGTTTGAATGTGAAAGACCTTATGTGAAGTGTAGATTCCGACTAATAAAAAGGAAATAAACTATACAGAGTGCAATGGTTAAATTGTCACCATTTTATATTTTTAATTTCATGCATATTTTTAATTATGTGTGTGTTGTTTGTTTTTGATTTTGTTGACTGCACAGTATAGTAGGGTCAGTTGGGCACCTTCTTTGAGAAAAAAGAGCACAATGAGGCATTTCATTCCACCAGAAATTTGGAAATGGCATGCTGTATTGCTTGGCATTCATGCTAGAAGCTCCAATATGAACATTGCAGAGTGTTTGGGTGTCAATCTGAGAACAGTGCAGAGGATTTGGAAAGAGTTGGATGAGTCTAATTACAAAGGTGTTTGGGGTGATCACTAGTGATGGCAATGCTATGCCTCTATTCATTTTTCCACAGGGTCTCAGACTCACAGAGGCCTACATCAAGTGCCTTGAAGAGGTAATGCTGTCCTGGGTCAGGAGGATGGCTGCTGGAAGACTCTATGTCTAGCAACAGGACTCTGCACCATGCCACACAAGCAGGATCTTGTCAGAATTTCTGTGATCACATAACCGTTCACATCTGGCTACCTAACTCCCCAGATTGCAACCCCCTTGATTATTATGTATGAAGTGCAATTGAGTGAGAGACTAACAAAACTCCTTGTAAGTCCAAAGATGAACTGAAGGTAAAGATTATGGCAGCATTCACCAACTTAACCAAGGAGACCATCCAGAAGAGTTGCAGGAGATTCCAAAGTCATCTGGAGGCCGTGGTTGAAGCCAGTGGTGATTTTATTAAATAAATTTACTCTTTAGTATTTCAAGATATTTTTGTGTAATTTTGGTAAATATATCTATCAAAATGAGATGTTAGTGTTTTTTTTTTGTGTAATTTAGGTGATAATTTATCCATTGCACCCAGTATTACCTTATGTGAAGCATAGATTTTGACCAATAAAAAGAGTACCATATTAACCTCAAATTAAAATGCAATTTATCTATCTCTTTAATCTTTATCTGATTTCTTAGGGTTTTTGGGATGTGGTGTAGAGTGTGCAAATGGTGCAATGGTTAGCGGCTCGGAACAAGGAATTAGTGAACCGAGTTCAAATTCTAGCTGAGTCTGTAAAGCTATAAATTTATATCTTTTCTCTCAACCTATGGGTTAAATAGCAAGGCTATCTAGCTATGGTTGGCAAACAGCCTAGGAGAAAGATACTGGGAAAATAGTCAGTTCCTTGTACTGCTGCAGTAAATAGCTGACTCTTCCTGCTATCCTCTATCTTTATAAGAGTCAGTTCAGGCCAAAAATGGAGTACCGCTGTTATATATGGGCAGGATCTGTCCAGTCTTCTCTTTCCAGTTTCGATAGAGTCCAAGAGTGCCTCCACAGCCTTGTGGGTGATGAATTATTTCTTATTCTGGAACATCTTTCTTACAGACAGACAAAATATAGCAAACCTCTTGCTGTTCTGTTGCTATTTCCATGGAAAGTATTCAGATGAACTACATTCCTTAGTGCTACCAGTTCAAACCTTCATGACTAAGACCTGCCATGCCACACATATTGGAGTGAATCACCCTCATTTCCTTCATATTCCATTGGTGAGATATAAGTTCAGCTCAAGCAGCTTCTTCCCACAAACTGCTTCTTTGTGGAAACGACTCCTCAGAGGATGATCACTATAATTTTAATCTGTTCAAATCTTGGGTTAACCATTATCTTCCTTGCATATCCCTATAAATGGTGTCTCTTGCTCTGTAATCTTCTACTTTGAGTGGCTTTTAGGCCTTGTACAATATGGAGTTCACAATAACTTTATAATTTTGACTGTGTTCGTTTTATGACTATATTGATGTGTTTGTTGTATGTCTGTGTACAGTGACAAGCAAAAGAATATGAGTCACCTAACTAAAATAATCAATTTGTTTAATTTTTACTAAGAAGCTGTAAATGTTTTGCAATGCATATTCAGGAGTAGTAATCTGTAGTTAGTCTAGACTAGTGATTCTCAACTGTTTTTTTACTTCAGGGTGCATTTATACAATAACTAAAACTCTGAGCCGTACTTTAAATTTTAATAAGAAAAAAGGAGTAATGAAATTTGAAAACAGCAAAATCATTTTTTAGAGAGGCCAATAATGACTGATTCAATTCCTTGATGAAGAAAAAAGGCAAAAAATTATCAACTCCTTAAAAGCCAGTTTAAAATATCAAATGACAAAGACTTGACATGGAAGCCATATGCTTGTTTGCAGCTTTTTAAAAATAAAGATTTTTTTTTTAAATCTAAAAATAATTAATAAATTGCTCTTCTGTTAACTTTGAGTGCACTTGGTTAATTTTGGTTAGTGTGCCTGGGTGCAATATGTGAGAAATGCTGGTTTAGATGCAATGCAAGATGCTGCATTCAGGAAGGTGGGAGAGATACTGATCTGAATGCGTGGTTAAGTTGAAAGTAGGTCATGCAAAAATTATGTGTAAATTAGTATATATTTAGGAACATTAAAAGTCATAATCATTACTTAGTATGACTCCTACTAGTATGAATTACAGCCTTGACTCAATGTGGGATGGAAGTCTTTAAAAAGACCAGTCTTGCAAGAGTTCAATGTCTTCAGTGTGAAACTTATGTAGTATGTGATTTATGCCAGGAAATGCCAGAGATCTGAATCAAATTTGATGTCCATCAGGAACCCTTGATCTAAGAAGAGTTGATCTGTGGAGACCCCAATATGTATTTGCTTCACACAAAGAGATACCAAATTAAGCTTTGTATTTGGTGTCACATCAAAATACTTAGGTGTCTCCATGGTTGACCTAGAAGGTGATTTAAAAGCCACCAAGTGCAGAATTGAGCCTCAAAGGAGGTCGGTGAGTGCACCAACATAAACAGTTAGCAAGCAAATTTGGGGTATTTAATGCCAACTATATTTTTAGGATAGGTTCATATGAACAGAATATGTATTTGTAAGTAATCAGTTTATGGATCAGATGTATATATATATATACACAAACATATTTTGTTAAATTCAACAAACAGTGTTCCAAAATATGTCAAGATGTTGTCAACAGAATCTTGTCAGCTACACTGACAACACCCAGTTCTTGATAAGGCAAGCATCATGCATGGATTGAAATTATTAATCCTCATCTTACAATTACTTCATGCATGAAACTCAAAGTTGTACCAAACATTGTCAGACAAATGGTATATATATATATATATATACACAAACATATTTTGTAAAAAATTTTTTTTGTCAAGAGTCAAATGTATTGCTGATAATTTTTTTTCAAAAATGTATTGCTGGTAGTTTTACTATAAAAATCTATTTTTATGCTTTCATTGTGTTTTGACTGCATTTGGGGGTTCACTACCCTCTGGGTCAGGGTGGAGCTGGGAACAACAGAAATTAAGAAGTGGTTCCACGCTCCTCAAAACTTCCTGATCAGAGGCCTTGCTGCCAGATGCAGTTTATCATTATACTTAGGACACATTTGTTTGTTGCACATGATGTATGGCAAAGTGCTCTGCCATGTTGAAATATTTTACTTTCTGCTATATCATGTGATATCTAATTGAAGTTTATTGCTTATGGATTAATCAGATTATATCTGTTACTGCCTTTCATAGCTTTAAGATTTGTGGGCTGTCATAAAATCAATGTTAAACAGTCAACTTAGTTCATTGGTCCTTCTTAATTTTTCATGTGGAGATTGCATCATTTTTGTTTACAATTTTATGGCTATATTTTTGTGGTTTTGTGGGAAAGACATCCATGGTATTTATCAACTGACTTAAAATTGTTGTTGTTATGGAATGTTGCTTTTTTTCATTGAGATTTTTGTAGAAAAAAGTTTGTTTTTTTTGCTAATAAAGTAGGTTAAAATCAACAAGTAACACTGAAAGTTGTTTTTTGATTTTTTTTTCATCAAATAAATTGGTCACTTACAAATGTTATTTACATGTGAAGTAATGACCTTTTCGCTTGTACAAGAATAAATAAACTTTAATAAAGGCACATATATTTATTTTGTTTCTTACACAAAATCACCAATATCTAAACATTTTATAAACATTCTATTGTCGTTGTCCATTCTAACCTAACTTCTACTTTGACAGAGCCTCCTTAATAGTCATTTTTACTTCTAAAGAACCATAACAAGAAAAAAAAAAAAATTACCAGTTTATTTTCTATTTTGATATTATTTAGGCCTAAACATAAATTTTATTGTCTATATTTTTTAAACTCTTATTTAAATAATTTATGAGGTGCTAAGTTGATGGACTGATTTGTTTTTATGGCTTATCAACCCTTTGTGGGTTATTTAAAGCCAGAACATTTTTGGATTTTAGGAGCTTGCACACAGTACCAGATATTTGTAAGTGTTCTCTCATTCAAATAGTGACCAGGTTCGACTGTTTAACTTTAATGATTGAACAAGAACAAGTGTTTACAACCTGATTTGAACAAGGTGCGAAGGAAACTGTTAATGTTACCATTACCATTACCCAGAAGTTTAGGTAAAAAATAACCACAGTTGAAATTATAAAATTGTGTACAAAATATTTAGATTTCAGTATTAAATAACCAATAGGAGTTGATATGCTACTAAATAAAATCAACCAACCAACCAACCAACTAGAAGTTTAATGGGTTTGACTGAGAAAAGAAATTATCTGTATTTATTTTTTATTTCTAGAAATAATATTAATACTTTTGTTATTAGTTGAATTTGAATCTGAAATGTTCAGTTTATGTGATTGAGAGAAAAGCAGTGGATTAAGTGCATTGACAAAGAAGGAGATCATGTTAAAAAGTTATTCTTGCATGAAATAATTTTTTTTCCCCTCATTAGCATAGAGATTTATGGCGACCCATTAAATATTTACAAAAGTTGCTGATCAAGTAAGTTATCCCCTTCTAGACATAACCATCAAAACCATCTGTTGGCTTCTGGTAATATCTTATTAATTAGTTATCATATGTATATTTAGAATAGGTTTTTATTAATACGACAGATTTGTATCACTTTAAATGTTATTCTTCCTGGATACTGATATTTGAGTAGACGCTCCATTTATTTATTTATCAGTATATTTATTTATTTTCCCATACTGGTCTGAATATTCGAAAAATCTTATTAAAGGCACAAATTTTTCTTTAATATGTTTCTTCAATATTCAGCCTGGTAAATGAAAATAAATAAATAAACTATTTAATAAGTAAACAGAACGCCTACTCAAAGACAAGTATTGATTAAAAAATGATGTTTATATTGACACTAACACGCACACACACATGTGTGTGTGTCTGTGTGTGTTACATATATATATATATATATATATACACAAACATATTTTGTTAAATTCAACGAACAGTGTTCCAAAATATGTCAAATTGTAGTCAACAGAATCTTGTCAGCTACACTGACAACACCCAGTTCTTGATAAGGCAAGCATCATGCATGGATTGAAATTATTAATCCTCATCTTACAATTACTTCATGCATGAAACTCAAAGTTGTACCAAACAGTGTTGGACAAATGGTATACTTATTATTAGTATAAATTTTAGTGATGTTATTATACATTGAATACTGTTTTATTACCACCAATATTCACTGCGTGCTACATTTTTTATTGTAAGGTTCTGTTTATCTTTTATATTTCAGGACCATTAAGTAAACAACATTGATCAGAAATAAAGAATAAGATTAAGCTTTAAGATTAAACTTCAGATGAAAATGTATATATATATATATATATATATATATATATATATATATATATATATATATATATATATATAATATAAAAACAATATATATATATATATATATATATATATATATGTACACGTAAACACATACACACACACACACATATATATATATATATATATATATATATATTCATGCATGTTTCATTAAATAATATAGAAATATTATGTCTATTTATTTTTTATGATAAACTTTTCTAGTTCACAAAAATTAACTTTTTGATGTTAGATTGAAATTTACCAAGGAAGGTGCTGTATTTTTTGTTAACCCAAGTACTTTTGATTTGCTCCAATATCATCCTCAGAGGGGAATTGTGAGAACAAACTTAATGTAAATATAATCGTTGTGATAGTGATTTTGCAAACACATGCAAACACACTCTGCTATAATTATTATAAAATGAACTGCTGTGGTTATGATGTCTTGTAAATAAGTGATGGTATATTGGAAAAAGGAAAAGAGTGGGAAGGCTTATTTATATATATATATATATATATATATATATATGAAACAACAATATATATCAAGAACAGCATTGAGGGAATTGTATGACAAAGTGGAAAAAGTTTACTTCTGATGTGTTTACTCTTTAAGGACTTCATTGTTTTCCACTTTGTCATACAATTTCCTCAATATATATATATATATATATATATATATTAAAGTAAAATAATAGGAAAGAATAATGAGATTTATAATTCAGAGTTCTTAGCATTGCTTGATAATGGAACAGAACTTTGTATTTTAAGTTTAATTTATATGATTGAATTTAAATTGAAGTTTCAGTTTTGAAACATGGAAATTTTGTTGTTGTGTTGATTATATATTTTTAAAAAAACAATTATAAAATATATATATATATATATGTATATATATATGCACATATTTATATGTATATATAAATATTTATATGTATATATATATATATATATATATATATGTTGTAACCACATTAGATATATAAATTCATTCATTAGCTCAGTCACTAAATCTACTTTCAAAATCTACCACAACTGTAGAAGTCATAGCATAATTTACTTTTTTTTTTTTTTTTTTTTTTTAAGCATTTCACCCCAAGCAAGGTGGGAAGCCACTAGGACACAAGGGGTTACAGAAAATTTAGAGCAAGATCAGATAGGAGTGATAGAAGAAAGGATGAGGGTAGTGGATAGATCAAGGCAACTGGAGATGTTGATTGACATTACACTTGAATAGCTGGAGATTATAGCTGACAGGCAAACAGGAATAGGAAGGGAGTTCCACAGGCAGAGGTGCGAGACATGAAGCTATTAGAGTAGAAGAGGCGGCTATATTTAGGAGTTTTAGACAGTGAAGGGTGAGGCGGGATGCCAGCCTCGTAGGGCGCTGGAACTCATGACGTCTTATTAGAATACACACTTTGCCAGAAACAATATGTAGGAAAATCTGAAAGGCTCTTTCACTATAGAATTAATAATTACCAAAATCGGATCAAATATGTTCCACATGAAAGATTATTACCTGAACAACATTTCCACCTAATTTTAAAATCCATGCAAAATTCACTAAAATTGGAAAAAAAAAGAAATAGACAGAAAAGATAATGTTAGAAAAATACTAGAGGAACATGGATTTTGTACTTCAAAACACTTTGTCCAGACAGACTTAACCACAAATTTAACAACATTTTTTATATATAATTCCATAAATCAAGCCGTACCCACATTTCTCATCCACACAAGATAGACATGCTTGCAGAGGTGTTGTGGACTCAGATATATACACACATTCACACAAATATATACACATACACATATCACACACACTCCCAAAAAATTAAAGATAATATATACTTAACACACACATCCCCTTCCCAGCAACCAATAAATCTGACAAAATGACTAAGCGGGAAATTCTGAGACTCAGGAATCTCTCAGACTCCTTCTTAAAAACAATTTCAAAGAGGCTGTTTAAGCAATACAAGGGCTGACCAAAATTAATAATAAAAAACAAATGAAAACTACATATAAAATTCACTTCCTTCAGACACAGTCATTCACTCCTTTAGTTCACTGCTACTAACTAATAGGGATTTTTTTCTCCTGATGATGGTCATGTTGGGTGAAACTAGTCGAGAAACCTAATTGAAATAATAAAATAAAAAAATATTAATATACTACCCAATGTGTTTGAAAATTTTTAATATTTTTTATTGTTCAAAACATACACACACACACACACACACACACACACACACACACATTAAACTCTGAACAGTTGTATCTTAGAAATGATTAAAGATATCTTAGTGGAATTCTCTGAGTTTTCAATAACACTATTAGACTCTACTTTGAGCAATAAGAATGTATAATTACATTCTAAGCTTAACAGAAGTATAGCGATAAAATTGATCATAAGCGAAAATGACATGTTCATCATTAATTAAACATAGTTAAGGATTGAAAGCTCATGAAGTATTGAAATAAATCTCAAATATATATATATTATTCCGGGATCATTTTTCAACTTATTCAAGATGATCTTCACCCTCTCTAACTTTCTGTCCTCGAGTAACAAGGTGCCTCATAGGTTTCATGTATGATTTAATTTTCAAGTCCCTTTTGACTACTCCTTGGACTGACATAGCTGAAGCTCCTTTGTCACAAGCCAAACGTCTTATGAATTGAGTTGGATCTTTTCTAATTGATGTCTTTAACTCTAACTTGAACTGATGATCCCTCTTCCCGTTGTGACCCCCTGATCCAGTTTTCCTCTCTACTGTTCCCTTTTTTTAAAACTTTTTTTTGATGGTTCTTGAATGGATTTTGAAGATGGTAGGCAGAGTATGAATGTTGGTACCAGTATGGAAGGCCTGAATGATTTTTTCCTCTTTCTATTATTCACTTCTTTTGACAAATGCTGTCAAGGTGGCTATCTAATAACCTGGAAAAAGAAATTCAATTAGTTTAGTGGTTCTTTAGATATTAAACATTTTGTGGGATGGATAATTATGCTGTTACATGATTTGGACGATTTTCCTGTTACACGATATATATATATATATATATATATATATATATATATAAAGTTGTAGCCTCTGTCTGTTTGTTATTGAACTCCTCCTAGGGTTTTGGAGATTGACCCCCATCTCCATATATATTCAGGGTACTTGGATCAGTATATTTCATTTGGATCAAAGGGGACCCTTGGGGGGCATGCCCCCAATACTGAAAATTATTTCCCTTTGATATAAATTAAATATAGATTTGAACAAGAGAATGACTTCTAGGTTACTTGGATAAGTATATCTCATTTTGATCAAAGGGGACCCTTGACAGGTGCAAAACCCTCCTGAAACCTTTCTAAAATTTAAATTTAAACAAGGGAATGACTCCTATTCCAGAAATATAGAAGATGGAGTAAGATCATTGAGTAATATTGGCATGCATCATTTTTCTCCACAAATTATAACACTGAATAAAATCAATCATCATTTTCTTACAAAAAAATTGAGTGACATGCAACAAGGCACAAGTAATTTGGCTATATATATATATATATATATATATATATATATATATACTAGTCAAATTATATATATATATATATATATATATATATATATATATATCAAATGAGAGAAAGAACAGATGAAGTAAAATAACACTGTTCATAGCATTTACTTTTTAGAGTCACTTATGATTTGCCTGAACAGGTACAATGTAGTACCAACACATGAAAGATATTGTGTAGTGATTTCAACATGTTTTTGTTCTAATATATAAAATAAAATATATATATATATATATATATATATATATATATATATATTGGAGGGATTAATTGCAATACCAATAGACATGGTGTGTGGGAATGCTGAGTAATTTGCGAAAGAACTGATTGAAAAAAAAAATGAAAGATAAAAATTCAAAGTTGTTCATATATATTCACTATTTTCATGTAATCTTTATTGTTGTACTTGTGGCCTTGTATTTCTTTCTTTTTTTCCATAAGGTAGTCTTGTAAGTTGTATAATTTATTAATTTATGTGTTCCTATTTTTTTTGACAAATAGTGAATGACTTTCTCTAGCTGTTACCACCATTTTTTGCTGGTTGGTGTGTTGACACTGCAACTTTAACCCACCAACCCATGTCCCATCTCAACTCTACAGTTGACAGGCCACTTTAGCAAACAGATATCTCCAGTCATCAATACAAGTATTACTACAATGCATTTGAAAAAAGATCTTGGAACAAATCATATTAAAGAAATGAGAATTCAGAACAGTTGAATATTTTTCTCTTCAGATTTATTCAAATCAACTTAAACTGCCTCTCCTCAGAAAAGTTGAAAATTGTACATCTTCAAATTTTTCTTGGATCAATAAAGTTTTGCTTTAAATATTAAACATCAAAAACATCAACTGAATACAACAGTGAGTTTATTTATAGAAATGTTTACTCAAATATGATCTTGTAAAATCCTCCACCAATTTCTTCTTCAGACTGGTAAATTTGCTCTGTTTACCCAAGTGTTTTAATACTGTTGCAGATCTGCTTCTAGCTTAACTAAAAGCAGTGGCAAACAAAGTTTACACATGGAAATGACGTGATTTTGATTACTTGTAGAGGTGAAAGGAAATGGAATAAATTTCAACAAGGTGGAGATATTTTGTCTGTATTATATATGATTAATAACAAGAAATAAAATATATTTGTATGTGTACAAAAATAACTGAAAAGAAAGAAAGAAGACATTAAAATCTAGTTATTAGAAATAGTGTGTTTAGGGGGTGGTGAGAGAGAGAGTTCAGTCACATCGAGAAAGATATCCCCGTCGAGAACACATCCTGTGCTGGTATTACTTCCTACCACATTCTAGAAGGAAAAGAGAAAATAAGGAAGAAACAGGAAGTAACCCACTTTTATAGTTGTTTAACATAGTCAGCTAAAGGCATCTTGGCAAACCAAGTGGGGGTAATCAGACAATATAAAAATTCTTGAAGAAATTTAGAATTTATTTGATAGTAATATTATTTAGTAGTATTGGGTTGATTGAAAGTTTGTTGTACTTTACAAGTTTGAAGATGTCATTTCATTTCACATTAGAATAAAACTTATATGCCACATATATATATATATATATATATATATATATATATATATATATAGTGTAATGGGGCAGATCATTATTTAAACATATATTATTAAATATAACAGACAATGAATGTCTATTATGTCTGATCATTCTAATGCTTGAATGTTTGCTTTAATTTCTGGTAAAAATAAAGGCAAAAATTATTCAACATTTGGATATTTTTTTATTAAGTTGGTGCTAAGCTTTCGGCTCATATGAGCCTTCCACTGAGTAGTTATACAGACACGAAACAAAGATATCCAAAAGCATAGGACCAACTTAGTAAAAAAAATATCCAAATACTGGATAATTTTTGTCTTTACTTTCACCAGAAATTAAAGCAAACATTCGAACATTAGAATAACTCATGATCAAACATAATAGGCATTCATTGCCTGTTATATTTAATAATATTTACTAATATATGGTTAAATATATATATATATATTTGATAAATGGAAAACTGTTTAGGGATTTGATTTTGATGAAGCCTAGAAAGGTGAAATGTGTAATCAAATCAATTTTAAATGCTTCTGTGCTAAAAGTGAAAATAGAGGAAAATGAAATGTATTTTTATCATTTGATGCTCTTTTATTTCCAGAAACAGCAACAAGTGATATGTGCCATTTAGGGAGATGATGCCATATCTGAGAGTATTGTTTGTAAGTTGTTCACTTGAGTGGAAATTTTGATCTAGAAGGCTTGTCTTGTAGGCCTGCAGTCAGTGATGGTGACCAAATTAATAGGTTGATTATAAACAACTTACATCACACAACATTGGACAGCTAAGGTATGCTCCCCATATCTCATATAAATGTTGAAAGGCATTTGAAAAAACTTGAATATATGAATTCCTGTTATATTTGGGTGCTTCACAATTTAACAGGAAAAAATTTAATGGACTGTGATTCTCTGCTCAAACACAAAAAAAGAACACAATTTTGAAAAGAACAATAACGGGTGATGAAAAATGTATTGTTTACAACAATGTGGAGTGAAAAAGGTCTTGTTGACATTGAAATGTATCATTCTTAAACACTCCAAAATCTGGTCTGCATCCAAAGAAGGTGATTGTGGTGAGATTGGAAAAACATTATATATTGGGAGCTCCTTCACAAAATTAGACATTAAATTCAGACAAATCTATTTTGACTGATTAAAGGCAGCAATCAATGAGAATCATCTAGAATTGGCCAAATGGAAGAGTGTTGTCTTCCATCAAGTCCAGACCTCATGTCTCTGTAGCAGAAACAAGTACAGCTTGGTTGACATATATTACTACATCTTCTTTACTCACCTGACCTTAAACCTTTGGATTACCATTTATTTCAATCTTTGCAAAATTTTCTTAATAGAAAAAATCTTTAATTCTCTGGAAGCCCGTAAAAATAACTTAGACTGATTCATCATCCAGAACAATGCAAAGTTCTGGGAGGATTTGATCATGAAGCTGCCTTAAATATGGTGAAAGATAGCGGAACAAGATGGCACATATGTGGTTGAATAATTTTTTGTACAAATATCTAAAGGTCTTTGAAATTCAATTAACACACTACAAACATTTTTTTCAAACTAATGATATTTGAATATATTTTTACTAATACAATTTTAAGTGTAAATCTAAAATTCAAAAAAATATCTATAATGTCATCAATCCTGACCAGGAATCTCAATTTCAAGCACTTTCTCATTGATGTGATGTGTCTTTCCTCTGTCCTTTCTACAAATATTTTCATGGCAACTGCTCTGATAAGCTTTTTTCCTGGTGCCTCGATTATATGGATTTAAGTGTGCTACTAGATTGGCAACTAGGTCCCATTGTTTTACTGTTGAAATAACTAAATGCAACCACCACTTCTACTCTAACAGTTTCTTTTCTTGCACTTCCCACCTGTGGATCTCACTTTCTTCCATTTACTTGCTTTCCTGATAACTACAATCTTCAAAAATTTAAATCAATATCAATTGCCATCTTCTTTCTTCCTGAATCCTATTCATTTTTTATCATTTCCTCAATCTTCCCTATTCTCAGTCTTCTCTTTCACTTTTATCCCCTGTACCCCCCAACATACTAGTGGCATTCCTGTGAGGTGAAATGATTAAAAAAAAAGGAAAAAAGAAAAGACATTTAATCCACCTAACATGTGCAGCTGGATAATATAGTTAGTACTGCTTGTGACATAATTGGAAAAGAAGTTTGAATAGTTTCAGTAGTATTAAAAATCACAATAATTGAAATGCCTATAAAAGAACTTGTCAAAGCTTTGGGTTAGTGTTTGATCGTAGTAATAATAGTTGCTTGAAACTAGAGAAAACATCATTCATCATTCTCCACCAAAGTAAGAGTGTCCAAGTAAAATTGTTAACCTTACCAAAACATTTGTTTTGGTAAGGTTAACAAAAGATTGTTCAAGTTGCTATTATTAATCTTTTGTAATTGTGAAAATTTTGTGCAGGTCAGTGGCAGAGGTTGGAATTAAAGTACAATTTCCAGCCATTGTAATTGTGAAAATTTTGTGCAGGTCAGTGGCAGAGGTTGGAATTAAAGTACAATTTCCAGCATAAAACTGGCTTGAAAGCAGCCATTGTTAAAAGAGAGAACCATTTAAGCAAAACTATCTTTTTAAAAAGTACATATAAGTGACTCAGAAAGTAGAAGTTATTGGGATCAAATGAAAGAAGAATTGATTTATTTGGTCAAAAGTGAAACATGTAATTTAAAGTCAACATTATGCAACATACTCACTTTGATGCTTTGGTGATGTTCCTCTGTATCTGAATATAAAGGAGTTTATCACCATAAAGGGGAAAATAGTGTTAAAAACTACCAAATTCTTGTTGAGAATTTCTTGAAATCTGATATGAAAATATGTTGATGACAATTTAATTTTTACTGAGACTATGATCCAGAATATACAACTAAATTTACTAAAGAATAGTTAAGATTTTAAAAAGAAATCAAAGTTTTCGACTGAATCCATATGTGAAACCTATTGAAAAATTTGTCAACAGCTCAAAATGGTTCTTCGTTGTAGATCACAATCATATTTGAATGAAATGGAATTGTTATGCCATAATGACTAGAATAATATACATTTGTGAACAGTTAATTGGAAATGTGAAGTTTCATTCAAATTGGAGATACCAAAATCAAATAAGTGTGGAAATTTTAATATCTGGGAAGTATTTTAACAGAGGATGGAAATCTGAAGGTGTATTGGGATAGCAAATGAAGCATTCCAAAAGGTAAGCAGAGCACTAAGAAATAGTATGGCAGTGAGTGCTGGATAATCTCCTCAAAGATGAAGAGGAGACATGAAGCAACAGAAGGATGCTGAGGATACCATGAACTAAACATGTGAGTAACATGTGATTTTCAGCGAATTAGCGGAGGTACCTATTTTTATAATAATAGAATTTTTAGAAAATAATTGTAAATAATAATAGTTTTTTTCTTTAAAATAATAATAGTTTTTTTTTTCTGTTGATCAAAAAATGATCAGTGGAAAATCTCATGAAGCCATTTCTGACATTAGGTTTCTGATTGGGACCCAGAAGGAAATGTGTGAGCAAATTTTGGAGAAAATGGAAATAAAAAGGAAACTTAAACTTAACATCAGGAAGAGATAGTTGAGATCTCTGGGGCACATAATGAAGAAGTGGGGCTTGGAAAATCTAATACACACAGGACAAATAAAGATCTAGAAGGAAAGAGGAAAAGAAAGCTTAACATAGTGAGCTTGAGTAAATGGATGGTGGAACAGGGTTTAGAAAGAATAACAGAAAGACAAAGTTTATTAAGATCTACAAATGACAGGAAGTAGTGTAGATCCATGATCGTCTATGTCTTGAGGGAAAACGGCACATAAAGAAGAAAAGAATAGATTTCTGTTAAATATTTTTAAGAAATTATTGTAGGCAGGAAGTATGAGTTTATGTGGGCATTTCTGAGAAAAATGTCTTTTTTGAAAATAAGATTTGCACTCAAATTTTTCTGCCACATTTGGTAAGATTTTTAAATGCAATATGAGCCTGCAATATAATTTTTATTCTATTAAATAAAGATAATGATTAATCTTTTTTTTAAGGTTTTCATTTAATCATATATTTTTTATTAAAAACAAATTTATTAACAGTTTCATGTTCAACAATTGCAAAATATTAAGTTTTGTCATAATTTTAATTTATTTTTTATATTAAATTTCACTCAGTACAAGACTTGGGAGTTACTCAAGATAGAAGGTTACTGTTAAAATGATTAAAATGAATGCAGTTTGATATGAAGGGATGAAAAGATGGTAGGAAATGAAGATTATGAAAATACAGAGGATTGATTGATTGATTGATTGATTGATTGATTGATTGATTGATTGAGTGGTTTGTTTAAAGGCATATGGGTCATTTAATGCCAGAATATAATTTTCTTGGTAGCTTTGAAGTAATAAAAATCTGATATATGTTATTCTGCCTTCACAATTGAATACATGGTAGATGATACTCAGCTTTTGTGCATATACATGTTTGTGTGGACATAATTTGTAGAGGTGTTGATATGTGTATTTTATGTTGTAGTTGAAGTTATATTTTAGAATACAGTTTGTTTTCTTTAAGAAATTGTAGGATATTATATGGATTAATGTCATGAATGAGTTCTTTCATGTTGGTTGGTTGGTTGATTTTGTTTAGCAGCATATCAACCTCTATGAATTATTTAATTCTGAAATCTAAATATTTTGAACACAATTTTATGGCTTCAACTAAATATATTTTGAATATCAGTTGTTTACCTTTAACTACAGATAAAATGTATTGCTCATCATTTTACTATAAATATGTAATGTTGTTAACTTTTTTATATAAAAATGTATTGCTGTTATTTTTACTATAAAAATGTATTTTTTATAACTTTTATAGTGTTTTTTTTTTGGTTGGTGGTTCACTATTTGCCAATAGCTGGGACCCTAACAGGTGCTATCACCTCGAGTCAGAGTGGAAGTAGCATGGTATGTCCTCACTTTAAATGTCTGAACTGGTCTAACTAAAGACTAGAGCTCATCTGAACATTTGACATGGAAATCATGATAGAGTGATGACAGGCTTGTAATGTTGTGCCTGTGGAAAAGAGGTTGAAGAGTAGAAAATAAGTCACCAGCCACAAGATCATGCAAACAATATTATTATTATTTATATAATGAGATATTACATCTTGTGATGGTGCATGTTTGTTATATCTGATCAGTTATCTCAAATAATTATGAGCATCAAATTAAACTCCAAATGGTAATGGTGATATTAACTATTTTCTTATAAGGAAACAATTGGCATTGATTGAATGAACAGCTAGTATTACTTTCAGTTGAAATTTATAAACTCTTTCTATTCTTTTCAGAAAACTAGGTTTCTTGAGTCCACTAACTGTTATTACACTTTCCACTAGAGATGGGGCTTTTCTTACTAACCTTTTGTTTATGACAGAGTGGAAAGTCAACATCTTGATTGTATCATTATTTTCTCTTCTAGTTACATGTGCTATCCATTTTAGTTGTTGCCACTGTTGGAAGTCTTCAAGTGATGTGATTTCTGTTATTTGGTAAAGTTCTTTGTGATTCTCTGGTATCAGTCTATGGGATCTGATGAAGGATAGTTCTTGTCAAGACATACAGGGTTCATTTTTTTAAATTCATTTTTCATTATTAGGAAGCATTGGATGTCATGCATGGAATACATATTAAGGTCTCAATCTGACAAGGCTATTTAAGGACATGACTCAAGTTATTAGATTAATGTTTTGGTTTGTATCATTTTACAGTGTGGCTTATGGCCATATATCATTGAAACATTGGTTTCCATATGGTTACTGTAGTTAAACAACATTGAGCCTGGTCAATACCAAGATGGGTGATCACTTCAGAATAACAGGTGCTGTAAGCTTAGATGTGTGGGTGGTGTAATGGATAATGGCTTGAAATTGTTAATCAGAGAGCCAAGTTCCAATTTCAGTTAGGTTTGTTATATTCATTTACACACAAATAACTTGGTAAAGGTATGAATCTACCTCTTCTGCCCCAGTTATGGTTTAATTAGTAAGACTTGTATCACTAAATCATTATTATTTCTCCCCTAAAATTCTTTAATCTAAAAATATTTTCTGGGTTTAAATAAACTGCAAAGGGGTGATAAGTCATAGAAAATTTGTTGTGTAAGGGTCACATTTTAACACTGGTTATGTTACAATGAGCACAGCATCAGAGAATAGACAAAATTAATTAATTAGTTCTGATTTAGGTTGATTTTCATTTTCTTTATATACTTATGCAAAGATCTGCTTCAAAAGTACTGCTCCAATTCTGATTGGTGCATGGCCTTATATCTTGGCTATGAAAGCTTTCTGATTGGTTGTTCAAAATATGGCTTTGTGGTCTGGTGATTCTGAATATACATGTGTTTTTAGAGATGGTTAAATTTTGGTCTCCTTATTATTATTTATTTATTTTTCTATCACTATATGATTGACTTATATGTGCTTGTGTAATTTAATGTACACAAAACCCCCCTCCCCAGAATTACACATGCAATTTGACTGAGTTTGAAATATGACATTGGATTAATACACTTCCTTCACAAGAAAAATTGTTTTAAACATTAAAAAATATTCAGGTAAATATAAGATTTTATTGAACTTTTCAGAAATTGTAATAGAATTATCTTTAAAGAGTTTTAAAAAATATTTTGGAGAAATATTTTTAAGTTTCTCATTGAATTAAAATATACATGCCCACATGTAAACATATGTACACAATTAAAATGAACATCTGTTTTGCAAGGGGCATTTTCCATTTCTGTCTGGTAACAAACCTGGTAAACAGGAAAAGAGTATTAGCCAAAATATCCTGTCCTTTGAAGTTATATTTATGTGTACTGGATTTAAACTTAATATATTTCCTAATAAATGAAGTATTTTAAATAGACAAACAATTTAAATTTGAAATTTGAATATCTTACTGTCAGTGAAGTGACAGGTACCAAACTGGTGTGTATAAGAACTTTTTATCTGTTTCTTTGAAATCATTTGGCATTTTTAATTCAGATTAATGATGTTTAGTTACATGGTTATTGAACATTAGTCCCTGTGACCTTTAGTTCAGTTTTCTAACCATTAAGCTACATATAGGTCTGTTACAAGAACATGCAGTGAGGTGAATGTTAAGATAAAAGTGTTTAAGAAGTTACCCTAAGGCAGTGAACCTGAAACTGAGGATGTATTCCTGCTAAAGAGATTCAATTTTTGCTCTGGGTTCATATTATCAATTAGTATAGTGGAAGTTTTCAATTGAATGTTTCTGCCAGATAAGACCAATGAACATTACATCATCTGAGATAAGTGAGTTGTATTGGCCATCATGTGTTCATGTGAGAATTCATAGCCAACCCATAGCTTGAGTGGAAAAGTCAGTCAGGCCACATTTTCATGTGCGTCCATCATCATTAAAGTTAATGATGTCTGACCCTGGGGATGTTATTTAAGATTTCTTACTCACTGATACTTTCATCTTTTTTTTCCTGTTTTTTTTTTTTTATTTTATTTAGGAAAGGGGAACTTTTTTAAATATCTTTTTTTTTTCTAAAACAGTTTAATCTTATAATTTTCTTAAATCTTATAAATATTTTTCTCTCTTTTTACTTTCTTTTCTTCCTATGTGTTTTTTTTTCTTTTCCTTTTTTTTCATTCTTGCTTTCTGCTTTCAAGAGATTTTTGTTCATCTTCTGGATTTCATTTCATATTTTCATCCTACACTGTTCAATGTTATTCTTTTCATCTTCTATTCATCCATTCTATTTCATTCTTGTTCTTATTACATCTTGTGAATTCTTTTTCTGTTTCTTCAATACTCTTTATATCTCTTCCCAACATGCAAATTACAAATTGCTGATACCAAAATCAAATAAGTACAATGATTTAAATATCTGGGAAGTGTTTTAACAGAGTACATAAAGTGTGACACTGAAATCTGAAGGCATATCAGGATAGTGAAAGTGGCTTCTGATAGCTCAGAAAACTATTGAGAAACAGGAAAATTTTGTTAGAAACAAAGAAAAGAGTACTGAACTTACATTTTTCTTATATTTTTGTAACGTTTTCATCTTATATTTCTTATATACTTTACATGTCTTATATTTTTCTATTCTTTTTATTATATACATATTTATTCTCTTATATACTTATTGTTATATCATATATTCTTGTATCTATTATATTCTTTACATTCTTTCATTTCTATCTCTTGTTTTACTTTTATGTCTCTTGGTTTACAGCCAAATTATGTTGAAACATTGGTTCTCATCTGATCACCGAAGTTAACCAACATTGAACCTGGTCAGTACCTAAATGGCCAACTGCTTTGGAATACCAGGTGCTGTAAGTTTGGATGTACAGATAGTGGAATAGATAATGGCTCAAAATTGGAAATCAGATAACGCTGAGTTCCAATTCCAGTCAGGTTCATTATATTCACTTACTAGCAACACGTTGCCCGTGCTTGATTCAAAAATCGTACGACTTATACAGCAATCGCTATCACTTGACTTAAAATATTTTTGCCCTTCCTTGCCTTTAAAGGAGTGCCCTTTTCCGTGCTGATGTTGCTACATGCCTTACTTCTTGCCTATCTAACACTGTGAATTTTTTCTAAGCTCTATACTAAGCATTAAATCTGTTAAAAAAAAAGAACTAAACAAAATGAACACAAAACGATCAGCTTTAAAAAAGGATTTGTAACTGGAAAAACCAAATGAAAAAAGAATGTTAACAACAAATACTTTTTCACACCCAACCCAATTCTGCGGAATCAGAATCAACATTGAGTTTAAGCAAGCAAATGAGCTAATTGGAGTAAAGTGCCATACAGATTTAAATTTTTTCCACTTGTGACGAATGCAGCTATCGATTTTTTTTGCATGCTAGAATGCTAGTTAACATTCATGTCAGTCAGCTGTTGGCTCTCATGCTGGCCACTAGAATCTTCCTGCCTATTTGTGGCAGTCAGCTATAGGCTCTCACTCTGGCCAGTACAAAATGGCCACAGACTACATGAAAACTGCCATAGAAGCATGAAAAAATCGATTATTTCCACTATCAATGGGAGTTGGGAAATGCAAAGTCAGTCTTGGCCTTCCCACTAACTTGGAGCATGTGATGTAAATTTTGGTGCAAATCCGTTGAAAAATTGCGGTCATGCATTCGTTACACACACACACACACACACACACACATCCTGCCTTTTATAGATAGAAATATGCAAATACCATTGGGAAAGGTATGAATCCACCTCTTCTCTTTCCAACTATGGATTAATTTGTAGGACTTGTATCAATAAATCATTATTATCTCCAAAACATTCTTACAGTCTAAAAATATTTTCTGGCTTTAAATAACCTGCAAAAGAGGTTGATAAGCCATAAAAAACAAATCAATCAATCATGTCTCTTTTTTCTTATTGCTGCATCTCTTTTCCATATGTTTTTCTCTTGTCTTCCTCTGTTGCATTCTCTTTGCAAATTTGTTTCCATCTCTTTCTTTATTTCATTATTGTTCAACTTCTCTCTAAGGCAGTATTTCAACAATTTCACATTTGTGGAACCCTCAAATTAGTTTCAAAAACAGGTGTATGGTGCTGCAGATTTTGCTTGTTGAGAAAATAGTAAAGTGTTTCCTTAGAAACATGACATGCTACCTTAATGTAAAGGCTGATTGGGCTCACAATTCCCAGAAATTTCAAAGAGGTTTACAAAATATAACATTAAGGAAAAACAGCATTTTTAACAAGGATAATAAACCTGTGTGTATCTGTAACTTAGCCGATACTAATGTAATATAAATAGCAACATTGTATGTATATGTGAGGATGAGAGATAGATGTGATTAAATAATCACCTGGATCATAAATTTGCACATGGAAATTAAAAATCAGAGGTTAAGTCTTTGTAGAAACCTACTTTTTGAAAGAATCATATTAAGAATTAAGTACTCGACAGCTTTCCCCAAGTTGTATGATTGTATGTAATATTTGATCAAAGTAGCCATAGGGATGTTAGCAGCGATTATAAAAATATTAAATTTTGTTGCAACAATACAGTCTCAAATCTTTATTGGTGTAATGGGAGAGAGAGCTATAGAAGAAAGATTTATTCTTCCAATTGTATTTCCCCCATTATGAGCATTATTATATCTGTGATATAATAACATCATAATTCACAGTTGGATTGGAATAGCTGAAAGGAAATGGAATGACAAACATGTTTTGTTCTCAGAGAGACTTTTACGTCACTAAGACATACATAAAACTATATATACATATATACACATGTTCCACACTGAGAAATTATATCACATATATCTACACAGCAAAGCAAAGTGTAAGGTGAAACAAAAGGAAAAATCTTACATATAATATGGAGATACTCATGTGTCTGGAGAAGCCATTTTTAGGATGCCAGATTCAATTTGGCTGGATTGATCTATGTTTTAGTGAATAGTGTTGTTTCATCTGAATTAAATGTTACTCTCTAAAGTAGTATTTCTCAAACTTTTTAGCCTTGTGTCACCCATGAAATAGTTTTCATGCCTCATTATTAATATCTATCACTTTTATGTTTTTGTTCACATGGTAAACATAATATATGGACATTGTGCATGTGTCCTGTACTCAAGTGAGTTCCTCAATGATACACAAGTCTGTCACATACTAACTAACCAGGGAAGGCGGTTTCACACTGATGCCATATAGACATTGTTAATTACATTACCTATGGTTATTATAATTTTAAATAATATAAGAGGTTGAAGCTTTTATGATAGTCACCAAGGATTTTCCAACAATATGTCATACACATATAGTAAAATTATGAATATAAAATTAAGCAAAAATGGCTCAAAAATACATTAGTCTATTTATCACTGTTTCTCACGGAGCCACTAGCAACCTCTCATGGAACTCTAGAGTTTCAGGGAACACCTGTTGTTAAACACTACTCTAAAGTCTTGTATTTTTTCTTGAAATTTCCCCAAATTTCTTTCCCATATCTTTTTCTTCTTTCTCCTTCATGTCTTTCTTTTTTTAATGTTCTTTCCCACTTTTTATCTTTTTCTCTTTCTTTCTCTTTCAAACAATCTCTTCTCCTGTCTCCTGATGATGTTGCAGATTGTGAAAAAAACTTATTTGGTAAAAGTTGTGAAATGTTAATGTAATGTTGAATGAGGGCAACTTCTTCATGTTATCATAAACCAACATCCTCACTTTCCTCCTTTTCGTTTAATGAGGTTAAAACGGCTCTTTTTTTAAACTAAATTAACAATTGATACCTAATTTTAAAAGTTTCATATTCTTTATATATGCTCATACATTATGACTTTTTGTTTGTAAATATTATATTTAACTAAGAAAGATTATTTTTAAAACATTTAAGTAATTGAAACAAATTATAATATCACAAAGAGTTTGTATATTTAAAAAAACTGTACCCATGTTCAACTTAAAAGAAAAGTTATTCAAATCAGACTCTCATATGGATGCCATGCATGGTGCCAAAACTATTCATAAATATCTAAACTGTCAGATGTATATACCCACTTATTCAGACTGATGCTTAAAAGTGGCTCCCTGCAAATGAAGCCTGTAGGTCTTAGTGAGGACAATCCTTTTCTGAACCTGGTGGTCTGGTGCTACAGAATCATAAATCAGTTAACAGAAACCACATCACTTGCTTCTAACAACAGTAACAAACTAAAATGGATATCATATGTAATTCAAAGAGAAAATAATGATATAATCAAGATGTTGACATTCCACACTACTTCAAGCAAAAGGTTAGGAAGGAAATCTGCATTAATACTGGAAAGCACATTAATGGTTACTGAACTGGAAAAACCTATTTTCCTGAAAAATTGTTTTAAGAGATATTTCAGCCAACATTGGCACTGGCTGCTTAGTCAATGAATGCTGAATGTTTTCTTATAAGGAAATGACTAATATTACCATTAACCTTCAATAAAAATTCTATCAGACAGTCTCAGCATGACATCAGAAGCAACGACATGCTTTGATCTGATGGTTTTTGTTCATGTTGATCATCATGTCCTCAATGGCAACTTTCATGGAATTGTTTGTATTTTGAGGATGGTTTTCCTGTTGATATGAAGGTGACGTGGGAGGGAGTAGAGTCCAACTGGAACACATATACCTATCCCTTTGATCTAGGACTTGAACACCTTATCTAGCACCTCAGGCATAGGTGGTGTCATTGACCTTGAGGTCCTTTGGGAAAAAGTAGTGATATATATGTTCCTTGTTGCTCATGATACCCAAGACCATCACAGACAATATCACAGTCAGGCTGGCCTAACCAAGGTGGACCTTGACAGCCTGATACAACCAGCTTTGTCAGATCTCACCTGTCTCAATCCTCTTTGAGCTGTGAGGGAGGAACTTTTGGCCAAGTGTGTGGGCTTCTCTGTCTTGGAGAGTTGTCTGCCAAAATCAAATTCATCTCCGCCACTGCCACCAGAGAGGAGCAAGGGAATAAAGAGAAAGGATGACGATCCTGATGCATGGATGTGTGTGGGTGCTGACTATGTAACACTGTGTAATACTCTGAATGAACTCTCAATCTTCAACTACTGATATATGATACTCTCGAATGAGCCAATGACCAAATTTTGTAGATAAAAGCATGTCTTATCTTCATTTATTGTTTAGTCACAGCTATTTTTTCTTGTTAATGGTACAGCTTATTTTACAGCATTAAAATCCTATGTAATCTATCTGTAGGGACATTATCCCTAATTTAACAAAGGGAAATTTTATTGAATAGAAAACAAACTAACCATATTATTTTTTCCAAACATTTCAGTTCACATACAGTACCGAGAAACAAACAACCACCCACACAAACAGCATTTACCCAAGCACAGAAAGTTGTAGTCTAAACAGACAGTAGTTTTAAACCAGCTGGTCAGTAGTCAAACACATGCTGCTCAATGAAAGAACTTTTGATTTATGCAGTGTCACTCTACATGAAGCAAATGCCTAAATTCTACACTTAAACAAGAAAAAAAGGATTTTTCCTTTCTTGTAACTGCAACTAAATTGCATTATAAAATTTGTTTATTAGAAAATATTTATTTAGTATTATTTGTTTATTATTCTTAGTATTCCAATACTCAGATTATTTTGCCAAAACTTGGGACACCCAACAATTCTAATATCTACTGAAGCTGTAGCAACATCACATTGTGTAGTTAGGGTCCTATTATTGATATGGAACTTGTAACTGTTATTTTTTATTAGGAATGTTTATGATTTTGTTTAGAATTTCAAAATTGTTTCTAACATTTGTTAAAAATAAGTTTTAATTTACTTTGTTGTTGTTGACAATAGTTTGAATGTAAATAGTATAAATAATATCTCCTCATTCCAGAAATTCAGATAGTATGTTTTAAGTTTGTGGACTTAAAAATTAATTTTAATTAAATTTAATTTTTCTCTGCAATAACTGAATGAATAATATGAAATGAAATTGTTTATAAAAAATGAAAATAACTTATAGGCAAGTTAGAAATGAATGGAAAATTGTCAAAGTCTGATCATTTGTTTCTTTCATGTTTATGAAGAAAAAAACTAGAGGTAGCAGAAATGTGGTTCTACTGAAGGATTCTGAAAATTCCATGGACGGAAGCTAATAAGCAAACAAGGAAGTCCTAAAGAAAATGGTAACACTTATACTCAAAATCAGGAAAAAGATAGCTGAAATATCTAGGACACATAATGAGGAAGGAGGGCTTGGAATACTTGACCCTCATGGGGCATATTGAGGGCAAGAGAGCTATGAGAAAGCAGCAAGTCACTTACCTAATGAGCTTGTGTGAATGCATAGTGGAACAGGGAGTAGGGCTTAAGGAGAAAAACTTCTAAGAGTTCAATGAGATAGGAAGTTGTGGAGAGTCTTAATCACCTATGTTCTGAAGCTTATAGAAGAAGAAGAATGAAATAACTATATTATTCTGTTTGTATATGTATGACCATTTACTTTGTTGTTTCCAATTTATTATCTTTGTTATTATAATCATTTTGTTATTACTGTTGACTTTTTATTAATCAGTTATTATGTCAAGAAAAAGCACACCTTGTATAGTCATGTAGTCATATTGATGGTGCTAGACCTAATATTTTTTCTCCTCCTTGACAAAATACAATATATATATATATATATATATATATATATATATATATGAAGAAATATAGTTTTAAGGTGTGCTATATTTATGGGATAAAGTGCTCAATATCAGAGATAGAGCATATGTAAATATAAATATAAAAAGTGAACATTGAAGTCAACAATCAGAGGCAACAGGCAGTTTCATGCTGGACGCAATCGGCAGCCTGACATGAAACAGCCTGTTGCCTCTGAGTGTTGACCTCAATGTATTTTTTATATATATATATATATATATATATATATATATATATATATATATATACACACACACACACACACATATATATATAAATAAACTATATATTCATTAAAAAAAAACTTTATTAAATCAATTACAACCATGTTCAAAAATTTTCATCAAGTTGGAATAAAATATATTAATTAAAAATTAAGATGTGCAAAAGTAAGTGAACCCTTACATTTAATATTTGTTGACTGCTCCTTTTAAGCTTACTATGTCAACCAGTTTTTTTCTATAATTTTAAAGAAGTTTCTGGCAGTAGTGAAAGCAGATTTTTTTATATTTCTTGGCAAAACTCCCACAATTGCTTGATTTACATGGATTTCTTGCATATACCATCTTCTTTCACTTAAATCACAAATTTTCAATTGGATTTAGATCAGAAGTTTAACTAGGCTATTTCAAGATTTGAAATTTCTTTGGTGGAGTTGCTTTGATGCTTCAGATCATTGTCCTGTTGGAACTTCCAGCGCTGACCTAAAACCATCTTTTGAACAGATGACAAGACACTTTTGTTCAAAATTGCTTGGTATCTTACAAAGTCCATTGTGCCATCAATGTGTACTATTTTGCCTGTTCTAGCTGCAGCAAAGCACCTCCAAGTCATAATGCTGTCACCACCATGGTTAATGGTTAGTATCAAATTCTTCTCTTCAAAGCTGTATTAGGAGTGTGCCAGATATACCACATATTATTCCTCCCAAAAAGCTCTATTTTGGTTTCATCCGACCACAAAACCTTTTGCCAGAATGTTTCTAGCTTATTAATATGAACATTGGTATAGTTGAGGCAAGCATGATTGTGCTATTTCATAAGCAGTGGCTTTTTTTTAGTCATTCTGCCATGAAGATCAGCATTGTTCAAATATCATTGCACTGTAGATGTATGCACATTGATTCCAACATTGGTTGACCAGTGAGCATTGGGGAACTGCAAAGGTCATAGTAGGATTTGCCAAACTAGAGGTTTACTTGCTCCTGCCATCATTTTTTTGCGATCAGTCGCTTCTTGATTGTGATGCCATCATAACAAAGGCCTTCTGTTTATAAATGATTTGTTGCCCAGTGAAGTTCACTCCAAATCTTTTTGATAGCTTTTTGTAGTCTTCTCTATTATTATAGGTTTCAATTATGTAATTTTTTAAAGCTTCAGGAAGTTCTTTTGATCTTAGCATATATATATCTTCAAATTTAGTCTCTAACTGTACACATTTTCATACACAATGGTTATATTATTTGGCTGCTGTATAGACATTTTTACATGTGCACAAAAATTAATTGCACTGACAACCATATAAAACAAAAATACAGAGTGTAAATGTAAGGGTTCACTTACTTTTGCACATCTTAATTTTTAATTTTCAATTAATATTTTTATTCCAGCTTGATATAAAGCTTTGAAAGTGGCTGTAACTCATTTAATAAAGTTTTTTCTTAATGAATATATAGTTTAAGTAAGATTTCTTGATTATCTGGAAAACAGAGACAATTATTTTAAATATTACCTTGGGGGTTCACTTATTTTGCCCAGTACTATATATATATATATATATATATATATATATATATATATATATATATATAATTCATTGGATTAAATTTGTTATCTTGGTGTGACTACATATGTGCATGAAAGAGGGATGCTAGAAATTTTAAATTTAATTTTTTTTTATCAATTTCATTTAGATTCTTTTTCTTTCCAACATTTTTGTTAGAGTAGGTGTCCCACACTGTGATAATAGAAGTACTGCCAGGAATGGTGAAATGTTGTAAGAGCCAGGGTGCAAATTTACTCTAGATGAATTTGTTATCAAGGCATTCTCTAGACATTTTTGTTGTACTGAATTGGTTTGATTTAGTTTGGTTTATTTTGTTTTACAGCATATCAACCTCAATGGATTATTTAATGCCGACAACATGTTTTATTGCTGGTAATATTTTGTTTTGTCAAAAATTTGTTTCTGGTAGTATTTTTCCTTCAAAATTGTATTGCTGGTAATAATTTTTTTCAAAAAAGTATTGCTGGTAATAGTTAACTATTTGCCCATAGCTGGGACCCTAACAGGTGCTACCACCCTGGGTCAGGGTGGACCTGGGAACACCAGCAATTAAGAGGTGGTTCCACTTCTCTAAACCTCCTTATCAGAGGCCTTGCTGCTGGATGTAGTTTATTGTCTTACCCAGGACGCGGATGTAGTTTAACGTCTTACCCAGGACGAGTACTGAATTGTTTTGACATAAAAAATACTACTTTGATCAAAGGAGAAAACAACTTCTATTATTCCCAGCAACCCTCATTCATGCACATGTGTAGTTGAAACAACATAAAAAATTTAGTCCGATGAAGTTCTAACAGATAAAATGTGTTACAAGAAAACTTTTTCCACTTTGTTGTACACTAAAAGACAGGTTGCAAGATATATTAAATATATAATTATCAAATACTGATAACATCCAGGCCTAAAAGCGATCCTTCTGCTTACAGAGGGAAGGATGGAAGGACTTAATATATATATATTCTAAATTACCTTAATTTAATTTATTGGCCCTCTTATAACCAAAAATTCCAATGCATATATATTTATGTGTGTGTTAAATTTATAATTATTTGTGTGCTTTTAATACTGTGAATAAAGGTCTGAAGAAATTGATATCAATAATAACTCTAGAATTTCACTTAACATTTAATAAAAAATTATTGTTTTTTTTTTAAAAGTTTGAACAGATTATGTTTTTGTGAATAAATTGTGATGTGTTCATTTATTATAGCTCCATTTTCCGTGTATTGATGCAGCTGTTTTTGTTTCTAACAGGTATCCGTGCTATTGTTGAATGTTTGGCTAAGTCCAAGTGTGAAGAGACTCAAGAGTATTGCCAAGAGATTTTGCTCTCATTGTCTCAAGGAAATCCAAAATTTGAACAACAACTCTATAAAGCATTGATTGCTCTCCTACCTTGTACTTCACCCAAAGCACAACAGATAGCTGTTAGTTCCCTGCGGATTGTTCAGGTACAGCACATATTATTTCTACGGATGTTCTGTAATAAGACCCATGTACCTAATTTCTTCCTTTTTTTTTAATGCTGTGTTTCTTCAAGATGCAGATAATCATGGCTCATCACATATTTCTTATTGATGAATTATCTTAACTTCCTGTGAAAAAGAGTGAAGTGTTTTCCCCATTGACTTTTCCATAGTTTTGAATTTAGATTAACCCTTCTGGACTGGCTTCTTTTTAGGCTATTATTCACCCAATACAAGACCCAAGAGCCACTCAAGTTACAAGGTTACTAAATGAAATTGTAAAGTCATAAAGGGAGGATTTTTGGTTGGCTGATTTGGCGGCATACACCTCTGTGTGTTATTTAATGCTGAAATTTAAATATTTTAACACAATTACATGGCTTTAACTAAATATATTTCAGACAACTACAACTACAGATAAAATTTATTGTTGGTCATTTTACTATAAAATGTATTGTTGGTCATTTTACTATATGCATTGTTGGTATTTTTATATAAAAAAAGATCAACAATACAAATTTCATTCATGTTTCTGTTAAGTTCAAGCTTCTGCCTGGTCTGTTATATTCACTTTACTCTTTGACAAGGCATGAATTCATTTCTTCTTTCTCCAGCTATAGATTAAATAGCAGGGTAGACTTAGGCTCTCTAGCCTTGAGTAGTAGCCAGACTAAGAGAAGGAAAACTCTGAATTTCAAACTGTGAAGAGGTCACTGGGAAACCACTCCACTATCTTTCCTAAGAAGGTATGAGTATTCACAGATAATAAAGAAAAGGGGTCTATAGAAAGCCATGATTGCTTATGTCCTGAATGAGCCTAATACTAGTGATTTCATTGTAGCTTTCAGAGCCTTCAGTCTAATAATCTACCACTTAACATTTTAAGCCAAATTTTCTTCAGTAATTCCTTACATTTTAAAGTGATATTTTTAACTGGTTTTGTACCTGTTTCTTCATATGGAATTTATATATAAATGAGATATTATTTTATTACTAGTTATTAAAAATCATATTTATATTTTCTTTTCTATGACATTTTTATGTTGGTTCCAATTTGTTTAGAAATGTATATTTATTGTTTAAAGTAAACAATTGTGGCATGAGGCCAATAAAATAGACTGGTTCTTGGTTTCATATGACTCAGTCCCAGTCTGTCTTGTCTTAAAGTCAGAATACTATGTTTGCTTATCCAAATTTGCTTTTGTGTGTCAACCCAATTCTTAGTTTGTAAACTTTATACCATATTACTGTTGCTTTGCTTTATTACTGTTAATTTACCTTGCATATATTGTTTGCTTGCTTTATATTATTTTTTGCCCTGTTCTTTTCTTTTTCTTGTTATTGCTTATTGTAAACTCTGTTCTGTTTCTTAGACAGTTCTATCACTTATTTTGCATTTAACCATGGCTACTCACTCTATAGACAAAATATACTACAGATGTTGTTGTCAAGGAATATAACAAAAATTAATTTTTTTCTAAACTGTTTAAATGTTTTGTTTATTTTTGTAAATCTTCATTAACAAACTTTTGGATTGCAACAGGAAAACTTTAAATTATAAGACAAAAATCATTATTCACATTCCTCATTTGTTAAATTAAAAAGTAATAAAAATTAAAGAATGTTAGATTTAATCTTTGTTGTTTAAATCAGTTCAGATCAATATTATATGGAAAAAGAAATAAATATAATAATCGTCCGTGATTTTTTTGATACTGCAAATTTGTGTGATTTCTCATCTCAGCTTGGCTTCTTGTTTCCGAGTATGTCCATCTGCACAGGCTCATTTGTGTTTCTTTAACATACATAGAACCAACCTGTACTTTTTATAGCAACTCTGTTGAGCAGTTCAAGTAAACACCTTACCAGGGCCACATACAGTTTTGAATTCAGCATTGTCCTTCTTGCCAACCATAGAGTCTTGTCTGTTCTGCTCTTTAAACTCCTAGCTGGAAGAACAAGGGTATAGTGCAAAAGGGAATGTAATGAACTTGACCAGAATTCAAACTCAGCTATAAATGCAAGTGATTTGAAAATAATTGTAAATGTTAAAAAATAAAGTCAAAAAGCTAAGAAAAAATACACAACAGACTAGAATGGAGAGTTTTAAAAAATTGTTTAGCACATAAAACATCTATTTATGAATCTTTTTTTTGTTTTTTGATTTCCCCATTCGCTGAAGATGTTGAATGGTCAATGTTTAGTTCTTCTGCAATCTCTTGAATTGTTTTGCTTGGTTCTGCTTCAGTAATAGCTTTCACTAGGTTATTGTCAATTGCCAAATAATGTCCACAGCTTCCCTGTCTTTGAGGTTTTCATCTTTTTTATGAAATTTTTCAAATTAATGTTGTGTAATAGATTTCTTGACAGTTTCTCTGCTAAATGCTTTGTTGATGATGATGATGATGATGATACATTGATGCAGTTTTAGGTCATGACTGCAGTCAAGATTATAGTCATTTTGAATTCCATGTTCTTGTCAAAGGTTGCATAATATGTGCTATGCCAGATCTATGTACAATTTTTCCTTCTTCTAGACTGGTTGCCAACCATGACTAGACAGCCCAATCTGCCTAGCTATTTAACTCATATCTTGATTCATACCTTTCCCAAGGGTATTTGCATGTAAGTGAATGTAATGAACCTGGCTGGAATTTGAACTCGCCTTACCAATTTCTCATTCTGAGCCATTAAACATTACACCGAACTGAATATCATATTATGCTTTGTTGATATTTGCTTTTATTCTATCTTTACTTTGAAACTTCAAAATAGACACTAAATAGTAAAAACAAAACCATTAGCATCAGTTAATAAAGTGAAATTTGTTTTTTTCAAATGGTCTGAATACAATTCAGAATAAAAGGAATATTCTCATTCGAGACAATTACCTGATGAAAGGCCAGAGGTTACAATGGCCAAAAAATTGTGATAACAACAACAACAAAAATGGGGATAATAGTCATGTGTAAATAATTACTTTTTTTTTTACAGTGTTGTTTACCTTGTACAAAGCCCATGAGTCACTCAAGATAGAGGGTTACAGAGTAAGAGGAACAATTTCTGTGGATATGCAGGAAAGATAACAGTTAAACCTAGACTTGAACAGAATTGTAGTGATCAGGGAAGTATCTTCTTGGGAGTCAGTTACACAAAGCAGTGGTTTGAGGGAAGAAGTTGCTCAAGTAGAATTTACATTTCACCAAGAGAATGAAGGTAGTTTATGTGACATGTGTGGGTCTTAGCTGTGAAGGTTAGAATTGGTGGAACTAATGAATATAATGTGACTTAGCACTTTCCATGGTAATAATGATAACGCAGTGAGAGACTTGCAACATTTCATCTGTAGGAAAGGGGTTGTAGGGCGGAATATAATTCATCCCCCACTAGGATAGGGAGAAATCTTTGGACTCAGTTGACAGTGGAAAGTGAAGACTAGGCAGATCCTGCCCATATATGGCAGCAGCATTAACTGGCTTTTCAAGAAACAGATCCTTCTAAAACTGGTGACAGACATACAATCCCAAACCCTCATAGATTGAAGGAATTCTTTTCAAGCATTTGGCATTATATCTGATATGTGACCTTCTCCAGACGTACAGTCCATGATCACTGAAGGAAATACAGAATCTGGATTTATCACTGAAAATGACATTGTTCCATTGATCAATGGAGCAACTTTTATTGTTTCTACATATGCATACATAACAGTGTTTTTTGTTGAGGTAGGACCAGGATAAATCTTGCACAAAGCAAGGTGGGTCCTGCTTGACAGAGGATTTTAGTTTATCTCTCCACATATGTCTGTCAACATACTGTGACTTGTCATAATAATTTTAAGCAAGGTTTCACAAGGCCAGATGCATTTCCTGAGGCCCAACTCAGACACTCACGGCAGTCCAAATATACCAAGTGTTTTTATCAAGCGTGCCATTCAAAGTTTGAAACCCTATCCTAGCTTTTATATATATATATATATATATATATATATATATATATATGTTATCATCTGTCATCTTAATTCTTATTCTTTTATAGTCCTTTCTCTTTAATAGTAGTTTTTCTCATATTGTCTAACACTGTTTAACACTTGCTCATAGCTCACATTATCCATCTGTGGTATTCTCAGCAGAGAACCACATCTCTATTGCATCAAGTCTCCTCTGAGGAGAGACTTGAGGAAATTGTCCACGATCCACTGCTACACAGGAATAATGATATTTCGTAACAGTCAGGCAATCTTTTCTTTGTTCTAAAGAAATTCTTCTGTTTTAATATTTTGTTTAGATTTTGGGCACAATAATATACAGGACAGTAATTACTTATTTTTGTGAATTCTGATCTCAAAAAAAATTTTTATTCACTTCCTTTCATTTGATTCTTAAGGTTAAAATCAAATCACTGCATGAAGTATTTTAGCTAATTCTGCTTTCATATTGTAGCTTAATATGTGCATTTTGATGTCTTTCTGCTAATTTTCTTTTGTAAGTTTGAATATAGTTAACATTATTTCAAATAAATAAGTTAATTTATACAGACTATGTTGAATAATTCATTCTTTTCATTATATTGAGCCGATGCAGACAAATTCAAGATAGCATCTGATTTATTTTTTTTGAACTCACTGAATTATTACTGATCCAGAGAGATGAAGTGATAGAAGTATAAGTTTAAATAGGGGGAAACATCTAATAATTCCTTAAAAACTAACATATTAAACAAAAGGAAAGAATAACAAATAAATTTATTATTACCATAAGAGATAAATTGAAAAACAAGAAAGGAGACAAAAAATAAATAAATAGAGGCTTGACTGATTTTCATTCCACTCTCATCAGAGATTAATCAAGGACTGAAAAAAGAATGTGCACAGTGGATAAAATAGAAAAACATTAAAAGACTCCATGTAATATATATAGTAAATACATAATCATCAAATACTGATAACGTTCAAGCCTAGAAGTTACTTCTTTGACTTATGAAGGAAGGGTTGGAAGGACTTAATATATATAGCCTCAAGTATACATAAATGGAAATTTGAATGAGTCTTCCTTAGTACAGATTACATGTCTTCACTATAAAACTGGGTATATTGACAGCTATTGGTGAATTGAATGTATTTATGTATTTATCACAATTTCCTTTTTGAATATTGGCTGATACAGGTTGATTTATTCTTGCTTTCAACCTCTGAATAGTTCTACCAATATAGTCAGTGAGTTTGATTATTTTTATTAATATTCACTCAAAACTAGGTCCAAGAGCCACTCACATAGAGGATTACTGTGTAGTGTTTTATGAGCATAGAAAAAGACAAGTGTTAGGAATATGGAGTTGAAGCAAGCATTAGAAGGAACTGGAAACCTAATGCTAAACAGGAAACATGGGGTACACCTCTACTCCTCTTTAAAAGACTGAGGAGGGGTGTGAACTCAAGTTACAGGAATTTATATAATGTCCTACAAGTAACATAATGCTTTTATAGACATTATAATCTTCTAATAAAATAATAATAATGGAAATAAAAAAAAATAAAAAGATTTTAGAGCTCTGCAGACTTAACTTATAAGAGTCCTTTTTTTAACTGTTTGTAGGTGAGTTTCAGTTTCCTATAGGTTGTATGTTCCTGTTTGTCCATGCCATTGTGGATGCTAAACAAAAAGGACCATTCAGTCATGTTTTCATACCTTATATAGGCCAGCATGACATCTGTATTAGGAGTTTAATTTTGACCAGTGCTTAACTGTTACCTGATACCTGTCCTCCTGTATGGCAGCCAATGCTGGGCAATGTCCTCAAAGATGAAGAAGAGATTTGAAGCAAAAGAAATGTGGTTCTATAGAAAGATGCTGAGGATACCATAGATTGAACATGTGATCAACAACAAGGTTTTGGAGAAAATGGAAATAAAAAGAAAACTTATACTTAACATCAGGAGGAAGCAGTTGAAATTTCTGGGGCACATAATGAGGAAGGAGGGCTTGGAAAACATGATACTCACAGGACATATTGAGGGAAAGAGGGATAGAGGAAAGCATCATGAAACATACGTGATGGGCTTGAGTACATGGTTGGTAGAACAGAGTTTGGGAGAAATAAAAAGACAAAACTTATTAAGAGCTACAAGGAACAGGAAGATGCAGAAGGTCATGATTGTCTACATCTTGACTCAGTGCATAAAAGAAAGAAGAAGTGTACTACACTCTCAAATTAAGGAGTTGCTTCTCTTTAACTGTAATTCATTTTAACTTCAATAAAAGAGCAACAAAATACTAATTAAAAAAATTATTAGTCATCATTGACAATTTTTCATTTAAAATTTTGTACATTATTTTAAAAAAGGTACAAAAATCAGTATTTCCAAACCTAGCCTGAATGTGTTTCATCTTTAGATTTTTTATGTAACATTTTTTTATTTCAATTTTATTTTTTAGCCAGTTGTCAAGACTGCCCTTCCCACAATGGTACAATGTTTACTTAACCTGTTGAAGACAATGCACCTTGAGGTCCAGTATGAAGGTGAGAGGCATGTATACTTGTAAGAAATAATAGAATACAAGAGAAAAATTAATATATTTCTATTGAGGTATCTATTAGATAAATCATTTTTTTTTGATAAAAATAAATAAAAGAGAAAAGACATTTATAATTAACATCAGGAAGAGACAGTTGAAATTTCTATGTAGCATGATGAGGAAAGAGGGCTTGGAAAATTTGAAACTCACAGGACAGATCGAGGACAGAAGGGACAGAGGAAACAATGCATAACCTACCTAGCAAGCTTGAGTAAATGGATGACAGAATAGGGTTTAGGAGACATAACAAAAAGATAAAATTTATGAAGAGCTACAAAGAAGGAAAAATTGTAGAGAGTCATGATTGCCAATGTCCTGAAGAAGAAGAAGAAAAAGACTCAGCCTAAAATGAATTTGTTAATGAGAAAGTATAAAATCTGTTGAAAGAACATATTAGGAATGTATATATATATATATATATATATTATAAATTAATTGATTTAAAATATGGTTTTTTTCCGCTACACAGTTCTAACCATGTTTCAAAAATAGAAGCTAAAAGCCCCGAATTTAATTTTGCAATTAAATTAAAAGCATTAGTTCCATCAGGTCATCCCATAAGTTCTGTCCGAATTTTGAATAAAGAAAACAAGTGACCAAATGTTACATTTAATTACAGATTCAATCAACAATGTATTTTCCCTGATTATCTATGACTTCCTTCCATCTATTAACAAGCTTACTAATTCCATTACTGTAATATTCTTTTGGCTTTGATTCGAAGAACTCACAAATGTCAGTTTTAACCTCTTCCTGTGTTACAAAAGCTGTTTCTTCCAAATGATTCTGTAAGCTACGAAACAAATGGTAGTCTGAAGGAGCAAGATCGGGAGAATAAGGTGGATGAAGAATTTTCTCCCAACCAAGTTCTTTGATCTTCTGTGATGTGATTCTTGCTGTATGGGGTCACACATTGTCCTGATGAAACATCACCCCTTTTTGATTCACTAGAGCAGGTCTTTTTTTCCTCAAAGCTTGGTTCAAACGCTCTAATTGCCGACAGTATATTTGAGCATTAATTGTTGCATTAGGTGGTAAGAATTCAAAGTGGATTGTTTCTTGGCAATCCCACCAGATTGAAAGAAGAACCATGAACTTCCCTTCCCGGCTGTGGCTGGGGTCCTTCCGCTTTACCAAGCCACTGTTTACGACACTTAACATTTCGATAAAAGATCCATTTTTCATCGCCAGTCACAAGTCTATCCAAAAAAGGTGAAACAAGTTGGCGAGAATGGAGAGAAGAGCAGATGTCAACTTGGGATTTGAGGTTGTTTTCAGACAATTCATGAGGTAACCATTTTCCAAGTTTAGGAACTTTTCCAAGTTGTTGAAGATGACGATGAACAGTTGTATGATTTAAACTGAGAACCACTGCCAATTCCTCAACTGATAAAGCAGGATTTTCTTCAAGGGCTGCTTCAAGAAGCTTTTCATCAAACTCAACTGGACGTCTGGTTTGATCTTCATCTTCAAGGGTGAAATTTCCACCTCTGAATTTTGCAAACCATCTTCTACAAGTTCTTTCATTCACACATTCCTCTCCATAAACTGAGTGAATGTTTTTTAGCTGCTTTGGCTGCTGAGTTTCCTTTCTTGAACTCATAAAGCCTTATGTGACTCAAATGATTCTTAGGTACTTCCATGTTAACAGGGTTTTAATCAAACAAAATTTAATTTTATTGTTCTCTGAAATAAAATTTAATCAGTTTAAATGCATCTAATCATTCATATATATATATATATATATATATATATATATATATATATATATATATATATATGAAGAAATATAGTTTCAAGGTGTGCTATATTTATGGGATAAAGGCTCAATATCAGAGATAGAGTGTATGTAAATATAAATATGAATCTTTTGGACCTTTGCTTGGTGATTTACTAAGTGTAGCTTAGATGTGGCACAAGGCTGAAAGTATGGAGCACTCAGTGAGGATTGAATTAACTACTCAGTTGTAATTGAGCTAGTGAGACAAGCTTGTCAACCATTACACTGCCTTGAGGTGCCTAAGGTTCTGTGTATAGTAGCTAAAGAGGAAACTTTGGTAAATACCAACATAAGTGTTACAGTGATTGCAGGGACTGAGTAATTTTTGTTGTTTGCTTCTATGTATAGACCCCCCCAACATTAAATCCACATTGTGTCACATCCTGTCACCATTGGGGAGAAGGTAAATACTATCAGAGTATAGTATCTGTGCAGTATACCTCAGATCAAGTGAAGTATCTGGACACTTTCTGAAAGTTGTTACACACAGAAAGTATATATACAGTTGGGGACAGAATTATTGACTCCCACTGAATATTTGTATATTTTCTAAGCAAATGTGAATATTTGCAAGTACTTACTGAATTTACTATAAATAGTTGATTCTGTATTCAATCTATTATATTCATAGTTATAAATTTTTATAAGAATTGGTGCAGTCCAAAATTATTTGCCCCTGACCCTTACAGAAATTATTAAATTATATTGCTCTATGGCAATTGTAATATTTTTTTCTTAATTTGACATTTAATGCGAACACTCTTTGAAAATGAAATAGTATTGATCTGATTCTATAACATTCTAAAAGGTAATGAAGAAGACAATATGTGAGTGCCATGTACCATGATAACTCATTTATTCTGCAACCATGGTAAAGATGGCTGAACTTGAGAAGAAGCTCTGAATGAAAATAGTTGATGCATACAAAGAAGGTGATGGATATACAACGTCTTTAAATGTTCCCAGACCAACAATTCTTAGCATTATCAAGTAGCACAACAGGACTTATTGTATTTAGAATAAATTAAGGATTGGTAGAAAACGGTTAATTCTTGAGAGAATGGAAAGGAAATGTTTTGAAGAATCTTCACTTAACAACAAAGGACATTGTCAATGATGCAAAGACATGAGGGTTGTATGCATCAATGAAGACTGTCACTAGATACTTTCATCGAGCAGGACTTTGAGCTTGTCGCCCAAGGAAAACACCCTTGCTTAAGGCTAAACATTTAAAAAGCTAACTAGCTAGAAGCCATCTAGAACATGGGAGTAAATATTAGAACATTGTTTTATGGTTAGATGAAACCAAAAGCTGTGTTTAGGGCATCACTGGATGTTCTAACATGATAATGACCTGAAACACATGGCACAAATTGTTACAAAATACTTACATGATAGAAAAATTAAGATATTGGTATACCCTGCACAAAGTCCTGACCTAAACTTCATTGAAAATATATGGGCATATTTGAATTCCTTTGAATTTGGAGGAACTAGATGCTATTGTCAAGAAAGAATAAAGCAAAATACCTATCAGTGTGTGTAGTGATTTAGTAAGGGACTATCAAAAATGATTAAAGGCAATAATAAAAAGAATAAATGTTACATAATTGATTACTGAAGCAAGAGGGCCAATTATTTTGTCCTATGTTAAATGTTTTTTGGTGTTTTTAGTATTATTGTTTGACATTAAAATAAAAAGTTTCTTGTCATCACTGCACATTCTTTCAAATCCATTATTTCATGATTTGTGAAAAGATATACATGAAGTTTCCATGAAAATGTGAGATATTATAGCTTTATTTGTAATTGTGGAAGTTGGGGTGAATAATTCTGTCCACAACTGTATATATATATATATATATATATATATATATATATCATAAGATAAAAACATATAGAAAACTTTTATCACTCTAACATGTTTCACTTTTATTAAAGCTTTGGCAGAGATTGAGAGTAAACAAACAAAAAGACAGAACTTTTGTATTTTCAATTTTGTTTGGATTGATTCTCATTGGTCAATATTGTATCATGTGCATTAAAGCCATAGATAATCCTATATGTAGGTAAATTTGTAAAAAATGTATGTGGCATGGTCAGTCTCCAATTGACTGGTTTCCTGATTGCTTTCTTGTCATTGGTTCAAGGCTACCTGGTGGTGAGAGTCCACATAGTGTTACACAAGATATGAATGACTATAAACAGTTAAATGGGCAGCATCAGGCTTTTGGAGATTAGTAGTAAATGCCTTATGTACCATTGCCTTTGTGTGTGTGTGTGTGTGTGTGTGTGTGTGTGTGTGTGTGTGTGTGTGTGTGTGTGGATATAAATATTATGTTATTTATTCATTAGAAGAAACTCAGAGATTTAGACTGAGCGCACAGTTTGAAAACTGTGTTCTGAACAAATTATTTCTATCACAGTAAAGGCAAAATTTACTAAGTGCTACAAAAGACAGGAAATTGTGGAGAGCTGTGATCACCAATGCCCTGAAGGGACATGGTACATAGAAGAAGAAGAAGAAAAAGAAGAATGACCCATTTACCAAGTCTTTTAGTTACCGCAAGTAGCATTTAACCATTTGAGAAAATAAATGTTTTCCGTCTCTAAGGTGTTTTAATGTTTAAAACACCTTTGATCATATACCATGGATAATTTCCTGTCCTAAGCTCTAATCACTGAACTATGTTCACATGTCTTGTAATGACCCAATATAATCATGTCAGTTGTGTGCCTGGTCATTATTATAATCTGTACAATCGGCTGATCGCATGACAACAACGTGAATACTGGAAGCAGGTATAAACATTATTCTTGTAATCACCTGGTTGGTTGAAGGACTAATTGGCAGTGGAGAAATTTATGCTAATTGCTAAATTGTCTAATTGAGCAACTTTTAGCATTAGTTAATCATGTTTTCTTCCTGAAAAATTTTTAAAGAGACAGTTTAAAAAAAATCCTGTCTTATTTTGTTTATGTTTTAGTAAAAATATGAGGGTTTTTAAAATGTGATAAATGCTTTCTTGATAAATTTTAAACAACATCAATTATAAATAAGGACAAGATGAGGCATCCCTAGATATAATTAGTAGAATGAGAAAAATCTAGCCCCATAGATTAAATAAAGAATTCAGTTGAAAATTCTCTGATGGTCACCCAGATCAAGAAACACCTGAAGAAGACAATAACAATAATAACAAAGATGAGGATAACAGTCCAGATATAAATGATGTGAATAAGAATTAGTTATAGTGGGAATCTTTGTTTCATGCCTTCTTTTTTCAAAGAGCATATTTAATAGCTGGGTATTTGAATTCTTTCATCAGTTACACATACACAATTTATCTATCTCACTCATTTCTCATGGTCTTTGTCTTATTATTGTTATTGTTAGTAGCCTTTGAGGTTGAGAAGGTTGAAGCTTGTGTCTAGGTCAGACATTTTCAGGGAGCATGCAGATTTGAGTTCAATCCCATTCATGGGGTTGCCTGAAAAATGGTTACTCTTTTTTTAAAATTTGCACTGTTCATGATCCAATATTTTTTATTATTTTTATTTGGTTGAACTAGCTCGGACATTTATGAGTCTATCATGGTCGTCCATCAATCACCTACCTTGACTAGCAATGTTATGACACAGAATGTGACCCTAACGATCTTCTAAACTTGATTCAGGACAGTGATGGTTGGTGTGATAGACTCTTGAATGTCTGAGCTAACTTGACGGAATAAAAAAAAAATAAACACTTCAAATATCTCTAGGTGTGGATCAGTTATAACAAATTTAATATAGGAGATAAGTAAATTTAACATAGGATAGGCTTCACTATGGGTAGTTTTTTTTTTACAATACTGCAAGATGCTATTAAACCAAAATATTAACTTAAGAACTTGAATAATGATGTTTTTAATCAGACCAAGACTCTTATATGGATGTCATGCATGGCATCCAACTCATTCAGAAATTTCTAAACTATCAGCTATGTGTAGCTGTTTTCTCAGATCAATAATTCAAAATGTCTTCAAGTGAATGAAGCCTGTAGGTCTTAATGGTCACAGTCCTTCATCAAATCTTATAGATGAGCACAACAGAATCACTAACAAAGAACTTTACCAAATAACAAAACCACATCACTTAAAAAATTCCAACAGCAGCAACAACTAAAATGGAAAGCACATGTAACTAGAAGGGGAAATAATAATATAATCAAGATTTTGACTATCTGTGGAGCGAAGACAGAAATCAACGCTAAGACAATCAATCATCAAATGACAAAAAAAATGGTTTCTGAGTTGGAGGATTCAAGCATTCTTCTGGTTATTAAATTAATCCTTTGAAAATAAATATTTAACATTTTTCAGCCAATAGGTTGTGTTTCTGCCATCAGTGAAAAATATGCTTTATGATCCCTTTGAAGCATATATAAGCAAAGTCACCAGACCAGACAAGCAAGGAAGGAGAATGAACAGCAACATAAAGCAACATACAATGTGCACACTTCAAAGAGATTCCCTTGCTCATTTCCCTGTCTCCTGTCTTCCTTACCAAACTACATGACACTTACACTCTTTCTCACCAAGCTACGTGACATTTACATTCTTCATCCTCACTTTCTCCCTTGCCTCTTTTTTTCACATGTACATGTGAAGAAATCACATTTCTTTTCATCTTAAACAACTACAAACAAGAAACTTAAACACTCATACATGCTGAGAAAAATTCAGTTCTAAAAGCATAAAAATAAAAAAAATATTTTATATTTTTATGAAAAAAAAACTTTCACAGCTTTTCTTTTGTTGTGGGTTCATTCAAATCTGCAACATATTACTAGAAAGAGCTATAACAGTTAGTGAACTTGAGGAACCTGTTTTCATGAAAAAATGTTTTAAGAAAAAGATGTTATAAATTTCAGCTGACAGTAATTCTAACTGCTCAGTAGAATGTTGTATATTCCTTGCCTGGAAACAGCTAATCACTCCATTATGATTATGTGAACTAAATATATTATCTAGCAATTACACCTACTAAGTAAATATATTATCTAGCAAACATACCAACTAAGTAGTAGGTGTTATTTGCATAACCACTGCTTGAAGGAAAAATCTTTCCAAAGTGGAAGGTGTTGAGTGTATGCACGGTTTTCAAGAATGTGGGTGAGCACCTATCCCCATCTCAGTAACAAGCCATCACCCTCCTCACTGTCATCAGAAGGGATATTGAACAAGAAGGTTGTTAACCATCTCCAAAGTTACCTCTTGAGTAACAAGCAGTACTGGTTTTTATCAGCTCGGTCCACTGCTAATATTGTAACAGTCATCACTCTCAGAATCAGTGTGGCACATGACAATAAATAAAGCACAAGGATGATCATATCAGATATTTTGAAGGGCTTTGACAAATTGTGGTATAGAGAATTGCTACACAAGCTCTTCAGCTATGAAAACACTGGCAGAGTCTTCTCAGTTATTGTCCTTCCTAATGTATAGGTCCCTGAAGGTAGTTGCTAATGGCCAGTCCACTGAGGCCCAAGAGATCAACACGCAGATCCTCCAAGACTTGCATTTCAGTCAAGCTTGCTTTCTACTTTACATTAATAACTAGCAGTAGAGCCCGGCATTGCCCGGGGATGTAACAGTAAGAGATAGATCAAGTATCGACCATCATAAAGACTGAAAAATAAAATTGACAAAGATTATTGTTTAAGGTTGACGGACACGCATGTCTTAATTAGTTTTTGTTTGTTTTGTTTTTTTTTTTTTTACAAATTGGTCAAACCCAAACTCAAACAAAAACATTGTTTTCAATCGTTATGAGTCTACCGATTGAATAGAATTTTATTATAAACAATTGTCTTGTAAATGGAATCTTTAAAGCATTCTGAATGTAAAAATAAAGAAAAAAGTGTACAAGACAATAAGAAACACTACCTGCCAAAAAAAAAAAGTGAGTTTTGTTGAAATTGGTTGAAAAATGTAGGAAATCCGATCCCATATATAAACAAACACACACAAACACAAACAACCTGGGTTTTATAATAAGTATAACTCGATATGAGTTGTCCCCCTTTCATTCCTGTGATGCCTCTTAATTGTGTTTTCAAATTGATTTCGTGCAAAAACAATTGTGTTTTTCCAATTTTTGGTGCTGTCAGAACCACCACAAGGTAATTTTACATAGTCCTGTGAAGTTTTGTTGAAATTGGTTGAAAAATATAGGAAATCTGATCCAATATATAAATGTACAGACACACACACACACACACACACACACACACCACCTGGGTTTTATAATAAGTATGATTTGCCCAAGAGCATATGCTAATCTTTTGTGGATATCTATGCTATCCCAAATTCTAAATAATCATAGACTGACAACTGATCTCTCATCTAACTTAGCTCTAACAGCTCAGTAGGGGAAAAACTGGCTGGTCAAATTCAATGCCTCAAAAACCAAACTAGTGATATTCCATCATCACCAAGCTGCCCCTGAATTTTTTGTCTATTGTGATGAATGGGTGTTCTTTTAGCAAGGCTCCATGCCTTGATTGCCTTTTGGGAGTTAAGTTCAGCTCTGACCTCACCACATCACTTAAGCTCATGGCAAAATGGTTGGTTCTCTGTACTGCTCCTGTAAATACTTGATTTCTTCTGCTATCCTCTACTTTTACAAGAGTCAGATCAGACCAAAAATAGAGTGCTGCTGCCCTCTATTCACCCTTTTTTTTTTTAAAGTGTACAGGGTGAACATTATTATTTACATTGTTCGGGCTGTTGTCCTCATCTTTATTATCATATTCACAATGTTTCTGCCGTTCTACACTCCAGCATTCTTCAGATGATATGCATTAGAATTTTAAACCAAACCCTTTATTTAGTCTAATAGTTTAGAATATTCTAGTTCCACATGATATCTCAGTTTCAGTTAATTCCCTTGAACTCATCTCTCCAGATTTTGTACACCTCTGCTGTGACCAGGTATTGAACTCACAATTCTTTTGCATTACTTCAACCAACACTTTTACCCACTGGGCCATTTAAGACAGTCAATGAATGAATTTTGGGGACTTATAAACCTAATGTCTCAATTAATACTTTTTTTACTGGAGCTCATATTACAATTTTTGTATTCTGAATTAGTATCTCTAGCATTCTGTATTACTGGTTCCCATATTGCATTAATGTCTATGCTTGGCTGGCTTAGCAGATTTCTGTGTTTTAGCATATGTGCTGATCCCTTAAGTTTTCATATTTTCCAGTGATATTCTCTGTCTATTATTTTAACCTCATTCCATAGAAGGTAGTGATCTCCCTTTTCCCTCCATATAAGTGACCATTATTATAAAAAAAAAAACTCATATAGTTACAACTATAGGTTACTTGATTGAATTTGACTCTTTTTTGTAATTTTAGATCTTAACAACATTTGACTTTCACTGTTTTTTCTCTTTTTTTTTTTTAATAAAAGGTTAATTGTTTTATCAGCTTCTAAACTGATGTGTTGGAGTAAAGTGGTTAGCCACTTGATATTTAAAAATAATAATAAAATATGTAGAAGATAAGAAAAATAAACCTGTTTTATCAAGAGTTTATATCATTTTTTACCAAGTTGTTCCTGCCTTCACAATAACGTGATTTTTATTCATGATTTAAAATTGTGGCAAGAATTGCTGGCTGGAATGTATTCTTGTATAAATGATTTATCTTATAAACATGAAAAAGATTTTGCAGAATCAATAACTGTTTTAATATTCATTAATTTGGGGGTTATTCATGAGAAATATTGTCTGACAAAGAAGAAAAAAGAAAACCAAGTGGGAAAATATAAAACATTCTTATATTTTGATTTATTTCAACCATTTTTCTAATTTTTTTCTAAGATGTTATTATAGACATGATGTTTCGGTCAAATACCATCTGAACATTGTCAGATGTCCATGCTATGAAACCTTAACATCAACCTGAAAACTTGAGTCATGTTCTTAAATAGCCTCAACAGATTGAGACTCTCATATGGATGCCATGCATGCTGCCAAACCTGTTCAAAAATATCTAAAATTGTCAGCTGTACACAACCAATTCCTAAGATCAGTGGTGACAAAAGGCTTTCAGTGAGTGAAGCCTGAAGCTTTTGGCAAAGATCATTCTTCTTTGAACATTGTAGACTGCTGCTACAGAATCAAAAACAAAGAACTGTACCAAATAAGACAAACCACATCACTTGAGGACTACCAACAGCAGCAATAACTAAAATGGATAGCACATGTAACTTGAAGAGAAAATAATGATATAATCAGAATGCTGACATTCTACATGACTCAAAATAGATGGTTTCAAAGTAAACTCCTATCAATACTGGAGAGAGTGCTAAAAGCTTTGGACTTGAGAAACCTGTTTTCCTGAAAAATTGTTTTAATAGAAAGCTTTTATAAATTTCAACTGAAAGCAATAATGGCTGCTCAGTCAATGAATGCCAAATGTTTCCTTGTAGGGAAATGACTAATATTACCATTACCATTATCTTTGGCTATAGGGTATCTTATATGTTGATTATTGTACCATTTTTGTCCTAAAGGTATCTGTTCTTGTTCATCACAGGGACAAAAATAACATACCAATCAATGCATGATATTCTATACAGCCCAGAATAATGGATACCCTAAAATGGTCACAGATTACTTAGGTAAAATATTGTGTATGTAATAACATCTGTAAGAATCAAAGATTAGAACAGGAGTTCAAATAAATCAAAATATATTAGTAATTTCTTATCTCAGAAATCAAAAACAAAATTATGGAACCTTCTTATAACAGAGAATGCTTTTATGATTTCATTATGTAAGTTGATATTTTATTATTATTAATTGTCCAAATTAGGTGAATCATTTAACCCCTAAAAATCTTGCACTATAAATGACACTGAATAATGCTGCATTAAGAATTGCAATATAAAACATTTAAAACTGATTCACTTGTCTTTCCTAACCTTCACAAATTGGGTTATTTCAGATTAGATCAGCTAAAGAATATAATCAAGTATACCTACTTTTTATATATATCCTGTAGGTCTACTGTAGCATTTATTGTATGAATACTTAGATTAGACAACTCTTCTTACCAAATAAACGAACACACACACAGACACCCACATGCATACACATGCACACAGAGTCAGTTAAGTGTCATATGTGATACATGTTTGGGTGATTATATCTCTTTCAATTCATGACTGACTAGGCAGAATATTGTTCCAAAGTAGGTTGTCATTTCTTTCTGCGGTAGACTGGTTGCCAACCAAGACTATGGGACCCAGTCTGTCTTGCTAATCAACCCATAGCTGGAGGGAGAAGAGATGGATTTGTCGGAGTTACCTCCTCCTTCGCTCCTTAAACTAAGAGAACAGGTCATTTCGACCTTGACCTCTCGTTTGTGCCCCCTATACACTGTTAACCCATGGTAGAGACTAGCAAGTTCCCCTTTTAGTTAAGTTATATTACAAACCTAGTTGTAATATTCCTCTAGACATTTTTAGGCCATAGTTCCCTTTAGCTAACCTCATCGTATTTTATTATAGAGACTTTACTGTTTAGGTTACCCAATTCTCTTGCTGGTCTCCCTTACCACAAGACAGTGGCTTCTCAGTAAATTCGCGGTCAGCGACTGAAACGGTAGGATATACAGGCCCCTGGCCTTTGCAGCCAGGAACGTCGATCAACAGGCTGTGTATTAAGTTATGCTTCCATTTTTTTTTTGCCTGCCAACTTGACGATAGTTGGAAACTTTCTTTCTCTCTCTCCTTCGCCTACTACTCTTGGCTCCTTGGCCCCGTTCAACTCTCGGCATTCTGTCCCTACTGGCTGCCTGCACCTCATCCTTAACCTTTCCCACACACAACGTTTGTAATTATTACGGGAGGTTACTAATATCGGACTCGACCGTCAAACACGCAACGCCTGCACTGAACCTGTGACATGCCTGAACAACGCCAGCTCTTCTTTCCTTCCCAACATGTCAAGTTGGCATCCCGGCCGAGACCAACATCAACTGCAACAATCAACTGCGATGATCCTGGCAACAACCCACATCAGCTTCGACTGCAACAACCAACAGCGACCATCCCGCCAACTTCAACTGCAACAACCAACAGCGATCATCCCGGCTGTGACCAACATCAAACTACAACAACCAACAGCGATCATCCCTGCAACGACCATCATCAACTTCAACTACAGTGATCATCTCTGCAGTGACCACCTGCATGACCAACAGCGATCACCTGTAACGACCAACCTCAACCATCAATGCCTGCACTAGAAATTCTGCACCTCTACCGTTCTGACCACCTTATTTTCTTTTCTAGAATAAATTAGCATATATCATACATATCCTCGTTCTGTCGTCTATATTGTTTCATCGTCAGATTTAACATCTTCGAAAATGTTAGCGGGCCTCTTGTGACCTCATCACCCTTTTGTGATATGGGGGTGCTCGGGTGTCTGCTACAGATTCATACCTTTCCCAAGGATATTTTTGTGTAAGTGAATGTAATGAAACTTACTGGAATTTGAACTTGTCTCTTCAATTTTTCATTCCAAGCCAATATCCATTAAAAAAAATGTCTTTCTTATAGCAACTATCAAAATTACATTACTAGCTCTTTCAGGAATTATCCTGAAACCCTTCTTGTACTGAAAGTTCCTGGTAGAAACAAAATTTCTATCTCATTTTATGTGTTCTTTTGTTTGTCTGATTCTTTCCAATCAACTCAGCACCAGGAGTTTTGTTTGTCAGCACACAATGCATTCTCAATCTCAAAGGTTACCAAAACTAACAATAGTAAGAGAGAGAGAGAGAGTGAGAGAGAGATTTTGTAAAGAGTCCAACTCTCGGAGTATCAAACACTCTAAATAAAAAAGGCATGAAATCAAATTTCCCACTATAGCTAATTCCTTTTTACATATAGACTGTTGTCCTCATATTTGTTGTTATTATCAGAATGTTTCAGTTGTCATGCCCACCAGCTTTCTTCAGGTGTTTGTCAATCCAGGTAACCTTCAGGGAATTTTTATCTGACCCCTTTATTTAATCTATGGGGTTTCTGGTGGGCTTCAATACTTTGATGAGATTTTTATGCTCCTGGCAAATTTGCCCTGCAAACAATTTTTAGTGGATTCATGTAAATCCAAAGGAAAAATAAGGCATGAAATTTGAACCAAGAAATATTAACAAATATATTGAGGGGACATTTTACAAAATGAAAAATGAGAAATGAAATTAAATGTGAACAGTTCAAAGCAACCTTCAGTGTTTGTAGTTGAGGTATTTACATTTTTGCAGTAGCGAAAAAAAACCCTTCTTTTTGCTATGAAAAATCACTGAGAAAGAGATGAATTTTTTCAAGTCTCACACCATCTGTAATTATTGTCAGTGGGTAGTAATTCAAAATTTTGCTGTCTGTGATCACCAGGCAACAGTAACCCAACAGGGGAAATTGTTCATGTTCCACTGCCTGTGGCTCAGGATATCTTGCCTGCTTCATATTAAGTACTACTCAGTTATTGCTTGCCCTGTTTTCACTGAGTCTAAGTCTGCACTACCCAGCCCAAGGATTGAACTCTCAATTACTGTGTCACCAAATTCACAAACCAACATTAGGCTATTATCCCATGGGAGTAATTATTATAAGCAGTACTAAATAAGAACAAGATAAGATATACTTAGCCATGGGGAGTAGAATGACAATTATCTACCCCCATAGATTAAATAAAGGGAATAATTTGAAATTCCCTGGAAAAACAAAGCAAATTACATTTATTTCAGTCAACAAAGAAGTGTTTATATGATAATGACAAAATTATTTAGAAATGATTTTTATTTTGTATACTTTTCCCTTTTCTGATATTTTTTATTGCTTTACACCAAATAGCCATTTAAATTACTTCTGGTTTGTATCCTGTAATTAAATGAAACATTTATTGCCATTTATTTTTTATTTAGTAATTGAATTCATCAAAGAGTTGATGGATTATGAAGTTGCCGATGCTTTGCTTGAGGGTTTGGTCAAACTGCTGTGTCCCAGTAAGAAAAATGTTGATGTGCCGAAAATTCTATCTGGTAAGAGGCAATATTTCTTCAATTTTTACTGCTGGGATTTTGCTATAGTAAAATATAGTAAAATCTATGATTTTCAAACAGGATAAATAAAAATACATCTTACCATATATGTCTGAAAATTGAGAGAAGTGAGGAAATGGCTTCTGGTTTGAAATCAGACTTCTCCTTTCCTCGGGTGCCATTGAATCTCATTTATGATGCAAAGTCAACCCTCCTTATACCCGCATCTCGCTTCTTTCTGGCAATCAACTGGATTAAAAACAATAATAATAAAAAATATAAATAAATAGATAAAATAAATAAAAATAATGATAATGATAATCATCATCATCATCATCATCATCATCATCAAATGCAACAGACCAAATACAGAAAAGATGAAAAGATAAACCTCTTCATGGCCAATACTCTGCCCATTCCAAACAAACTAATGTAGATGAACCCCATATCTATCAGTGGTTGCATAGTGCAGAATTAAAAACTGAAACTGAAAGGTTTATCCTTGCTGCACATGGCCAATGATTGTTAACTATAAATTACCAAGCAAACATACTGAAAAATTGTGTTAACACTAAATGCAGATTTTGAGAAGGCTATCCAGAAACAATTGGCCATCTTGTATCTGATTGCATTGTATTAGCATTAACTTAATGTAAAACTTGAGATGACAGGGCTAGCCAATATCTCCACTGGAAAATATGCAACTTTTATGGGAAGGAAACTGCAATTAATTGGTATGAACACCTTGCAGACCTTGCAGACAGAGGACCTGTAATAATTTTACCATGCACACAAAGAGAACAATAAATGCTGATGAAAGACCACAAAAACAGAATGTGCATTTTGATTGACATAGTTCTTGCAGACTGTAATATATCTTTCGAGATCTTCAAAAAACTATCAAAATTTTTTTTTTTTTTTTTTTGTTAAGCATTATGCCCCGAGCAAGGTGTGAAGCCACTAGGATGCAGGGGGTTGCAGAAGATTTGGAGCGAGAGCAGATAGGAGAGATAGAAGAAAGGGTGAGGAGAAGGATAGTGGGTAGATCAAAGTAACTGGAGATGTCAATTGACATTACATTTGAATAGTTGGAGATTATAGCTCTCAGGGAAACAGTAATTGGGAAGGGTGCTCCACAGGCGAGAGGTGCGAGGTATGAAGCTATTGGAGTAGAAGAGACGGCTATATTTAAAAGTTTCTACAGTGTAAGGGTGGGAGCAGGATGCCAGCCTCGTAGGGCGCTTGAATTCATGGAGTCTGGGAACCAGTGAGAGCAGCTCATCGGAGCAATTACCATGAAAGTATTTGTAGAAAAGACAGAGAGAGGTGACGGCGCATCTGTGAGAGAGTGACTGTAGACAAGACGCCAGATCAGGGCCAATTATATTACATATCCGTCTCTGGATCTTGTCAAGAACTCCAAGGTAAACAGAAGGTGCCCCAGACCATATATAGCAGCAATACTCCATGCAAGGGCGAATGGTTGATTTATATATTTGAAGTATCGATTCCGGGGAGAAAAATTTCCTGGCACGGTACAGAGAGCCAACTTTCCTCATGGTGGAAGAAGCAATTGACTCAATGTATTTGTTCCATCTCAGGTAAGCAGTCAACGTGAGACCGAGCAGACGCAGGGAATTGCTCTCAAGAAGTTGACTATCAGACTTCTAAGGATCTCTATGGTGATTAATAGAGAGTAGTTTAGTTTTTGAGGCGTTAAAGTTGACCAGCCAATTCTTGCCCCAATTAACAACCGATTGGAGTTCCACTTCAAGACAAGCGGCCAGGTTAGTTTTGTCACTGACACTAGATTTGTTTTTGAGGCAGGAGTAAATTGTAGTGTCGTCCGTGTAGATGCCAACTTGGGAATCCATGGCTTCAGGAAGGTCATTGATGAAAATAAGGAATAGAGTGGGGCCAAGGATAGAGCCTTGGGGAACACCTGCGTTCGTGGGATAGGAACTGGAGGAGAATCCGTTGAGAACGACCTTCAATTCACGGTTTGACAGGAATGATTGTATTAGATCAAACAAGATTAATACCATAACCCTGGAGCTTATGAAGAAGGCCGGCATGACAAACCCTATCAAATGCTTTGGAGATGTCTAGGGCCATGGCACGAGCCTCACCATTATTTTGAGGGGCTTGGTAGATGGTTTCAGTGAGGGCCCAAGCACATCAGCTGTAGATCGGGTGTAGCAGAAACCATATTGCTTGTCTGAGAGTAGATCATGGGATGTAAGGTGGTTAACCACTTCGGCATTGATTAGGGCCTTGAAGACTTTGCCAAAGAGGGGTAGGAGACTAATAGGAGGGTAATTAGAGGGGTCAGAGGGGTCTCCAGAGTTCTTAAAGACAGGAACAATGGATGAGGACTTCCAGCAGTCAGGAAAACACGATTCCCTGATGCAGTAATTATACAGTTTAGAGAGGGCAATGGCTGGTATGCCATCTCCATCACTAGCCTTGTTGGGGTCTAAATTGGAGATAATGCCCAGTACCAATGACGGGGTTATGTGTAAGCTGCTCAATAGGGCCTCAGTTCTTGGAGGGAAGTCTGGTATGGGCACACCGGAGGAGTCGAGCATTGAATTAAATGAGAATTTCTGAGCAAAGCATTCAGCCTTGTCAGTAGAGGAGGTCAAGACCTCAAACTGGTTGAATAAAGGAGGTATGGAGGGTTCTCTGTTGTTCAGGACACTCTTGCAGAGCCGCCAATAATCTTTGGAGCCAAATTTGCGAGATGCAATATGCTCCTTCATCCGAGCAGCAAATATTGACTTAGCTTCATTGAGGACATGCTTACACTCGTTACGGGCAAAGGCAAAGAGACGTTTATTGTAGTCCAACATGTCGCTACGAAATATGTGAAAGAAGTGGTTCCTATGGGCAATGGCGGCTGAGCAAGCAGCGGAGAACCAAGGGGAGGAGTGTGACTTGACCTTAAATTTCCTTGAGGGGATGAAAGCGTCGATTCCAGCTTTAACCCAGGATGAGCCCTCAGAAGCACATTCTTGGACAGGGAGTGTAAAGACAACATACCAGGGGACATCACGGTGGAAGTCACGGAATGAGTCCCAAAAGGAAGGGAATGAGGATGAGTTGACTCTGTGTATGCAGCATGGCATGCCTTAGTGGTGAAGGTCTGAACTAGTGGAAATGAAGATTGTAGTTTTTCTGAACATCTGCCATAGAAATAACAATAGAGTAGCAAATGTCTAGCAATGTTTTTGTCTGTGCGAAAGGCTTTGTAGGGTGGGAAATAATAATAACTCCATAAGGCTGCATAAATTCTTTTGAACTTAGCCAAGGCTGGAAAGTGAGGATTATTATTGCAGTACAATGATGATGATGATGATGTGATGATGATGACAACAACAATGACGATGATCATCATCATCATATTCGGGATCATCATTACCATCATTATCATCTTGCTAATCACAGCACAGTAGATCTAAAGCATGTAAGTCATTTATTTTCACTGGAATATTCTATAGAGTTTTAATCAAAAATGTGAAAATTTTTCTTGATAAGTTCTCTTTTTTCTAGACAACTTTTTGATTATTTAACCTTTTAACTCCTTTCACTTATTGGCTACTTGGTACATAAACAGTTAAATGGTAAATTTATCCCCCCTCCCATAAGTGCTGAACTATAAATCAACAAAAGCTGTTTATTTTCAGGCCTGAGGTTGAGTTTAACAAATCCCTATTGTACTTTAATATGTTTATATAGAAAATCCCTTTGGTATGATATGATCACAGAAGTTAAACAATGTTGAATCTGGTCAGTACTTAGATGGGTGACTGTTTGGGAATACCAGGTGCTGTAAGCATGGATGTGTTAGTGATGTAACAATAATGACTCAGAATTGGAAATCAAAGAGTTGATTTCCAATTCCAGACAGGTTTGTTATATTCACTTACACACAAATATCTTTGGGGAAGGTATGAATTAACCTCATCTTCTCCCAGCTATGGGTTAATTAATAAGAATTTTATCAGTAAATCATTATTATCTCAAAAAAATTCTTAAAATCTAAAAATATTTTCTGGCTTTAAATAATGGGCAAAAGGTTGACAAATTGTAAAAATCAAATCAATCAATTAATCAATTATAGTCAGAGCATTTTGGTGCATGTACTCTTTAGCCTTCTTCAACTTTTTGTCATTTTTGGAAACATTTTGGGAATTATGAACTAAACCCTTTATTCAATCCTTGAGGATAGAGTGTTCTCATTCATCTGACGATGTTAGGGAAGATAACTTGTATTAAATAAGGCTTCTTTCATAATTCATCCATATTTGCTTCTTTCACTAAATCAATTCCAGCTGGATTTGTTATATTCACTTACATGCAAATACCCTTGGGAAAGGTATGAATCCACCTCTTCTCCCCCCCCACCAGCTATGGGTTTATTAGTAAAACTTAGATCACTAAATCATTATTATCTCCCCCTACCAAAATCTTACAGTCTAAAAATATTTTCTGGCATTAAATTACCTGCAAAATGTTGATAGACCATAAAAAATGAATCAATCAATCTTTGATACGAGATATCACAGCTGAGGAACTCTAAAAATTGAACTCTTAATTATAACAAAACACAAGAAAAAGATTCTTCCTTGTTATTTAGCAGATTTTACTTGTGTGCTAATATAAATCCAATTAAATCTCAAAGGTATAATTTTTTTTCAAAACTGTCTTTAAATTTTCCACAAGGTCAAACAATAAACACTCCAGGTAATTCATTTGTATATGGCTTACCTGAGCCAAGAGATAAAAATGACTTATGACTCCATTTCTTCTTCTCACTTTATTAGAGCAGGTATATCTGAGAGTCTGGATGAAAGGTTTTCAGGAAGTTTGCTTTTCTTCACATCCCTTCTTTCTAAGCACCATTTATCTGCTTTCCTGTCCCCCTTTGCCCTTGGTTCCATATCCCTCTTCCTCATAAGTGGGGGGTAGTGAACACATTTAATGAAGGCTTTTCTATGGTAACCAACCTCCTCATCCTGTTATACACTCACCCTTGACTTCTCTTCACTATAATTTTGTTGTCACTTATTGGATTATACATCTAGTACCTGTTGACCTATGTTGATGAGGAAAGTAATAGAAGCATAAACGCTTGTGTGTGTATATATATGTGTGTGCATGCTTATATATATATATATATATATATATATATATATATATATATATATATATATATATATATATATGTTTGAATAAGGTATATTTAAGAAGCAAGTATTCACCCAAACAAGTTTCATTAAAAAGAACTAACAAGGCCTGTCTGTTTAATTCTTTTTATTATATTTTTGCAATTTTTGGCTGTGGTGACCTCTAGCCTTCATCACGTGTATATTGGTCTGAGTAACCTACAGCAAATTCCAAACTGAACCCTTTATTTAATCTTGTTTAAATAAAACATTGTAATAACAACTACAAAGATAAGGAGAATAGTCCAGATGTAAATAAATCTATAAATGTTCAATGAACTTATCCCATTGGCTGACTCAAATAAACAAACAAAATGATTAACAAAATAAACTATGTAAGTTTGAATATTACAGTGGTTTAAATGTTTTTATTTTTAGGATTATGTGATCATTGCTGAAATATTTTAAACACTAAATATTTAAATGTTGTCATTTTCTTAACAGACTCTAAAATGATGCACATTTAATTTCAAATATTAAATTTGAATTCTGTGATTAGTATTTGTATTGTAGCATATAAATATGATATCTAGTAATAATTCGATATATTGATCTGACCATCTGAACCTGACAAGTAATATTTCAGGAAACATGAGATAAGTCAATGAGATAAGTCAATTAAACTTTGAATGATTTATCAAAATATATATATATATATATATATATATATATATATATATATATATATATATACATGGGGAAAGATAAGATGCATAACAAAGTGGGAAAAGTTTTTGTGTGATGCATTTCGTCCTTCATCAGACTGAGTTTGTACTACTCATGTGGACAAACATGAGATACTGGGAATTTAAAAATTAAAAATATTTTTTTTTATTATGTGTGTTTGGTTATATAATCTACCTGATTTTATTTAGATTCTTTTTGTTAGTTATTAAATATCCCACACTGTGATAATAGAAGATATACCAAGAATTGTGAAACATTGTAAGAACATGGACAAAAATTTACTGTGGATAAACTTGTGATTAAAGGACTTTCTAAACATCTTCGTCTTAGTGCATTGGTTTTCTCTTTTAATTATATCAAAATTGTGGTCAGTCTTGTTATGGTGAGTAACTAGTGTATTTAATGAGTTGTTTTTTAATATATATATATATATATATATATATATATATATATATATATATATATACATATTTTTCCTCACGGTAGCACAACTTGCAGTTTCATGCAAAATGCAATCTTCAAGTATTGAGCATAGACTGCCTGTTACATAATTTAAATTTAAATAAAAATATTTCATTAATGCAATGTTGGCACAGTTCATATATTATATGGGGATTACTGGCTTTTAAAAAAAAAACAGTAATTATTGTTGGGATGAATGTTATAAATTATATAGTTGAAGAGATTTCTTTTTTTTTTTTGTAACTGATCATATTGATATAACTTAGGTTGCTTTGTATTTAGTAAATGCTGTTTTTTCTGAGCTGATATGCTTGGCTACCCATTCAGAATACTGTCACATTGGACATTTTTATATTATATAAAATGAACATCTTACATACCAGCAAATGTGACAGATATTAAGAGATGCTTGATTGAAAGTGGAACCTCTTCTTTTAAAAAAAAATAAATGTTCTTTTCTTACTATAAGGACTTTCTAAGTGTAGCTTAGATGTGGCACAAAGTTGAAGTATGGAGCACCCAGAGAGGATTGAAGTCATATTGACCTCCATTTCTGACTATAGATTGTAATTTGTTATCACAAATTTTATTAGCTTTGCATACTTGTAAAATTTGCAACATACTCCAACTTTGAGCGGATCTGGATAAGTCCTTGAATTATTTGATAAGTTATTACTTCTGTTTATTAAGATACCTTTCAAAGAATTTGGGAAAATTTAGGAAACAAACAAATTTCATGTTTTTTTCATTCCTGCCTAAACAGTAAACATCCTGGTGAGAACCTGCAGTTTATTGATATTATTAAAATAAAAAATGCATTTAAAAAATATCTAATAAATTCTATAGAACTGTCAACAAATTTCTAGATAAGGGCCTGATTAAATGACCAGATTCCAGTCTTTTGACTTAACTTTGTCTGTAGTTGTATTGTGTTGTATTAAACTAAAGTAAATTAAAGATGTCAGCAATAAAAAAAGTTTTAGAGAAAATGGAACCCAAAAGGAAACTTATAGTTAACATCATGAAGAGACAGTTGAAATTTCTAGGGCAGATAATGAGGAAAGAGAGTTTGGAAAATCTGATATTCACAGGACAGATTGAAGGCAAGATGGAGAGAAGAAAACAGTATATAACTTATTAGTGAGCTTGAGTAAATGGAAGGTAGAACAATGTTTAGGAGACATAACAAAAAAAGAAAAAATTTATTAAAAGCTGCAAAGAACAGAAAATTGTGGAAAGACATGATCATCTACGTCCTGAAGGGACACGACACATAGAAGAAAAAGTTGCATCCAAATGATTTAGTGAAACATTTCATAAAAGAAAATGTCGATAAGACACTTTTTGGTTGAGTCAAGGCAGCTTTAGAAAAAAACTGTTTTATTGATCCAGGATCAAAAGTTTGAAGCAAGAAACAGAAATTCAAGATATAAGAATTTAAAAAAAAACAGTTTAATGTTTAAGATTTCTATTTAAAAATGTCAAAATGATTGATTTATTCATCATAAATAATCTAGAATAATTATTGAATCAACTATGATATTCTGAAAAAGATAATTGAAATTTCTAAGGCACATAATGAAGAAAGAGGGCTTAGAAAATTTGACTGACTGGATATATTGAATGCAAGAGAAACAGCAGAAAGCAGTGCATAACCCCTGTTTAACATGCTTATGTAAGTGGTTGGCAGAACAGGGATTAAGAGAGATAGGAAAAAGACAAAATTTACTAAAAGCCATGATTGCCAACGTCATAAAGGGACATGGCGTTGGCAATCATGGTTCTTAGTAAAGAGAAGAAGAATAAGATCAGGTTGTCAGTAAATATATAGATGAGCACACACACACATGCATGTATGCACACACATGCATGCACACCCACACATACCCACACACACACACACACACACACAAGGTATGGGAATGTTTTGTATATTTTTATATAATGACTGAATCATTAGTCTGTTAATCTGAACTCTGCAAGCACATGTTATATTTCTCTCATAACTAACACTCACATATGTTAAGATAAATCTGTTTGTTCTTTCTTTCTCTTTCCAAAGCATTTTTTTTTATTTTTAAGTCATGGCCTACTTGCTCTTACCCACTTATGAAGATATATTTGCTTTCTACAAGTTTACCTACTTTAAACACATAAAGGTAGTGTTACTGGTGGCATGTAGACACACAGATTGATCCACATATTTCACTCATCGGCATTTTCATTGGTCCTTATTACTCACCTGATGAATGTGTAATATATATCTATATGAATCAGGTGAGAAATTCTAGATGTGGGAAGGACTAAAATAGGAACTAATTGACTGTGTGTAGCAATGTCTCGGCGTCAAAAAGATAGTAGGTCACAAAGGTGATTGATGAATATGTCCTTTTTTTTTTTTTTTTTTTTTTCAAGATTTGAACCAGACAATTCTGTCCTTATAAATTTTATATTCTGGTATTCTGATTAGTCATAATTCAGTGACATTTGGGCTTCTTTTATTTTGTTATTTTTTTCAATCAAAGTGACATGGCATTGACCAGATTTAAATATGAATATTAACCTATTAATGTCTGCCTTAAAATCCAGTATTAATTATAACACTAAAAATTTGTAATTAATTATAGGCATATAAAAAAAACAGTATTAATTATAGTTTCTTTTTAAAATTCTTTAATGCCTACCATTGCAAAAATGGGACAGTGGGTATTAATGATTTATGCTAAATAATAAAATTTCACATATAGTTTTATGTTTATACAGAATAGTTTTGATGGAGGTTTCCTAGCATAAAAACAAATGTAGGCACTAAACTGACTCAGCACAATTTTGAAATAAAAGAATAGTCAATATATATATATATATATATATATATATATATGACAAAGTGGAAAATGTTTTTGTATGGCATGTTTCATCCTTTAGGATTTCATTGGACTAACTTGGTTTATGTTGATGTGACTATACATGCACATGAATAAGAGACATTGGGAATTTTAAATTTGAAAATATTTTTTTAAAAAATATGTTTTGGGTATATAACCTAACTAATTTCATTTAAATTCTTTATCTTTTTTTCCACCATTTTTGTTATTAAATATTCTACACTATGATAATAAAAGATCTGTGAAGAATGGTGAAAACATTGTAAGAAGCAGGATGCCAATTTACTGTGGATGATCACTGAAAAGTAACACAAGTGATGGAAACAAAAGCAAAAAGGAAAATAATCTAAATGAAATCGGTTAGATTATATACCTAAAACACAGATTAAATAATAAAAAAAATATTTTTAAATTTAAAATTCTACAGCATCTCTCACTGCACATGTGTAGTCACATCAACACAAACTTAGCCTGATGAAGTTCTAAAGGATGAAACACATCACATGAAAATTTTTTCCACTTTCAGGCCTGACGATCACATTTAGCATGAAACAGACTGTTGTCTCTGGCTGTTGACTCTAATGTCCACTTTTATATTTACATACACTCTATTCTTGATATTGAGCACTAAATATAGCATACCTTAACACTATATTTTATCATATATATATATATATATATATATATATATATATATATATATATATTAGGGAAAAGAATTATGACAAAGGAGAAAAGGTTTTCATGTGACACATTCGGTCCTTTAGGACTTCATCGAACTAAGTATATGTTTACGTTGTTTAATATTTTTTTTAAATGTGTTTTAAGTATATAATCTAGCATATTTCATTTAGATTATTTGGCTAGATTATATACCAAAACACATATTAAAAAAATTTTTAATTTAAAATTCTCAGCATCTTTTGATTGTGCAGATGTGTAGTCACAAAAACACAAAAACCTTTTCCATATTGTCATACTTTTTACCCTAAAATTGTCCTTGATATATAAAAAGTTTATATATCATTATCCCATATATATATATATATATATATATATATATATATATATATATATATATATATGATAAAATATTGTTTTAATGTATGCTAAATTTATGTGCAAAAGTGTTCAATATCAGAGGTAGATCATATGTAAATATAAAAGTGGACACTGAGGTCAACACTGAGCAGTGACCGTCTGTTTCATGCATGAATGTGACCTTAAAGCCATGTGATTTGTGTTTTGGCTTGGCTATTTATATATGCTTGTCAATGGTGCATTATGTGTAGCAAGTTCTTGTACTGTCATAATGGTTGTTGGGGTGGTGGTAATGGTTATGTTTTAAATTATTCTAGAGGCTATTGAGTAAAAATAATTGTGGATCCAAGTGTGTGGTTACTTGTAACTATACAATAGATCTTGCTACTCATAATTGTTCTGAGTGTCTACGTTTACACACACACACACATATATATATATGTGTGCAGTCTATAAAGAATTAATGGATTTATTGTTAATCTGACACTTTTATTACTTCAACTGTTATTATAGTGGAAACTTCTTATTTGAAATAGATGCTCCCATTTTTTTTTGTCATTTATTAAACAGTGTGTATTGGCTTGTGCATTGAAGAATTCTTAATAACGGAAATGTGCCCTGTGGCTGGGATCATATCTGCATCCCCCTTTGTAGTGGAAACTGCAGTCTGATCTGACATGCTTTACCCCTCAGCCATGAAAGACTTCACAGTAAGCAATGCTTTTTTTTTTACCCTATTTAAGGAAAGCATATCCCCTTCACTCAGATTATTTTTCTCAAAATCCCAGTTTCATATCCGAAATGTAATGTAAACAAATTAATTTCTAAAAAATTATGCTTAATAAATAAAAAATAGGGCGTCTATTTCAAATAAGAAGTGTCTACTACAATAAAAGTTGAAGTAATATATATATATATATATATATATATATATATATATATTCATAAGACATCTTTCTGTGATGCCCTTTGGACTGATCTTTAACCTCACAAATGAAAATTGTGCCAGTGAGGTTTCTTCTTCAGCCAAAGCCAGCATGAATGCTTTCATCCGTTCTAGGAAATACCAGATCATATTGAAATAGTGTATTTATATAATATATAAATACCAGACTATATTGAATCCATTGCTAGGTTAGCTGCTATGAAAGCCAGTTCACTGTGTCGTGCAAGATAATTTTTCTGTCCAGTATCTATCTTACATATCTCTAAGTCTTCAATATTACCTTGAACTCCTTGATAAGAAGAATCAGCAATATTATTGGTCCTGATCTGGCAACTCAGCTTCAGTCACTTTCCCACTGCTGTAAGGTTGCCTGTCTATGTCTTTCTATAAATACTTTCATGGTATTTATTTGGCTGAGATCTCTATGATATCTAGATTTTTTTAATTTAAGCATGGTACTAGACTGTCATCAAGATCTCATCAATTTACAATTGAGATGGCTAGATGTAATCATAAGTTCTATGCTAACAGTTTTACTGCCTTGCATGGGGTGATAATGATTTATATATATATATATATATATATATATATATATATATATGATTTACAAATCTATATATCAGACTAATATAAATATGTTAGTTACAATTTAAACTTAAAAATCAAAATTTAAAGCTGAGCATCGCTGTAACTTCAGCATCTCTTGATGTAAAATTGTAACTTGTGTTTCTTGCTTCATCTCTCAACCCCACTATTTATATAGGACTCCATTGATAAAATAATTATTTATCTGAAGATGTCCTTTTGAAGGATGAAACGTGTAACATTGAATTTTTTTATATTCTTTCACTCAACTATGCACACAAACACATGGATAATTATATATATATATATATATATATATGATAAAATATATTTTGAAGGTATGCTATATTGGTTAAGTTGCTCAATATCAGGGATAGAGCATATATTTCTCTCTATATATATTCAAGAATTTCTGTATTGGTTAAATTATTTCTGAGGTGATTAAAGTAAAATCATTAATCTGACACTTATTGAGTATTATCAGGAATTTTTTATACAATATTGTCTGAGTTCTTACATTGGCATATTCATTCGCATAGACATTTGATACACTAAAAGTAGCAACCATTATGGGCTAGAGGTGGTAATTTGCATGTTGTGATTATTTAGTTGCATAATATTAAATTAGGTTGTTTTCCATTTATGGCTCACTAAGAGTGTGTTCTCAAATATCTGGCGCACCATATCTTTCAAACATTTGACAATATTATCAGCTAAGCTAAACCATTTCATTGGCAGCTGATGAGAAGGATGTTGGACAATTAGAAATTACTTCAAATGCTATTTTTAGTGGATGCCCATATTTGAAGTAGATACATTTAGTGTATCAAATGTCTATGCAAATGTAAGAACTCTTAATGGTGCCAGAGAGCACATATTTTTCTTTAATGATTTTCCAAGTTTTGGATAAGGTTTTGAGTACTGTTTAATAAATAAACTACTATCCAAAAATTGGAAAATATAATAAAAAAAAATTAAACAGACTGACCTTATTGGTTCTTTTTAATCAAACTTGTTTGGATTATATATATATATATATATATATATATATATATATATATATGTAGGAATTCATTTTTCATTTATTTATCTGACTTATTTTAATTGATTACTTAAATTTTAATTCTTGTGGATACTCATATTTGAGTAGATGCTCCGTTTATTTATTAAACAATATATTTATTTATTTTTGCCTACCAGCCTCAATATTTGAGAAATCATTAAAGAAAAATATGTGCTCTCTAGCAGCATTTGAACCTGCACTCCTTCCACTTGGAAGGAGAAACCATCATTCGATACAACATGCTTTAAAACCTCTTGACCATGAAATGTATCAATGATCAAGCAAAGTCAAATAATACCTTATAAATGTAAATCTCCTCCAGACTCTTAAAACCTTTAAATCTGTTTAGTTTTATAAATGAAACATTTCAAAATCGGAAATAAATATACTACATTTATCTTGCTTTTTATGACTTCTCATACATTTAAATTATGAAATGTTCTGGATAAGTCCTTGAATTGTTTTAAAAGTCCTTGCCTCTGTTTATTAAGATACTTTTCAAAGAATTTTGGAAAATTTAGGAAACAAAAAAAATTGATGTTTTCTTCATCTCTGCCCAAACATCTTAGTGAAAACCTGCAGTTTATTGACATTAAAATAAAAAAAATGCATTTAAAAAATATCTAATAAATTCTATAGAACTGTCACTAAAGTTGTGGGTAAAGACCTGATTAAATGACCAGGTAAGAGGCATTTGGCTTAACTTCATCTCTTGTAGTTGTATTGTGTTGTATTGAACTAAATTAAATTAATGTCAATATGCATTCAAATGATTTAGGGATACATTTCAGAAAAATATGTCAATACAAAATGATACATTTTGGTTCAGTTAAGGCATTTTTAGAAAAATATTTTATTGATCCAAGATGAAAACTTTGCAGCCAGGAGCAGAAATTCAAAACAAAGGAATTTCAAATGACAATTAAACACATTTTTAAAAATGTAATATCAAACAAAAGCTAAAAGCCTGAATTGAATTGATGAATTCAAAAAGATTTATTTATTTTTTAACCCAAAAGATTGAAATATATTTTTTAATAACTTTGTAACCTTTTCCCTAGTTCTTGCATCTATTTATTAAGATACCTTTCAAAAAGTTTCGGAAAATTTAGGAAACAAACAAATTTGATGTTTTTTAGTTCATCTCAAATTCATACAATTAGAATGTCTTTTTTTGCACAAAATCTTAGAAATCCTATTTTGTATTTAATATTAAACTCTCATGGAGTTAGACTAGGTGTTAGTCTCTGGTATGTGGGTAAAAATAAGCCTACTTTTATATTCCATGCTAATAGGAATGCATACTTGAAAAACAAGGTGGATAAAATAAGTAAAGGTTTATTGTAAAAAACCAGCATAATAAGAATAAAGGTAACAGTTATGCACAAGTTTGTCACAAGTCAATCCAGCAGTGAGTGCGACTATTGGAAGGTCGGAAGTTCTCGATAAGTCTGAGTCGTACTCAACAGATCCTAGCTAGTATATTTAGAGAGGGTTGCATGTGGTGCAAGGCCGTGTTTAACATGGGTTCTCCAAGCCCATAGGCTTGGCCAAAATTATTCCATTTTTGAACCCGCATAAATGGATACAGGGGCAGTCTACCTCCCCGAACAAGACTCTGCCCTTCAGCGGAGCCTCATCTGGGTTCCTCTCTGCCCAAAGGCAGAGAGTTTGACTGTTTAGCTGGAACAGGTCACAGCTAGGCTCTATTGTCTGCTGACTTACAGATACTTATAGATAGTTACTACCTATAGTGTAGTCACTCATGGGGGTGACAGGTTATTCCATTATATCATCTACCTTAACTTAGTATATATGACATTGAACATATTTTAAATCATTTCTTGGGGTGGGGAAGTGGGTATCTTATATGACATTAAATTTAGAAAGTTTTGTTTTATGAATTGAAGACAGAGTGTTTAGAAGTATTTTCCCTTCTTTTGTTTTTGCTTTTAATATGGATTCAATAAAATAATGTAATCAAAAATCAATGAAAAGCTGTTAGATGTGAGAAGGATTTATACTTATTGTTTGTGGCATTTGCCTCTACCAAATTTCTCTGTGTCCATTTTTGCCTCCTACATGCTGAGTTTCAATTATCTTTAGAATATGCACTGCCTAAAATTTACTTACTTACTAGCCTTTTATCTTTGATGATGTCTTTTGTCTTTGCTACAACAAGCCTACACCATTTTGCTTTCTCTTGCTTTACTGCTTTATCAGTTTCATTTTGATATATTCACATTCCTTGCATTCCTCTCTTCTCTCACACTGAATTCTACTTTTACTCTCTTCTGATTGCTTTTATTTCTTTTATGTTGCATCTATTTTTATCTAACTACACACGAACACTTGAGAAACAATGAATTTTCCAGTCATTGAATTGTCAGAATTTGATGATTTTCTGGCTATTTTCTAAAAAATTATAAGTCTACCATTCTGTTACATCTAGTCTTGTGCTTTTGCTACATATCTAGAGATTTATGATAAAATCTAAAGAAGAATATGTAATATTATTGGTCCTGATCTGGCATCTGTCATTTGTAGCTTCTCTGTACCTTTCCTATAAATATTTTAATGATAATTCTTTGAATGAGATTTCCTCTTTGGTATCATAAATTTATGAATTTAAGTACTGTACTGTATTGGAAGCAAAATCTTATCATTTTACAGTTGAAATTGCTAGATGTAACTGCAAGTTCCATGCTAAGAGTTTCTTCCCTCACATTTCTCACTTGTAGAACTTTCTTCCAGCCTCTACTTTGCAGTCAATATAAAAAATGTAAATACAATGTCAATTGTTATCTTCTGTTTTCTTAATTCTGGTTTATTTTTTATTTTTCCCATATTCTCTCAGACTCAGTAACCCTTTGTGTATTAGTTACTTTATTGCCTTGAGTGAAATAATTAAAAAAACAAATAATATTTTCCTGTACTATCCCTTAAATGCCAAATTTAAGGAATTCTATTGTGCAGAGTAAAGGTTTTGCTGCAAAACCAAAGTTAAAAGCTTGAAGAATATACATTTTATAAACATAAGCACAGGGAATAGAAAAATAAACAAGAACTAAACTGTTAGGTAAGTTTATTATTTTTGATTTCAAGATAATAAAACTGGAATAGAATAAAATTTATTCTTTCAGATCTCCATTTTATATGATAAAAATGGATCTATCTGTATTTCTGAAATAAGGTATTGTAACCATTTACACTATTTACATTGTTCAGACTATTGTCCTCATCTTTATTTTTATATCCCCAACATTTTGACCATTGTACTCCAGCCTTCTTCAGGTGATATATATTGGAATTTCAAACCAAACCCATTATTTCATCCACTGGGGTAGATTGTTCTAGTTCCACATACCATATCTCAGTTTCAGTTATTTTCCTTTAGTAATTCAACTTTCAAAGTTTTTGTTCACCTCTGCTGTGGCCCAGTATAGAACTCACAACTCTGGGTTGAGTCACAGGATTACTTCAGTCAACACTTTTATCCACTAGGCAATGTGTCATTGAGTTCCAGTATTAGATTCTTAAGATATTTATTTGCCATGTACTATATATATATATATATATATATATTTTTCATTTCACCCCCAATCAAAGTGATAATGCCACTAGGATGCAAGGGGTTACTGGGAATATAAAAGAATGAGAAAACTTTAGTGAGGAGAAAGGTAATAAAAGAACAGGATTCAGGAAAGCAGAAGATAGCAATTGATATTACATTCAAATCTTTGAAGTTTGTAGATGATAGAGAAATAGGGAACTAGAAGAGAAATGTGAAAAAAGAACATATGGTTACATCAACAGTAGAACAATGAGACCTAGTTGTATGTTTAAATTAACTGAGGTAAATTAACTAAAGTAGGGGAGATCATTAGAACAATTACCATAAGAATATTTATAGAAAAGGCAAAGAGAAGCCATGTCCTGGCAGTGGAATATTGAATGAAGTCGAGATGTCAGATATATATATATATATATATATATATATATATATATATATATATATATATATCTGACAATTTAGATTTAAAACAAAATACAACCTCTTTTAAAAAAAAAAAAAAAGTGGGTGGGTATAAGGTTTTGGGCTTTACTCAGATCAACCAATTGAATATGACCTATGTTAAATTTAAACTAAGCAAAGAAGCAAAAATTAAAAAAAAAAATATTTTTTTAAATGGGTCATGACCCATGGATTGGCAGTCAATGAGAGCACAGACGTTAAACAGGAGGCAATGTTAATGAATATATTTGTTACACACAAGACAGTGTCATTTCCTCAGAAAAAAGGAGATGGAGTGATAATTTAACAAAATAATAATATTGCTCTACTTTGTATTGAGCCCTCTTTTAAATTGAATGTTGGAATTGTACTCCATAAATCCTCATCTTACCTTGATATATATATATATATATATATATATATATATATATATATACACACACATACAAAACTAAAAAGAGTAAACTTCTTCAACATAACATTAGACTTAATGAATAACAGAAAATCTTATACTAATCCCTTGTATGTACACTCCAGGACAAACTATTCTCCCTCTATAATTAAGCACATACCATCATCAATTGAGAAAAGAATTAGTATGTATTCCGCTAATTTTTTTATTTTTTTGAAAATTTCACCCCAAGCTAGGTGGAAGCCACTAGTACGCAAGGGGTTACAGAGAGTTGGAGCAAGAGCAAAGAGGTGTGATAGAGGAAAGGATGAAGAGAAGGATAGTGGATAGATCAAGGCCATCTGCAGGATGGAGAGCAAAAAAGGAAGAAGATGTAGCTTACAGCATTGAGGAGAGACACTATACGGATGGTCTGGAGATTCAAGAGACAGCTCTCTAGCCAGCGGGAGATGGTCTTTGATGTAAACTCTAAGGCCATGCATGTGGGTTTGAGAGTCTTTTCTGAGGAGAGGAAGGTAGCCGGAGATTGAGAGGTCAGAGGAGGGGATAGATGAGTCAAGGTTGGTCTCACAGAGAGCCAGAATAATCAGGCAGTTTGCAATGAGGAAAGATTCCACACTGCAGAAATTGGTTCAGATGCCATGGATGTTAGAAAAGGAAATGTTAAAGGGTTTAGGTGACTTTTTAAGGGCTGGTTTAGGTTTTCTTTTTGGATTGTTGTTAGTTATCATGAAAAGTAATTATGGTAGTAAAAATGAGAAGGCCTGAAGTAGAAGAAGCAGACGGTTTATCAACTGTGATGTGGGCAGAGAGAAGTTCGCGCAGCCTGCAACATAATGTGGCCTCAGGGTTGCCCATCAGAAGTGAATGTAGGGACACCTTTCCATGTGCAACTACAGAGAAAAGGAGAGGGAGAGTTCCGGAAAACCCTACCTAAACAAGAGACAAGGTGTGAGGCTCTATTGTCCAAGAGAAGAGGGAAGTGCATTGACCGGACGGTAGGAATGCCTACCTACTCCTATTACATATGCACACACACACACACACACAAAAAAAAGCCACAGCTGACAAGAAGTCCAGGTTGACAGCTGAAGATCCATTACAGTAAGTTTTAACTTAAAATAAGTCCCATTGTCCTATCCTAAAAACAAATTTGGTTATCCAGCATTGTGTATATGGCATATAATTCTACTTACATATGGCAGCTAGTGATCACTGATGCCGTCTTCGATTCTCATGGTCAGCTGGTAAATTGTTGAGGCTGACTTTTTATTACCAAGCCTTTATATTTCAAAGAACACAGAGCTGGCGGGGGGTGATCGTTCCACCACCACCAAACACTGGCTTGGGGTCTTTGCTTTCAATAAAATAAAACTGACAACTGGAAGAGAGATACAGCCAAACATTTCCTCACTAGTCTGTATTATATCTAGCAAAATAATTGTTCCACTAGTACATAAGTATACAGATGAGTCATGATCACGTGCTGTTCAAAATGATTTTTTGTTTTATTGTTTTTTATTTGGAGGGCAGATCTCCAACTAAGCGACTTTCAAGGTTACAAATTAGGTTAAAATATTAGAACACAAGAAAAATAAATTAATTAATTAATTAAATCAAATTAATAAAAATAAAGTGCTAAATTAGCAAATACAGAAAAGAAGAGAGAGAGAGAGAGAGAGAGAGAGAGAGAGAGAACCCTTTGGGCAAATTTTGGTAAAGTGAATTCTACTTACATATGGCAGCTAGTAATCACAGACGCTGTCTTCCATTCTCATGGTCAGCTAGTGAATTGTAATGAAGAAATATTCTATAAGCATAGTCATTTTTACAATCAAGCTCTAAAATATAGTGTCTACAAACACCCTAACATCAATTATATAAAAAATAATAGTACAAACCAGTGGAAAAACAGAAAAAGAAAAATCATTGGGTATCCCCCCTCATTCAACCAAATGATTAGTAATAAGCTAGGACAAAAATTCTGAGTTTTAATTGAAAAACATTTTCCTAATAATAGCAAACTTAGCAAGATTTTTAATAAAAACACCTTAAAATTAAGTTATAGCTGTACTGAAAATTTAGAAAGAATTATAAAAAACATAATAATAAAATCTTGAAAAAATATGTATGCCAAAATGAAATAAATAAAAACCCTAAAATGAAATTAGAGAATAATAATAATAAAAAAATTATGTAATTGTAGAAACCCTGAAAATTGTCCTTTGATTAAAAAATGCCACATAAAATCTGTGGCATACCAATGCACAATCTCATCCATTTAGAATCCAAATATTGAAAATATATATATATATATATATATAGGATCCACAAGAAATTAATTTGGATGGAAACTACACCGAAGCTCCTTCAATAATATTAGAAACCGAAATCAGACATCCCTATCTAAATAAAACACCAACACTAAAATGGAAAATAATAAATAGAACAAGAACATGTAGAACCTGGGATGACCCATGCTCTTTATGCCTACATGAAAAACTACACATTATCAAGTTTCGAAAAAACAAAAATTTATTAAATCAAAGAAATGAAATAGCATTTTTTTGCAGGCACCACCAAATAGTCACCTTAAAAAATTATTATTTTATAAATGTATAAGGAAAAAATTCACAAGAGAAATTAAATCCTAAAATAAAAAAATTCTACAAAGCCTTATGTAAATAATTACACAATACTATATAAAATCTATTAGTAAATTCAATTAAAACTATAGGTTTAAAAATACAATGCAATCATAATCTTAGCACCCCTTTAAGGAATCATCAACAAAAAAACAAATAAATAAACACTAAAAAGACTGTAACTAGAACATCAATCAGTGTGAGTTTTAACAGATCGTAATAAAAACAACAGAGCCTGATAGAAATGGCCATTGTAGCCAGACAAAAATCCCCCAACCCAACCTTTCATGACTCCAAAAACTTGACATATAATAAACATTCCTACTTTCATCAAAACAGAGACCCCTTGATAATGAAAAACAAACCCCAGATTACACCTCTATTTCCCAACTATAAATGAGTAAAACATTAATATGGAAATTAAACTTTAGGATTTGAGTCAAGTTTTGAAACCTAGTAATTTCTGTGTTGTGATGGAATCATAGTTTTAAAAAATAATTATAATTTTAAACTCTACTTCTGTATCGAGCACTGTTTTTTAAAAATAGAAAGAAAAATATTAAAGAACTTTGGATCATAATTCTAACTGTTCTTTCCTATTACATCATTACACACACACACACACACATATATATATATATATATATATATATATATATATATAAAGCCAGAATGTCAAACCAGATATGGCAGATTTATAAAAGTGAAAGCTGGATTGTGGTGAGAAAAAATTGTCTGGCATGACTCAGTAAACCAACATTCTTAGTTGCCGACCTTGTAACTGATTCAATATCATGACTTCACTTCATGTCAGTGAAAAACATGAGACCAAGAAGTCACAATGAGTTACTCTCCTGGAGGTTAGCATCAGCCATGCTGATGGAAGGCAAAGATGGTTCTCTGTGATGATTGAAAGATAGCAGTTTCATTGGTTTTTATCCTTAAATTTATACTTACGTCTAATTATAGATTGCAGTATTCTGAAAGAATGATCGGCTCCTAACTCCTTCTGCCTTGCTTTATCTTTACAAGAGCCTAACCAGACCCCGAAATGGAATATTACTATCATATCTGGCTTGGAACTTCTCAATTCTCACTTTCCATCCTTGATAGAGGTTAGCAATTTTTACAGTTTTTTTTCTGGACGAAAACTTATTTTCCACTCTTTTCCCACAAACACAAAGTTGCAACCTTATGGCTACTCTATCATTATTTCCATGGCAAACATTCAGATGAGCTCCATTCTTTAGTTTCACCAGTTCAGACATTTTCTTCTATGGATTGCCATGCAACTTCTACAGAATAAAATCACTCTCATTTCTTCCATATTCCAAATGTAAGGAAAAGTTCCACTTAGACAACTTTTTATTCGAGAACTGCTACTTTGTGAAATAGACTCACACATTGATGCTCCTCAAAACACTACAATCTTAACCTCTTCATATCAATGGTTAATCACAATTAAACACAATTTTCATCATAAACTTAATTTCCTACCATCTTCACTTTCATTCATATCTCACTTCATTCATCATAACCATTTTAACAGTAACCCTCTAATTTGAGTAGCTCTCGAGCCCTGTATTGGGTGAACTTTCATATAATAAAAAAAGTAGAAAATTTGCTAGTATTTTGTATCTACTTATCTTTTGGGAGTATTCTTAACTTTCTAAAACACCTTCCAAAGGTGCACTGTGATAGTGAAAGATGGCTTCCACAAGCTAAACAGGAAAATCTTGTTAGAAATAAAGAATAGAGTACTAAACTGTTATGTAATGCTGGACCTCATATATGGCAGTGAATGCTGGGCAATCTCCTCACAGATAAAAAAGAGACTTGAGGTAACAGAAATGTGGTTCTACAGAAGGATGCTGAGAATATCATAACTGAACATGTGAGCAATGGAAAAGTTTTAGAAAAAAATGGAAACAAAAAGGTCACTTATATTTTTAATCAGAAGAGAAAGTTGAAATTTCAAGTCCGCATAAAAGAAGAGGTCTTAAAAATTTGACACTGACAAGACATATTGAATGCAAGAGAGACAGCAGGACATAACCTACCTAATGAGCTTGTGTAAATGGTTGGTAGAACAGGAGAGTTATCAATTAGACAGAAATTTATTAAGAGTTACAAAGGACAGGAAATTGTGGAGAGTCATCATCACCCACATTCTAAAGGGACATGGCACATAGAAGAAGCTTGTACATTATCAGATTGAATCAGATTAGACAAAAATATTGACAGTAAGATATGAATACATATAGGTACCCTGTTTTATTCTTAATGACATTATTTATTATTTTTATGTTTTGGCTGAAGTCATTTATACTTTTATGGTGGATTTTGGATTTATTTTTTAGATCCAGTTGTTAAGAACCTTGAAATGCCACTTCCAACATATATTTACATCCAACAAGCTGCTGCTGCAAAGACAATTGGGTAAGTACTTCTGTATAAATATCTACTAAGTTTAGATCCAGTGACAGGACCCAAAGAGTGTGAGTTCAATACCCGGTTAAGGCAGTGGAGAACTTTCAGAGGGAAATTAACAGGAGATAACTGATAACTGACATCCATTAAAAATGGCACCTGGAACTAGAACAGTCTACCTCAGTGAGCGAAATAAAGGGTTCAGTTTGACATTCCAACCACCTGAATGGCCCAAAACGTTGTAATAAATATGGTGACAAAGATGAGGACAATAGTCCAAATAATGTAAATAATGTAAGTTTAGATTTGTTAAGTCACAAGATTTTGATCATTGTATTCTCCAGCCTTCTATAGGTGTCTACTGTATTTGGTTATGTTCTGAGAATCCTGAACAGAGATTTATTTTTTGTGACAATGGTCTCATGGATGTGCATTTACTAGTTATTGATGCAGAATGTGCAATTGACTTCCCAAGTTCAAATTTTAGCTGAATTTGTTGCACTGTTAAAGTTATGAATCTTTGGCATATTTTCTTTTCCTAGCAAAAGCAAACTAGCTTTGGTTGCCCACCAGTCTAGGAGAAGAACAACTCTGAATTAACAAACCAATTGGATATGGGATTGGCAGTTTTGTAAAAAATAACAGCAACACCTAGTGTAGTGAGGCTGTGGCCCTATGCTTTATAGGTGAGTTGAATGATGCTAAGGAGGGTATTAGTTAAATTTATGCAGTTACATAGGTTTTCAAGTGTGTCAGGCATTAAAAATCATATATGCTGATTTACTGTAAAAAGCAAATGTAACATTACAAGATGAATTAACAAAAACATTAACAAGTTATTTTCCTTAGTACGGACAGTGGACGGAGAACAATCTACCCTCAAGAATTGAATAAAGGGTTTTATTCATAATTCCCAGAATTTTTCTAAATACGACAGCTGATGAAGGCCAGAGAGTACAACCACCAAAATGCTTTGACTATATTGAGTGATTTGTTTTTTTACAGCTTATTGACATTTTGCAGCCAGAAAATATTTAGATTGTGAGAATTTTTTGAAGATGATAATGATTTACTGATAAAAGTCCATCTAATTAAACAATACCTGGGTGGGTGGGGAGAGAAAAGGGAAATTTATACCTTCTCTGTTTGAGTGTAAGAGAATATAACAAACCTGACTGGAATTAGGACTCTGCTCTCCGATTTCCAATTCTGAACCATCATCCATTTCACCACCTTCACCACATCTAAGCTCACCAGGCTCAGTGTTGCTTAATTTCAGTGATCGTATGAGAACCAGTGTTTCAACATGTTATGTCTATAAGTATCTCACTATAATAATCAAGGATATGAGGATATAAATCAGTGTATAAAAATAAATGCTTACCATTGCTATTTTCTTGGTAATTAACTTGGGGAAGGCATTTATCTAAGTATTTGCAAGAATATAAATGAAAAAATTTCTTGATAGCCCCCTTTTAAATAAAGGGAAATACCTGTTTTTTTTTAATCAAGTTCATCCCATGCAAGGCAGTAAAGCTACTAAGATACAAGGAGTTACTGGGTGTGGAAGAATTAGAAACAGAAACATTACTAATGAGTGAGAACAAAATGAGTAATCAGGAGGAAAGTAGATAGCAATTGATATTGCATTTAAATTTTTGAAGATTAAAATTGGCTGGAAAGCAAGAAGCCGGAAGAGAGTGCTACAAGCGAGAAGTGTGAGAAAGGAAACTTTTAGCATACAATTTACAGTTACATCTAGCCAACTCAACTGAAAATTGATGAGATTTCTATACTAGTCTAGTACTGCGCTTAAATTCAAAAAGTCTAGATACCATAGTGAAGCGTTCATCTCAACAATTACCGTAAAAGTATTTATAGAAAAGGCACAGGAAAGCAACTTTATGTTGGTGAGAAAGTGACTGAAGCCGAGCCACCAGATCAGGACCAATAATATTGCTGATTCTTTGGATTTTGTCCAGGAGCTCTAGGTAAATAACAGGAACACAGCACCATATGTGCCAACAATATTCTTATCAGGGGTGAATGGTAGACCTGTAGATATGTAAGATAAATTCTGGAGAGAAAATTGTTTTGTATGACACAGAAAACCAGTTTTCTTAGCAGCTGACCTAGCAATGGATTCAATATAGTCTTTCCACTGCATGTCAGTTGAGAACGTTAGCTTGAAAAGGCATAACAAGTCACTTCCCTGGAGGTTAGCATCAGCTATACTGATAGAAAGTAGAGAAGAATCTTGCAAATGATTAATAGAGAGCAATATAGTTTTGGAGGTGTTAAAATTAAGAAACCATCTTTTGCCCCAGCTAACAACAGACTGACAGTTGATTTGGACATCACCTGCTATTTTGACCTTATCAAACTGATCAGACTTACTGTTGAGTCAGGTGTAAATGGTTGTGTCATCTCTGTAGATACCCAGTTGAGATCTGATGCCATTGGAAAGGTCACTAATGAAAATTAAAGACAAAGTTGACCATGGATGGAGCCCTAGGGGACACCATCATTAGTATGAATGGATCTTGATGAGTGGTTGTTCAGGATAACTTTCATTTTATGATTTGATAGGAAAGACTGGATTAATTAAAAAAATTGTCTGGAGATACAGTAACTCTTCAGCTTATGGACTGGAGTCATTTTTATAAAATCAGCTGAAATAAAGCATATAATAATGATAATTAATCATCTCAAAAATTCTGATATAAATAATGAAGGATGGCTGGAGAGTACAATGGCCAAAACATTGGCAGTATAACAACAAAGATGCAAATGTCTGGTTGAAATAGCAAAGCATATAATAACGATAATTGCTCATTTAAAAAATCCTGATATAAATACCGAAAGAAGGCCATTGTACTTTCTAGCCATCTTTCATCATACTTATTATAAAACCCAGGTTGTGTGTGTGTGTATTTGTATGTTTATATATTGGATTGGATTTCCTACATTTTTCAACCGATTTCAACAAAACTTCACAGGACTACGTAAAATTACCTTGCAGTGGTTCTGATGGCGCCAAAAATTGGAAAAACACAATTGTTTTTGCATGAAATCAATTTGAAAACACGATTAAGAGGCATCGCGAGAATGAAAGGGGCACAACTCATATCGAGTTATACTTAAAACCCAGGTTGTTTGTGTGTGTGTGTGTTCATTTATATATGGGATCGGATTTCCTACATTTTTCAACCGATTTCAACAAAACTTCACTTTTTTTTTTGGCAGGTAGTGTTTCTTATTGTCTTGCACACTTTTTTCTTTATTTTTACATTCAGAATGCTTTAAAAATTCCATTTACAAGACAATTGTTTATAATAAAATTCTATTCAATCGGTAGACTCATATCGATTGAAAACAATGTTTTTGTTTGAGTTTGGGTTTGACCAATTCGTAAAAAAAAAAAAAGTAATTAAGACATGCGTGTCCGTCAACCTTAAACAATAATCTTTGTCAATTTTATTTTTCAGTCTTTATGATGGTCGATACTTGATCTATCTCTTACTGTTACATCCCCGGGCAATGCCGGGCTCTACTGCTAGTTATTTATATTAAAATTTTTTAGATGAGCAATTATCATTATTATCTGTTTTGCTATTTGAACCAGACATTTGCATCTTCATTGTTATACTCTTAATGTCTTGACCATTGTACTCTCCAGCTCTGTGGAACTGACTTCCAAGAGAGTGTTTTCCTTATCACTACACTCTTAAGTCTAGAATTAAACATTATCTTCCCTGCATATCCACATAAACTGTAGCTTTTCATTGTAAAAAACAAAAATGAATTTATTTGTTTATAAAATTTTGAATCTGAGATGTTTATCTTTATAAAGTATTTGATTAGAGAGTATTGAAGAGATATTCTCTTCAATACTCTCTAACCATAACACAAACATAACTTGTGAATCAGAAGCATTCTGATGAGGCGTAATAGTGAGTTTGATCTTCATTGGGTGCACCATACTTTCAGTCTTGTAACACATTTAAGCTATGCTTAGAAAATTATTTGGGCATCTTGACATGGTGTAATGGTCAGCAAACTTGTTTCGCTAGAACAATTACAACTGAGTAATGAGTTTGATCTTCATTGAGTGCACCATACTTTCAGCCTTGTGCCACATTTATGCTATACTTAGAAAATCACCATATCTTGTGAATCAGTTATATTTGACATTTAAAAAAAAATTCTTCTGCAAAACAATCATCCACTCAGGTGTATTTGTTTTTAAATCCTAGACAAGTTATTTCATGTTTGTATTCTATTAAAAAAAACATTTTATTTGTTGTTTCTTTTGCTTTAAAAATTTATGAGAGTAAGAAGAGAATTTATGAGAGTAAGAAGAGAATTTATGAGAGTAAGAAGAGAAAGGAATAAAAGGAAAGTGTTGGGAAGAGAATAAGAGAAGGAATGAAAAAAACATTTTGTTTTTTTTATTTTTGTACTTTTCTACTTTATAAGATTTTACTTGATCCCTTTTTCTCAGATTTCCATTTAGGTCCCTTTTTATGTGACCTAATCAAATACTTTATAAAGATAAGCATTTATTTGTGAAACTAAGATGGCACAAGAGAACAGCAATTTACGATTTACTCTCTTGTAAATAACACAGGTGGTTTAATGATGTGTATAAATTAAAGACAAACAAACCCAAAGGTGACATCATTATTAAAGTTATTATTGTTATTAAGTGAAAGAGCAATACAAAATATATGAATATATATATATATATGAGTTACTCTCCTAAGTAAAACAATCATAATGTAATTTTTTAATTCCTTGCAAACAGTTGCTACCAGGGATTTTGTTAATGTTCTTGTCTGTACGCTAACAAAATCCCTAGCAGCTTCTATTTATTATTATTAATAATAATAATGTGTCAAGGGCTAACAGTTCCTAAAAGTGGCATTAGTATTTTTGTCAGGGTTTTGCAAGCCTTCATGCATCAAACTTCTTATATATAATGTGATATATTTAGCTTTTATACTTTCCTTGCCCTCCTTGTCTATGTCCTGTGAAAGAATATAAGAACAACATTATTAAGGAGTGAGGAACAATGAAAGAACAGAGATTAAGAAGACAGTGGATAATGACTGATATTGCATTTCAATTTTTGAATATCAAAGTTGACTGGAAAGAAAGAAGATGGAAGAGAGTTCCACAAGTGAGAAGTGCAACAAAAGAAACTGTTAGCATAGAACTTATGGTTACTTCTAACCATTTTAATTGTAAAATGATGAGATTTTACTGCCAATCTAGTACAGTGCTTAAATTCATACCATAGATACCACACAGAAGAGTTTATTTGAATAATTACCATGAAAGTATTTATAGAAATGGCACAGGGAAGCTACATTATGGCAGTAGATGATTTTGATTGTAAAACTTTAAATTTAATTGAAATATTGTCTATTTCTATTAAAATATCCTTAAATAAAACTTATTTTTCTGGACTTTTCATACCGAGAACAAAACATGTAAACAATCTCACATATTAGAAATTCTATGTATCGATTGAATATATTTGCAACTGAATATTATTTAAATTATTTCATTGGTTTTATTATTTGCCAGTTTTGATCTCACTATTTCAGTATCAGTTTGATGCTGTGAAAAAGCACTTATTTATATAAAATGGAAAGAATGAGCTTGTGTTTTAAACATACTTCTTCTTTTATGTCATTCAGGATTTAGGCAATAATGGGCCTCCATATCTGCCTGTCCCTTGTAACTCTTAATATGTTTTGTCTTTTTGTTATTTCTCCCAGACTCTCTTCTGCCATCCATTTGCTGAAGCCCATTAAGTATGTCACATGTTGTTTTCCCCTGTCCTTCTTTCCCTCTATCTGTCCTGTGAGTATCAGATTTTCTAAGCCCCCCTTCCTCATTATGTGTCCCAGAAATTTCAACTGCCTCTTCCTGATGTTAAGCATAAGTTTCTTCTTTTTTTCCATTCTCTCCAAAACCTCATTGTTATTCACATGTTTGGCCCATGGTATCCTTAGCATCCTTTTTTTGGTCAGTGTTTGTTTCTATCTATCTATCTATCTATCTATCTATCTATCTATCTATCTATCTATCTATCTATCTTAAAATGTTTCTATCCTGTGCTTATCAAGTATAAAAAACTGAGTTGTAAAAGTCAATATCTGTATTTAGAAAAACTTGTAAAATTTATATTGGTAATGTTTTGTATAAAATTCCTGAAATATTTTAATTTAAAAAAAAAATTGATTTAAATATTATTCTTTCTTCTTGGATTTTTATTCTCTTTTAAATTAGCATTGGATTTTTTTCTGAAAAATGTATAATAAATATGTAACAATTTGAACTCATGTTCAGACCAATGCAATCATTAGAAATGATTTTCCAAATATAATCAATGCTTTGAATGATAATTGCATTTACATTCATGTATGATATCATAACAAACCACCCTCATTCACTTCATATTCCATTCGTGAGATGTAAGTTCCATACAAGCAGCCTTTTCCCATGAGCTGCTGCTTTGTGCAACTGACTCTTTCCCTGGTCTCTACAATAACTTAGTCTATGGATAACCATTATCTTCCCCATATATTGCATAAACTGTGCTTTTACTCTGTAACCCACTATTTTGAGTGGCTCTCAGGCCATATATAAAGTGAACATCAGTGTGAAAAATTATATGTATGCTTTTGTTTGCTTATACGGTTATCTGCTCTGGTTGCTAAGTGAAGTGTAAATGGAGATCCCCCATCAGCTTTTTTAGGAGAGAAAAAATGTTATATTGTCAACACATTTTTTTATCATCAAACAATGAATATTATATACTTGTCCTATTTTTTTTTTAACAGGTTGCTCTGCAAACAAAATCCTGATTGGGCTAACAAACTGCTTCAGGTGAGTGTACTTAGTAAACATATTATTATACATTTTCTTTATAGTGAAACAGTATAATTCTATTGAAATCTTAGTAAAGATTGTGCAATAAAAACTGTTGATCCTTTTTTACAATTCCATGAAGTCAATAGGAAAATGTGTTCTTCCATAATGCTGGATAGAGACATGAGATTCTTGTAAGAGATCAAGTTCTATACAATGCATATTTTTGGCTTAGAGTTCCAAATTATTCAATGATAATACGAATGACATTTCTGAACTTACCCACTATGGCAAATACCTGGAGATGTCAGTGTTAATGAGCTTGTTTTTTACTAAGTGCTCTTAGATGTGACCTTGTGCCAGTGTTGGCTTTATTTAATAAATATATTTATAAATATTCTAATGAATACAATGCATAGCAGAATTAAACCAGGAATAGGACAAGAAATGTTAAAGACACTGGAACAAGAAATTTAAGATGTTTTGCATTATTAGAAAAACATTCTTGGTTGTAATAAGCCTTTATCTTCCAAATAAAATCAATTTGTTTTGTTTTGGTTAGTGTTTATATCTATCTATCTATCTATCTATCTATCTATCTATCTATCTATCTATCTATCGCAGTGCTTTCATATCTATCTATCTAAATATGCAATCGTATAGATATTAGGGGAAAGAAGTAAGACCAAATGGAAAAAGTACATCATCAGACTAAGTTTATGCTTATGTTGTTGCGACTATACATGTGCATGAATGAAAGACATGCTGTAAATTTTAAATTTAGAATAATCTTTTTTTTAATATATGTTTTGGCAGATTTTCTATTATCACAATGTAATTTAATAACAAAAATGATGGAAACATTAAGCAAAAAAAGAAAGAATCTAAATTAAATCAACTAGATTATATACTCAAAACACATATTAAAAAACCAAAAAAAAGTTATTTTAAATATAATCCTCAGCATTTCTCTTTCATTCATGTGTATGTGTAATTGCATCCATGTAAACATAAACATAGTCGGATGAATTCCTTAAGGACAAAACACATTAAATAAAAACTAAACTATTTCTACTTTGTCGTACCTCTTTCCTGTAAAATATATATATATATATATATATATAAAATTGTTCTTTATATATAAAGAATTTATATATTGTTATCACACATGTATATATGTGAAGCTTGGAATAAACACTCCTAGTAGTATTCAACACAAAACAAAACACATCAAATACAGTCAAACATGAAGAGAAATTAACAACACCAAAAACAAACCTTGAAACTGGCTAAAAAAGTGTCTGAAAGCATTTGGGACAATGGACAATACGAACAATTTTTGTAATTCCTTACTCCCACCAAATGGAAAAATGTAAGAATGCTGGAAAAACTAAATAAAAAGTTAATGAAATTTTGCTTGTCTGTTATATACAATGAAACATGTTTAAAAGAAAGGTTGCTGCAAATATAAATATATATATATATATATATATATATATATATATATATATATATATATATATATATGTGTGCAGGTTGTCTGGCTGTTGGTTCCTAGGAACTGAGGTGCCTGACCCTTATACATTGTAAAAGGGTCCCCGGTCGGTGTGGGTCAACAGCCTGCATCGATCAACGATGGGAGATTCCACAAGATATATATATATATATGTATATATAGACATAAACAAGTATTGAACACAAGATGTTTTAAGAATATATTTATGCCTAGAAATCATGTGTCTAATACTATGTTGCTATATCAAGTAAGTGTAAAGCAAGTGAATGTAGAAAAATCTTTTTATTTAAATGTTAATATTTTCTATTTTATGTGAGTATAAAAAGCCCAAATTAAAACTGGAAAGTCATTACAATGCCAACCTTTTTATACAAACTGTTTTGGTTAATTTGAAATATTCTAGTATTTCTAATTTGAAATATTCTTTCATCTCAAGCAAGGCAATAAACCACTAAGGGATTACTGAGTGTAAGAGAATATGAGAAAAAGAAAACATTATGAAGGAGAGAGAACAATAAAAGAACAGGAATTAAGAAGACAGACAATAACAATTGATATTGCATTTAAATATTTTGAAGATCAAAGTTGACTGGAAAGCAAGAAGCTGGAAGAAATTTCTATAAGTGAGAAGCGTGAGAGAAAATACTGTTAGCATTGAAAATTATGGTTACATTTAGAAATTTCACCTGTAAAATGATGATACTTAGCTGTTAATCTAGTCCTGTGCTTACATTCATAAACATGAGGTACGAAAGAGAAAAACTCATTAGAACAATTACAATGAAAATATTTGTAGAAAAGGCACAGGGAAGCTTTATTATGGTGGTGGGAAAGTGACTGAAGTGAAGATACCAGGTCAGTACCAATAACATTGCAGATTCTTTTTTTTTTGTTAGAGATGATATTTACTTTAGATTTATACAGTTAATATATCTTGGTATAAAATGTGAAATTACTGCTCGGAGCCATTTTTTTGTAACCCTTCACAAGCCTTCCAAACATTCTTTTGAAATCCTGCCACACATTTTCTTGTAAATAACCTTCAAATCCCTCCAGGCAAATGGCAAATTTTCAGACAAATCCTTTTCTTTTGTACCATCAGTTGAGACCTCTTTAAATAAGAACTACTATATTATGTCTACAGAGTCAAATCACCCTCATTCCCAATTGTAAGTTGGAAGTTCCACTCAAATAGCATTTCCCTAAGAACTGTTACTTTGTGGAACTGGCTGCTGTGTGGATGCTTCCATGGACACTACAATCTTAACCACTTCAAATCAATGGTCAATTGTTATCTATCCTTCATATCTTCATACTATTTACTTCCTGCTACCTACTCTTACATTCATATTACACACCTCATTTAGTAACTGTCTAACTTGAGTAGCTCTTGGGTTCTGGGTGAACTTTAGTAAAAATATAGAAAATAAACCAAAAACTGTAGTCAGCAACAAAGTGTAAGAATAATTGCTTTCTGATAATTTTTGAACTTTGTAATACTAAAGCCATCTTTTTCTGTTTCTATCAATTATCTCAGCTCGGCATTGTACCAAAACTGATGCATGGCTTAGGAAATGCAAACTATGCTGATAGTCAAAGACATTGCAGCATGACACTGGAGGTAAGACATATTCAAAGACTATTGTCCATTTTCATGAGTGACATAAATTGATTTTCATTCCAATTGAAATGAATAAAATAGAATGTTCCTTGATTTGCACATCTTTTGTTTCAATCTCAGTTATTGGGATTACATGACAAATAATAGCAAGTGGCTTTCAACCAAGATAACAAACAAATGCTTTGTTTTGTTCAAACAGTATTTGTGCCAGAATTATATAGCTGTAGCAAGTGAAGTACAGGAAACCCTTGGCGACAACGTCTTTCACATGCTAATGGTGAGTATTTAAAGAGTTTGTCTTTTAACTAAATTATAATAAAATACATATGCATTATTATTAAATGATTCCTTTCTTTAAAAGTCAATAATTGGAGTAGAGAATTTGACTGTAGTAAATGGATATATAGTTTGGTCCACACTGTAACCAGGACCTGCAGTACATACACTAATTTTATACCTCATGTATGATGCAACCCCCTTAAAATTAGCTTCAAAATTAGGTCTTTAAAAGTTGCATGATAACAAAAATATTTTTTCAGTAAGTTTTTCTTTTATGAACCAAGCCAAAATATATCAATGATACACTTTTTAAAATAATATAAAATAATAATAATGCATAATATAACATAAAACAATAATAATAATATTGATATAAGTAAACTTATATAATTCAATGTGTATCAAGGTAAACAGGATTTCTACCAATAAAGTGCTTGATAGTAATCTAGAGCAATAATTATGAAATCAAAAGTAGTATAAGTTCACCATACTTATTGAAGGTTGACTCAGAGTTTTGTGATTTCTCACTCATCAGGAAGTGGATAAGAATGATTGTATTAATTACAAAATGTCTATTTTATTATTTTATAAATGTTTATTTATATATGCTAACTTACCTTAGTCCTGATGTGTGAGAAATCACAAAAACTTGACCTTCAATAATAAGTACTTATATTACTTCTGATTTAATAATTATTGCTGTATATGTCTTCTTTATTTGCCATATCCTCTTAAGATGTAGGTGATCCTGGCTCTTTACAACTTGCTATCCCTTGCAGCTCTTAATAAGATTTGTCTTCCTATTTATTTCTCTAAAAGTCAGTTCTGACATGCATTCTCACTCTCTTATCTTTAATCTGTGAGTATCTGATTTTCCAAGTCCTCTTTTCTCATTATGTGTCCTAGAAATCTCAACACTCTCTTCTTGATGTTAAGTATATTTCCCTTTTGTTCTATTTTCTCTAAACCTTTGCTGTTGCTCACATGTTCGGCCCATGGCATAATCAGCATCCTTCTGCAGAGCCACATTTCTGTTGCTTCAAGTCTCTTCATTTCTGATGAGGATTGTCCAGCATTCACTGCCATAGACAGATATCACATAACAGTTTAGTACTCTTTTCTTTGTTTCTAGTGAAATTTTTCCATTTCTTAGTACTCTGCTTAGCTTTTGGGGTGCGTATTTGTCTATTCCAATATGCCCTCAGATACCAGTGTCACACTTTTGGTCCTCTGTTAAAACACTTCCCAGATATTTAAATGTTTGCACTTTTTTGAATCTGGTATTTTTGTTTTGCAATTCACACTTTGGACTTTTTGTTAACTGAGCACTTTATTGGCAGAAAATCAGTTTAACCTGGTATATGGTGAATTATATAATTTTATGTACATCAGTAGGTGGCATTATTATTATTTTATTATTATTATTTTATTTATGTTATTTTACATACATACATACATACATAAATACAACCACCTTGCTTGAGTTGAAAAATAGTGCATGAGCTTGAAAATTTGCTATGTCAAAAGTTGAGACAGGATTATGGATTTGTGATTTAATTGAATGTGTCTCATTAATTCTTTGCCAGCATTTGTTGCTTACTTTATGAATGACAAAAAAAAAAATAATAACTTGATTTTATTTGATCTAATTTCTTTCTATAAAGTTAATTTCATTTTCATTACTTACCCAACACTAATTAAGGTTTCACACTGGGATTGAACTCATAATCATCATCAGTGCATTAAAGGTCTTTTTAATGGTGAGATGAATACGATCTTTGAACAAGTTTTATTCCAAAACTTCTCCACCAGATGAGGAATTTAGTCAGTCAGTTAAGTGCCATATACTATTGGCTATAGGGTGCAGTCTGTCCTGCTATTCAGCCCATAGCTAGGAAGAGAAGAGATATGGATTCATTCCTTTTACATGAGTATTTGTGTACAAATGAATGTAATGAATCTGACTGCAATTTGAACTTGGCTCCCTGATTTCTCATTTTGAGCCAATATCCATTACACCACAACTCACATGAGTAATTATAAAAACAAAATTCAATTATATATACTGTCCCATATCATGGAGGTGATGCAGTTTTTAATCTAAGTGTTAGTATAATATATGCAATATTATATTATACCGAAACTTAGATTAAAAATGCCATCATCTTTAGTACTCTAGCATTTACAGACATCTGCACATAGAGAAACAAAAAGGGGCAGTGGAAAACTAAAAGAAAATCTCATATTATAATTAATTTATTATATGGAAGTCTGTAAATGTTAGACTACTGGTGATAATGCTATTTTTAATGTAAGTTTCAACATATTTGCAGATATCTGTAAATGTTAGAGTACTGGAGATGATGCCTTTTTAATGTAAATTTCAGTATAATATAATATGTTCAGATGTCTATAAATATTAGAATACTTAGGATGATGCCATTTTTAATGTAAGTTTTAGTATAATATCATTTTTTGCTACCAACATTTTCAATAGTCTTGCCAGTTCCATTGACATAGATTTTATCATTTCTCAGTCATCCAAGATCATTTTAGTGTAGTTCTATGATTTAGCACAAACAATTGTCTGATGACCTTTCAAGACAAAGTACTCTGCTGCACTTGCTTCTAATGCAACAATAATCATGCAAATCTTGCAAGTGTTTGGTGGTGAGTTTAACCTTAAGCTGGACTTAATAAATCTTAGCTGAGAAAGTCATAACTTAGCATATTGAAATATATTGGGACACTTTTCAGTTGAAATGCTAAATAACAAGATTTATTACTTCTTTTCTAAGGTGTGAAATACATTAATCACTCTTTCAAAATGCATTTTACAGATTAGATTTCAGTTATTTTGCCAATGTATTATTTTCATTATCATAATTTAAGTCCTGACACTCTAATTTGCAATTATAATAGGACTTTTAATCTACCCATGGGGTTACATAACCAATCAAATTTTCTGCTTTAGAGGTGAAATATATTTTTGTAGATATTTTGTGACTACATTAATAATAATCATGACCATAAAAACACTTGTTTTTGTTTACTTTTATTTTGTATTCTTGGCTGAAGAATTTATTATTCCAACTTGGCTGCA
>CAHIKZ030000001.1:5847500-6027500 GCA_903632075.3 Acanthosepion pharaonis
TATGTAAAATTTTATATATCAAGAACAGTTTTGAAAGAAAAGATATATGACAAATTGGAAAAGTTTTGTGACACATTTCATCTGTCAGGACTTCATAGGACTGGGTTTTTTTATGTTGCTGCAACTACACATGCACGCAATTGAGAGACACTGTGAGTTTCAAAGTTTAGAAATAGTTTTTTTTTGCAATCTACCCAAATTCCTCTATATTCTTTTTCATACCTACATCCTTGTTATTAAATATCCCTCCCCCACCACACATATATATATTAAAAATTGAAAAAGTTTGATTATATATATATATATATAATCAGATGTTTTAAATTTTGAATTAGATGAAACATTGTCTTTATTAGTTTACAACTGTTTATCAGTCAAGTTGTTTTTATTGCTTTTTATTTCAATATTCTGTTTATCTTTTATATTCTGTGATCATTATATATTTATTTTTTATATTCCATGATCATTATATATTGATCTTTCATATACCATGATCATTAAGTAAACAACAGATCAGAAATAAAGAATAAGAATAAGCTTCTGATGAGTTTTGAAATTGTAATTGTAACCTATATATATATATATATATATATATATATATATATATATATATATATATATATAGATATATGTATGTATGTATGTATTATTGTTACGCCCGGGCTTCGTTGGGACTATTTATAGCCGGGACATAACGAGAAAATAAAAAAAATAAGCAAGAGATCCCAAGGTTCAATATAAGAATAAAGAAAAGAACGTTGGGAGGGAATTCTCCAATTCGGACGTCGGTAAACGAGAGAGAAAATGAACAATTGCAGACACAGAACAACAGAAGACAACACGAGAATATACAATACAAAGATTTTATTTCTAGAATACATGGAGTGTGACTATAAGAAAAGAAAAAAAAACTAAATAATACAAGGGATGGGGAGATAAGTTACCAATTATTAAACAGATACTAATGCGGCGAAATTCATATGAATACAGAAATAGCAGATTTTAAGATAGGGAAAAACATGCAGAAACTTACATAAGTTTAGAATCGACGTTGATTGACAATTATCGGGTACAATTTTGTTCAAAGAATATTTGTACATTTCTTTGATGGGATTGACAATGTTGATCTACAATCTCGCGTCGGTCCTTTGGTTTTGGTGGCATCTAATTCTTCTAATGGCGAAATAGCTAAAGACGGGTTTTTGGTGACGTCCGACTCCTCTGATAGCCAGCAACTGTGTGTCGTTGTTGTTACCTTAACACCTCCGAAACGAAAACTGCTATATTTTGAGTCACGTGTTGGTCCCCCAAAAAACGGTATGCGTCATTCACGGATCCTGTTAATATCATCCACAGTTATCTGTCGAACAGCGTTATTCTTGGCCAGAGACTATGGAACTGGTTAACATCATTCACACCTGTCAAACAGCGTTTGTTTGGCCTCTGCGTCAGGGACCAGGTAGGAAATGGGGTAGAAGAGAAGGTTCTTTTCGAGAACTGGCCCTGACTCATCTGGTTATAAAAACAATATATATCTCACAATCTGCGTATTTAAGAAATAAAAAAAATTAAGATGCATATGTTTCGTCGCAAATACAAAAGGTACTGAAAATGTACTAATAAAATCTGAGGTGAGGGTACAAATATGGGGTTAACGTAACAGTATGTATATATATATATCTATATATATAAAGAAGGTCCTCGGGTTATGTTGGACTCAATGTATGCTCTTTCGTGGTTATGGCACCATCTCTGATAATATAATATGTCATCATGTGATGCTATATGAGAAAGATGCTGTTTCTTCAACGGTTTTACACCATATTGAATTATGCTACATCCACTATGTCTCCTTTCTGTCAATTTTTGGGAACTTTTTGCCCTTCATTATGAGCACCAAGTGTAAGGCAGACTCATGGCTGCTTATGTAGATGAGTTCCAACCTACATTAAAAATCAGGTTGCGCCACGCCATAGGAACGGATCTCCGATGTAAGTCAAGAACCACCTGTAATGGACTCTCCTATTGTTTTTGAGCCATGAGAGTCCAGCAGCTCAGTTCTTAGAACTTGACAGCCAGACTACCTGCACATATAATTTGATTATAGTGGTGGAGGCTTGTGCAGAACCAAACCACTCTGTTTGGAAGAGATTACAAGAAAATGGTGCATATTGTGTGCAATTTTAACATTAATTGCAGCAGTTTTCTTTTTTGCCTCTCATAAATCTTCTTGGATATTGTTGTTCATTGAGATATATATATATATATATATATATATATATATATATATATATATATATATAGATATATATATATCTTTTAATGATGAACAACAAATTTTCTTTTAGATTTATATCTGGACAGGTTGGTGAGCATTCCATTAATTTGATGTTAGCAGTGTGGACAAAACTCAGCTTTGCAGAATATTTAAGGACCAGTTTTTTGCATGAATATACTTGAAGCCTTTTTGATTGTGTTCTGTATCTTTCAAAAATTGCCTTGTCCAAGAACTGACAATAATTCTCAGCATTTATCTTGACATAATCATCAATTTTGAAGAAATCTATAATTTCACTGCCTACAATACTAACCCTAAAATTCACTCCATCTGCCATCTGTTATCTTCCTAGTCATGTTGGTTGACTATTTCTGTGAGGGCTCCAACCTCTAGGCTAGGCTGCATGTCCATCTGAGGAAGGTACTCCATATTCATCACTAAAAACTACTATCGAAAAATCAGTTTTTATCTATTGACTTGCCCATATTGCATATTTTTATTTTTCGTGTTTAATTGAAGGTCATAATTTTTAAAAATAATTTCCAAGCAATTCAATAAAACCACTAAGACACAAGGAATTACTTAGTGTGAAAAAATAAAGAAAAGAAAAACATTCTTATGGTGCGAGAGCAATAAAAGAAGAGGAATCAAGTATACAGTAGATAATGATTGATATTGCATTTAAATTTTTGAAGATCAAGAAACAAGAAGCCAGAAGGGAGTTCCATAATTGAAAAGTATGAGAAAAGAACCTGTTAGCATAGAACTTACAGTTTTATCTAGCCAATTCAACTGTAAAATGATGAGACCTTGTTGCCAATCTAGTATTGCTTTTAAATTCATAAAGTTTAGGTAACATAGAGGAAATTTTATCAGAATAATTACTATGAAAGTATTTATAGAAAAGGCACAGGAGAACTACATTGCAGTGGTGGGAAAGTAACTGAAGCTGAGATGCCAGGTCCGGACCAATAACATTGCAGATTCTTCTTTGAATTTTATCAAGAATCTCTAAATATATAGCAGGTGCACCAGACCAGATAGCAATATTCAATGCAAGGATAGGAAAATTATAAATTTATTAGTTAAATTCTGGTGAGAAAAATTGTCTAGTATGCCATAGTGAATCGACTTTCCTAGCATTTCATTTGTTCTTATGGTTCTGAGCTTACAGCTATATCACATTGAAACACTGGTTCTTGTATGATTACCAAAGTTAAGCAAGATTGAGTCTGGTCAGTACCTAGAGGAGTGACCACTTGGCTAATATCAGATGCTGTTAACAAGTATGTGTAAATCTGAGTGCTGAGTTTCAATTCCAGTCAGGTTCATTATATTCATTTATGTCCCTTAGGAAAAATTTGAATCCACCTCTTCTCCTCCCAGCTATGGGTTAATTAGTATGACTTGTATTAGTAAATCATCATTATCTACAAAAAGTTCTTATAATCTAAAAATATTTTTTGTCTTTAAATAACCTTGAAAATTCAGTAATCAGTGAAAATTCATACAGTAACAAGTTTTCTCCCTTAAGTTGTACTAAGTATAACTTAAAGGAAAAAAACCTCTATGCTGTTTCTGATCTTTACCAATGACCTCCCTGATACCATCAGTTCCCAAGTAGGTACTTATGCAAATGACACAACCATTTACTCCTTAGTAACAAGCCTGACAGACCCAACAAAGTAAAACTGGCAACTGCTCTAGAAAAATACCTCCAATCAGTAGTTAGCTGGGGTAAGAAATGGCTTGTAAATTTTAACATCTCCAAAACAAAACTGCTTTCATTTAATCACCACTGTGAACCTTTTTTGCCTGCCATCAGCATAGCTGATGCTAAACCACAAGATAGCAACACTTTACAGCTTCTTGGGCTCATGTTTTTCACTGACATGAAGTTTAGTGACTATATTGAATAAATTTCTCTGTCTGCTGCTGGGAAAGTTGGTTCATTATGTCATGCCAGACAATTTTTATCACTAGAATCCATCTTGCACATTTATAAATCTAGCATTTGTCCATGCATTAAATATTTTGCTGTCATATTTGGTCTGGTCCTCTTACTGTATATTTCAGGATATTCTTGAAAATTCAAAGAAGTCTCTATAAAGTGGTAATCCTGACTTGGCATCTCAACTTCTGTTACTTTCTCATCAAAGTAATGTGGCATCCATCTGTCTTTTCAACAAATATTTTCAACTGTTCTTTTCCCTAGTGCTTCAACTGCATGAAATTAAGCATGTTACTAGATTGGCAACTAGGTCTCACCATTTTACTATTGAACTAGTTAAATGCAATAACCACTTCTATTCTAATAGTTTCTTTTCTCACACTTCTCACTTTTAATTTCTCACTTCTCTGACAGCAACAATCTTCAAAAATTTAAATGCAGTTGCGATCTTCTGTCTTCCTGAACTCTTTCTTTATGGCTCTTTTCTCACTTCTCCTCACAAAAAAAAAAACACAAAACAAAAACTAATCATAAAATACTTTTCTAAAAGAACTATCTTGCCATTTTATTTTAAACTGAACTCATAATGTTGTATAAATTTTTCTCTTTCATAATTTCACCAGTGTTCATAGTGTTTTCATTTTTAATCTTTCAGAATGCATAATAAAACTTTACAATTTCTGTTTGAATTTCGGGGATGAGGAGTTATCATTATTTACACTATTTATATTTTGACTATTGTCCCTATCTTGGTTAGGCTCTTAGCACTTCCTTAGTAGGCCTAACATAGAAATAAATATAATATGGGAACTCCTAATAAAGAAAGAAAAATGACAGAATATCTTTAACACCTGCAGCATCAGCAGTCAAAACTTGGCAGGCAGCAACAGCAGCATGAATAGGCAGGTTAGGTTTAAGGATCCAAGTTCACTTAAACAAATTATCCTATGGCACAATAGCCAAGTGGATTAAAGTACTGGTTCATGAAATTTGTTATATAGTAATTGTGTGTTCAATCCCTGAACTGGGCAGTGTGTACTTGAACTTAGTGGATACAGGTGAGCAATAAAAATAGTTTAAATAAACAATCTAATAAATAAATAGTGTTTATTATTTTTGTTGTAAATTCTCAAGAACAAAGAAAATGTATAAATTCACTTTCATATGTTTAGGTTTTATTGCACTTCTAATAATTGCTTTTTAAAACAATAATCATTGCTGAGGAGTAAATGTATTTAAAATAGCATTGTCACGGAAAAAAAGCATCCTTTTGACACAAAATTTCAGGTTTGCCAAATTGTCTTTGGTTAACAAAATTTCTTCATAATTTTTCTCGTTTTATGCGCATGTGATTTCAGTAAAAGTATATTTATATATTGCTTATTGTTTCAAACATTATATTTTTAGTGGATGCATGTGTTTGACAGCTGTGTGAATTAAAGATCTAATAGTCTGCATTTGAGAATTTTAAAGCAAATGTACTTCTCTCCTGCAGTGTTCAAATCTGCATCATTTTCACAAATTAAACCAATCAAATTCTGTAAAATTAGAATTTCATTGGTTTAATTCATATCAACATTTTTCTATTCTCTATCTTCTTAACTTTCCTCTTCTTATGAATCTGGTTAATTTTGAATATACTTATCTATTTCTGAGTCTATATTTCTGAGATGAGGTATTATGTACAGTATTTACATTAGTCAGACTATTGTCCTCATCTTTGTCGCCATATTTGTCACAACGTTTCGGCCGTTGTACGCTCCTGGTTAAGGCAGTGGAGAACTTTCAGAGGGAAAATTAGCAGGAGATAACTGATAACTGACATCCATCAAACATGACACGTGGAACTAGAACAGTCTACCCCAGTGATCGAAATAAAGGGTTCAGTTCGAAATTTCAACCACCTGAAGAAGGCCAGAGCGTACAACGGCCGAAACGTTGTGACAAATATGGCGACAAACATGAGGACAATAGTCCGACTAATGTAAATACTGTTATCTATTTCTCTTGCCTTTCTTTTTTGTCTTTTCTCTTTCTTTCTTGTCTTATACTTTCTCTTGACTTGCTTTTCTTTTTCTTTTCTCTTTCCATTGATTTCTTATCTTCTTTTCTTTTTTCTTTATATAAATCCTTTTTACCCTTTATAGAAAATTTTTCAAAAATGGAAAGTTAATTGCAATTTTGAATAAAATCGTTTAGTACCATCATTGTTAGCCAACAGAAGAAATGTTTGATTTTAACATTAAAATTAAAATGTACAATTTTCTAGTGGATATTTAAATGTTCTAATGTAACAGTGTATAATATATATATATATATATATATATACAGTGTATCACAAAAGTCAGTACACCCCTCACATTTCTTCAAATATTCAAGTATATCTCTTCATGGGACAACACTGACAAAATGACACTTTGACACAATGAAAAGTAGCCTGTCTGCAGCATGTATAACTGAGTTAATTTATTTTTCCCTCAAAATAACTCAAAATATAGCCATTAAAAGCTAAATCCCTGGCAACAAAAGTGAGTACACCCCTTAGGAAACGTTGTCAATATTAACATACAACATGTCAACTGTCAATATTTTGTGTAGCCACCATCATTATCCAAAACTGCCCTTACTCTCCTGGGCCTGGAGCTTACCAGAGCTTCACAGGTAGTCACTGGAATGCTCTTCCACTCCTCAATGATGACGTCACGGAGCTGGCGGATATTTGAGACTCTGCGCACCTCCACCTTCTGCTTGAGGATAGCCCAAAGATGTTCTATTGGGTTCAAGTCTGGAGACATGCTTGGCCAGTCCATCACCTTTATTCTCAGCCTCTTCAGTAAAGCAGTGGTTGTCTTGGATGTGTGTTTGGGGTCATTGTCATGCTGGAACACTGCTCTCGACCCAGTTTCCTGGAGAGAGGATCATGCTCTGCTGCAGTATTTCACAGTACATGTTGGAGTTCATGTTTCCCTCAATGAAATGTAACTCTCAATACCTGCAGCACTCATGCAGCCCCAGACCATGACATTTCCACCACCATGCTTGACTGTAGGCATGACACACTTATCTTTGTACTCCTCACCTGGTCGCCGCCACACATGCTTAACGCCATCAGAACCAAACAAATTAAATTTCGTCTCATCAGACCATAGGACATGGTTCCAGTAATCTATGGGCTTTGTTGACATGTCTTCAGCAAACTGTTTGTGTGCTTTCTTGTGTATTGCCTTCAGAAGAGGCTTCCTCCTGGGGTCTGACAGCCATGCACACCAATTTGATGTAGTGTGCGGCGTATGGTCTGAACACTAACAGACTGCATCCCAATCTCTTTAATCTCTGCAGCAATGCTAACAGCACTCCTACGCCGACCTTTCAAGGAAAGCATTTGGATGTGACGCTCAGCACATGCACTCAGCTTCTTTGGACGACCTACCCGAGGCCTGTTCTGAGTGGACCCTGCTCTTTTAAAATGCTGGATGATCTTAGCCACTGTGCTGCAGCTCAGTTTCAGGGTGTTGGCAATCTTCTTGTAGCCTTGGCCATCTTTATGTAGTGCAACAATATGTTTTTTAAGATCCTCTGAGAGTTCTTTGCCATGTGGTGCCATGTTGGAACTTTCAGTGACCGGTAAGAGAGAGTGTTAGAGCTGCACTACAAATTTGAATACACCTGCTCCCCATGAACACATGGGCATAGTTACACTAATGAGTCACATGACATTTTGGAGGAAAAATGAAAAGCAGTACTCAATTTAGACATTTAGGTGTGTAGTTTCTTAGGGGTGTACTCACTTTTGTGGCCAGGGATTTAGCTTTTAATGGCTATATTTTGAGTTATTTTGAGGAGAAAAGAAATTAACTCAGTTATATATGCTGCAGACAGACTACTTTTCATTGTGTCAAAAGGTAATTTTTTTAGTGCTGTCCCATGAAGAGATATACTTAAATATTTGAAGAAATGTGAGGAGTTTACTCACTTTTGTGATACACTGTATATATATATATATATATATATATATATACATATATATATATGTGTGTGTGTGTGTATCTAAATAAAAGTGGAGAAAATTTGTTTCAAATATGAAAGTAAACTTTAGTTCATATGTATTGTATTTTACCATGACTATTTATATATGATGTTCAATGGTGCATTATGGGTAGTCAGGTCTATTGTATTATCATAACAGTTATTGGATAAGTGGTAATGTGTATGTTTCAAATTATTCTGGAGGCTATTGAGTAGAAATAATTATTGATCTGAAAGTATTCATTTGTAGCTATTTTATAATGATGTTTATTAACTTTTTACTTGTTATTTATTATTGATTACTTCATTATTTGTTGTTGATTATTATTATTACATTTACCTGTGTTTATGTGTGCATTTGTAGTTTGTTAATTTGTTATTATTTAATTAATTTGTTTATTCATTTATTTAGATTTCTTGTTTATTTTATTTATTTATTTTTTCTTGGGTGTTGTTTAACTTATTTGTTTAATTTAAGGTATTGGCTTTGTGTAAAGTATGTTACATATATAACAATATAATAAAATAAATCATCTTCACTTATCCAGACTCCAGGTTTCATGGATACTTTTTTACACTCAGTCTTCAGCAGATTTCATAGGGAATTAAAATTATCTATGTACAAATCACATTCTTAGGGAAAAAAATTATTTCTATAATAAAAAAAATTATTACTATAATAATGTATAACTTTTGAAATAATTCTATAAATGCTGTAAGACTAATGTTAAAGATAAGATTTTGAATTTGTTTTGTTATATTTAACTCATGTATAATATGGTAATGGTGATGGTAATATTAGCTGTTTCTTTATTAAAAAAACATTTAGCTTTCATTGACTAAGCAACCAGTGATACTGTCAGTTGAAATTTATAAAATAATTCTCTTAAAACAATTTTTTCAGGAAAATAATTTCCTCAAGTCCACCAGCTGTTATTGCTCATTTTAGTATTGATGAGGGTTTCCTTCCTTGCCTTTTGTTTGAGGTAGTGTTACATACTAAATGTGTTGTAATTGAAGTTAAATATTAACAGAATAGTGATTTTTTTTTTTTTAGTTTTTATATTTGATTAAATTTTTCTTTATGTTATAGCTATTGATCTCCATGTTTCGTCTGAGTTTGTATTACCAGACTCAGGGGATGATAGACTTTATGGATTAAAGCATTGGTTTGTGAATTTGGCAGCATAGTAATTACTGTGTAGACTTAAGTTACAGTTTCTTGGAGAGAGTGCTTAATCTTGCATTATCAGTAGTTGAATAAGTCTAGTGCACTGAGTGCACTGAGGTATGATTTACAGGTACGTCTTAAATGATGCAACATTATGTGTTTTTTTCCTCATGCCAATATTATCAAAATATCCCTTCCCTGACAAATCAACCATTGTGAGATTTGAACCTTGATCTCATGGCCAGAATGCTAACATTGTGGCTAAGTATTTAGAATGTTCACTTTCTAACCTGGTTCAAATCTTACCATGGTTGATTTGTCAGGAAGGTGACTTCTTGATGTTTTTGATCTGGTGAGGCCATTCCAACATGTGGCACCTTTGGGAAGTGCTTGAAAATCATGCTATGGGTTGAACCAAGCCTTGTGAATTAAATTGGATAGACAGAAGCTGTTAATGGTTCTGCTAACATGAAGTCACAATTCACTGTGACTGAAGGTTTGAAGTACTGTCATTGTTCAAACTGCCAGATTATGGGCACTCTCCCATAAACAGTAACTGAGATCTGCTCAGTATAGATACAGTATAAATCATAGGTGGGCTCTTTGGATGTTGAATAAACACAAATATGGTTGAGTAGGTGTCTGTGACAGGGATTGGCTAGCCACTATACTAGGCAGGTGTGCTCATAAAATGAAAGTAACCAACAGTTTTATATATATATATATATATATATATATATATATATATATATATTCAAACAAGTTTTGTTAAATTCAGCTGACAAGGTCTGTCTATTTAAAGATATTTTATTTCATGCATGTTGTTTCATTTTTATTATAATGGCTTATAATGACCCACATTAAATAAAATATTTTTCTTCACCGGTTGAAACATATTGAAATGAGTATAAAATATTTAATATGCATATGATATATTTAATATACATACAAAAGATAAAACAAAAACAAATGAACATATATAAATATTTGATGCATGATTTTCTGTTAAATATATGATGTCAATTTGAACTTATTCCAATTTCAGTTCCACTGAGCTAGGAATTACTCAAAATTTGCTTACCATACTGATAACATTCAGTACTTGATAATGACTGAAGGAATCAAAAGTACTTGAACAAAACAGTAAAACATGAATTATGGGTAGTTTTTTCAGAAGTTCAACCCTGATGTACAGCATTTGAAAATTGGAAAAACAAAGATAATAAAAAATTAAATAGACAGACCTTGACAGTTGAATTTAACAAAAGTTGTTTGAATGAATTCTTGCTGCGTAAATACACCTTATATATATATATATATATATATATATATGTATGTATATATTTTCATGTGTTTGCATATATATATATATATATATATATATATATATATATAGAGAGAGAGAGAGAGAGAGAGAGAGAGAGGTATAGAATGATGTTCAGTATAAAAATGAAAGAAGGCATATATGATGTGCAACCTTTGCATTGCTATTTCTCACACACTCTAAGACTTTGGCCCAAGCCTAAGACACCATCACTAAAAACTGTCTCCTAAATTTGCTGATTTACAAGTGTTGTCTCTAGCGTTTGCTGGAATTCTGTAATAGGAATCTGATTACAGCTAATCAACAGCTGACATTTTCCACTCGTGGCATTTCTTCCATCTTCCACAGTAATTTGTTCCTTTTTTCGTTCTTTCTTTCTTCCTTCTTTTAATTTTGCTCTTCATCCTGGCCCTGCCCACAAATGTGATTCAGGAAGTAGTTTAATTGGATTATTGTTAAACATGTGAGAAAAAAGTGTTGATGTCTATTTTCTAATTTACATTTCATCATAGCCTGATTTACAGTGTGTTGGCGGGAAGAAGAAATTAGTCCCTATGTTAATTTTATCCTGGATTTAAATGACATCTTTTTGAATTGAGCTAATCTAACAGTCATTGGCATTTGGTTATATTCAAAAACTTCAAATTAATAAATTAATTTTTTTTCCTGTATTTAATATGGTTAATATTTAACTGCAATTCCAGGAGTTGACATTTTAAATTTGAAGAGAAAGAATGAGAGGAATTTAATTTTATTCAGGCTTAATTGGAATTGAAGGTTAATAATTATAGTAATGACCTTGTATTTTTCATAACCCCAAAAAGAAATGAAATCCCATTGATGTTAGCCATGATGAAGAAAGAAAAAAAATCTCTGAAATTTATATTGTCCAATAATGTCTGAATACAGTGCAACCTCGGTTCTCGAATGTCTCACATGTCAAACAAATTGGTTTTTAAACAGAAAATTCGAGATGAAAATGCCTCGGTTATCGAACAAAATTTTGGTTCTCAAACAACATTGCCGAACCGAGTTTACCTGGATGGAATAATTTCTGAGTCGACTGCTGTGTTGTATACATTTGTGTGTTGTGCCATGCTTTACCAATTTTATTGTACTGTGACTTTTTTCTCTACATTGATTCCTATTGCAAAAATAGTTTCAGTTTACGAACATTTCAGGTTACAAATGGCCTTCATGAATGAATTAAATTCATGAACTGAGGTTCCACTGTATTAATCCAACTGAGAGACATACTCCAATAAACCAATCACAGATAGATCAATATTTAACTAGAATACAGTGTGTTATATTAATCCTGTAAACTTCACTGTGAAGCCTCATCACACTAGTTGTTACTACTGTGTTTTCTGTAGCAAGTAGGCTTTTAGGGGATTCAATTGCTAGCCTCATGCCTAATTGCTTTTGAATTCAAAGTTGTCCTTCTCTTAGAATGGTTGTAAACTAAGAAAACCCAGTCAAACTTGTTATTAAACCCTTTCAGGAGGAAGAGATGAATTCATACCCTTTCCCAAGAGTATTTGGGCAAAAGTGAATGCAACAATCTTGATTTGAATTTGAACTTGACATGCCAATTTCACTTTCCATGCCAAGAAGCTGGAAGGGAGTCCCACTAGTAAGAAGTGTAAAGAGAAGAAACTGTTAGCATAGAAGTTATGGTTGCATCAAACCATTTCAACTGTAAAATGATGAAACCTTGCTGCCAATCTAGTACTGCGCTTAAATTCATAAAATCTTGGTAAAATAGAGGAAATTTCATCAGAACAATTAACCATGAAAGTATGTATAGAAAAGGCACAGGGAAGCTACTTTATGATGATGGGAAAGTTGATTGATTTGAGGAACATAACAAGAAAATTTGGAAAATGTGATACTCCTAGGACATACTGAAGGCAAGATGGATAAAAGAAAACAATGCATAGCTTACCTAGTGAGCTTTTATGTAAATGGATGACAGGACAGGGCTTAGGAGAGATAACAAAAAAAACAAAATTTATTAAGAGCTATAAAAGACAGGAATTTGTTGAGAGCCATGATCAACATGACCTGAAGTGACATACCACATAGAAGAAGAATTACATCACTTTACCAAAATACTTTTCTTTATGTCTTTTTGGCATTGCAGCTATTCCTAAGATTGGATGCTGGTGAAAAATATCGTTTCCTGGGGGTGTGTGGCTTCCTAATATTATGAAGCATTGCCAGTAAAATTGAGAAATATGAATTTATTACATCTATGAAACATGCTGTAGAAAATAAGGAAATGCAGTACCCCCTGCATGTTAACGCCTGGGTACATGTTAGCATACAAAGATGCTACTTATGACTTTTAACAAGTCTCTACTTTAAAAGGCAAACAAAAGTGATAGCTGTGAGGGATAGAGGTGGGAGTTTGTTCCAGTTGAGCTGAATCATTTCTCTGGGGAAACTCAACAGAGAAATGCTGTTCCATTTGAAGAAGATAATTACAGACATAATTCTGGAAGGCTTTTTCTATAGACAGACTCTGTGTGTACGAGTGTACGTCTATGTATGTGTATGAAGGTGCAGAGTGGCACAATGATTATAAAAGCTGCAAATAGATTCAAAGTTTTCAGTCTGGACTGCTTGCATTCACATTTTCATTAATGCCTTTAGAAAGGCATGAATCCAATTATTCCCTAGCTATAGGTGAATAACTGAACAGTTAGAACTCTTTATCCATATATAGGCAGTCCAACTAATAGAAGTTTACTATGACATGTAAGTAGGCATCCCAAAGTCAAATAATATAGTAATTAATACCTGTACAGATATCAAGTTATGCCTATCAATCATCACATCCATATAAGCAGTGTTGAAAAGCCCTTATTTACTTCCCAGAATTTACTGAAATCAATAAGCATCAGAATTCTTTTTAAATTCTCTTCTTAGTCAACACAGAACTTTTCAGCACCCATTATCACTCACACAGACACATTTATTCATATATCAAAAACAACGTTAGTAAAGACTGAAGTCAAGACTAAAACACCTGTATGAAACTATCGTTGGACAATGAAAATATTGAGTTGTTAAGGTTGAACTCATAGATTGGTAGTTTCTGAGCATATATATATGTGTATGTTTAGGCAGTATATCTTCAGTCAAGCATGTTTGATTGGATAATCTGTACTTATTATGCCTATTTATTTTTATTTATTCTTCTTGAATTTTAAAATTATTTATAATGGAGCACATTCAGATGTGTTTATATTTATAACAGAATGGGTTTCAAGCGCATTTATAAAAAATTCATGACTATCAATTACATTAATTTTTTGTCTCAGAAGTTCACCCATGAAGATGATCCTGGATGACATTGAAAGTTCTTGGAAAATAAAAGAAATGAAAAAAAAAAACTATGGCACCTTCCTTAATAAATTTAATATAAGTTGTTCTGAGAATTTCAGAGGTTGAAATAAAAATAAATAGACATAATAACCAAACATGCATCAATATATATATATATATATATATATATATATATATATATATATATATATATATATATTTATTTGGTTGGATTGATGTGAGTTTGTAAACCTGGGTTTTCATGCTTTTTGCGATCGTCAGGCGATCGCAAAAGCATGAAACCCAGGGTCACAAACACACATCAATCCAACCAAATATGTTAGCTCGATCTCTCATATTGAGCGCTTTCTAATAAGTACCGTGCATATAATATATAAATAATAATATATATAATATATTACACACATATATATATACACACACACTTTTCACACACACATATATATATACTAATATTAGATAGAATATTTATTAGTAGTATAAATTTTAGCTCTGTTATTTTGTATTAATCACTGTTTTATCACCACCAGCACTCACCGTGTACTATTTTATATTTATATATAAATAAATAATCTTATTACTTGAATATTGAGGCCAGTAGATGAAAATAAATATATTGTTTGAAATAAATGGAGTGTCTACTCATATATGGGTATCCACTAAAGATGAAATTTAAAGTGATAAAAATCAGTTGGAGTTTATTACTCCAACAGATTTTTATCCATTACTTCTTTAAGAAATTGCTTTGTTTATGTTTGGGATAAAAAAAATGAGCAGATATGAACTTTCAGGAAACTTGTACAAAAATGATTGTGTGCTTAAAGACAATATTTGGCCTTGCTTGATTGGTAATGCCATTTGTAGCCTAGTCTGTTAATTTGCACATTGGATCTAATGACAGTTTATCCTGCAAAGGGGTGGGGGGACGCAAGTTTAAATCCTGCTGGTGTACATCTTTTCAGTTTAATAAGATTTCTTGAATGTTCAGGCTGGTAGATGAAAATAAATATAATAAATAGAGCATCTATTCAAATATGGGTATAATGTTTAAACTGGTAAAAATATGTCAGTTTAATAAATAAAAAATACATTACTATTTTAGAAGTATATATATGTATATGCAGTGTATATTTAGACAGCAAGAATTCATTTAAGAAAGTTTTATTAATTTCAATCAATAAGGTTTATTTTTTGCTGTATTTTTACAATTTTATGATTTTTGATTGAGTTGCTTCACATCTAGATCCAAATTGGAGATAAACTGTCTTAAAGGTCATGTGATTTTTCTGTTTTTGTTTGAATATATTCAGCCATCTTTGTCATTATCAGGAACTAAATTTTGTTGTTATTTTAGTCAAGAGTTGTTGGCTGTATCCTGGCATTTTGGAGGACATTAGATTTGTGTTTATTTCCGAGATGAGGTTTTGTAACTATTTACATTATTTACATTGTTAAACTGTTGTCCTCATCTTTATTGCCATATTCATGATGTTTTGGCTGTTGTTGTATGCTCTGGTCTTCTTCAGGTGATATACATTGGAATTTTGATCCGACCCTTTATTTAGTCCATGGGAGGAGATTGTTTTAATTCCATGCACAATACTTTTTCTGGATATCTTAGTTTCAGTTAATTCCATTTAGTAACTTAACTTTCCAAGTTTTTGTTTACCTCTGCTGTGGCTAGGTACTGAACTCACAACTCTTTGAGTCAAGTGACTTTTGGGATTACTTCAAGTAACGCATTGTCAGCTTAATACTTAGACACAGCAGAAATTATTTCCCTTGACTAAAGAAATCTCCTAGTCCAAACGACTATAAAATAGTGCATAATTTTGTGCTAAAGTATTCTAAGTTGAATAAAGAAATTTAAGCTATGCTGCTCTCCTGTGTATTATTGTAATAGATTAACTTGTCATTCATTGAAATTTAGTGCAAATTGTGTACATATTCTATATATTATTCTATACTTATTCTATATACTATACTCACTGCAAAAACAAACTCAAAATATTAGATATTATTATTATAAAAATGAAACAGCTGCATTAAATAGGTATGATTGAAATATCTAATGTGTGTGCATGTGTGTGTGTGTCTGTGTATATATCTGTGTATGTGTGTGTGTGTGTGTGTGTGTGTGTGTGTCGGGAGGCACAGTGGGGTAATGGATAGCAGCTTGGATTGAGGAATCAGAGAGCTGAGATTGAGTTTCAGTCAAGTTCATTACATTCACCCATGTACTAATATCCTTGGGAAAGATATGAATCTTTTTTTCCCCAGCTATGATCCTATAGCCTTGGTCGGCAACTAGTCTAGGAGAAGGACAACTCTGAATTCAAAATCTGCAGAGTAATGTTTGAAGACCTTATGTCATACTGTTCACCAGTTCTCTGTATTTGGCTATTCTAAAAAAGTGTTCACCACTATAATCAAATGATATGTGCTGTTGGTTCTAAGAACTGTGTTGTTTGACCCTCATACATAAAAAAACAATGGAGAGGCCAGTATATATATATATATATATATATATATATATATATATATATATATATATATATGGTGGATGCACAGTGGTATAATGGATAATGGCTCGGATTTAGGAATTGGAGATCCAAGTTCGATTTCAGTTGAATTCATTGCATTCATTTGCATGCAAATATCATTGGGAAAGGTGTGAATCCATCACTTCTCCCTGCTGATATGGGTGAATAGCAGGACATAATGGTTCCTATAAGCTTGGGTAGCAATCAGTCTAGGAAAAGGACAGCTTGCAATTCAAAATCAGAGGAGGGACATTTGGGGACTTTGTGGCATGCTGTGAACCAGTTCTCTGTCTCTGGTTTTTCCAAAAAGTGTTGTTGGTTTTGTATAAGCATTCACCACTATAATCAAATCATATGTGTGGGTAGTCTGGCTATCCGGTTCTAAGAACTGAGTTGCTTGACCTTCATACATTGAAAATGATGGGAGAGTCCAGGATACACACACACATACACATTTACACACACATATTACTCTAAATATTATTTATATAATTTTTGATATATAAACAAGGATATGCATTTATATACATATATATGTGATTATGTATATATATTATTATGTGAGTCTATATACCTTTTTATTCCCATTTCTATTTTAATACATATGTGTGTGTACATGTGTATGTATACCTTAGTTTATAGAAAGATATCTATCTATCTATCTATCTATCTATCTATCTATCTATCTATCTATCTCCAAATATAGATAGCTGTTTTTGTATATGCCCACCCCAACATGTGAACTAACATTTTTTAGCTCCTGAAAGCCTTTGTTCAGAAAATTAAAAGTGCATATTTAACAAACATCAAAAGATGTAATTTAATGTAAACAGTTAACAGACAGTGTGTTTGATGCGAACAAAATATTAAGCAAACAGTTGCATGATTAAACAAAATCTAAATCCAGATGGTACCATTTCAACATTCCTGTAAAATCTAATGAAAATTTTAAAACATTCATTGAAATTTATAATTTATTTGTAAAGAAAAAAAACACACACACAATCTTAACAGCTAATTGTTGTATTTTTTAGGAAAAATATTCTTTAGAGAATTCAAGTTCAAAAATTTGCAGTCATGTGATTTTTTTTGCTTTCTTTATTGTTTACATTGTATTTAGCGTGTCAGTGTTTTCATAACTTTTTTAATTTATTCTTCTTGACTTGTTGAACTTGTTTCTATTCTACTTTCAGTCGTTATGTTTTCTCATTTTTATTTTCATATGTTAGGGTCTTTTCTTTTTTTACCTGCCAAACATATTGTTTAACTAAGAGGTCTTTTTGATGTCTTTGAAGCTTTCTCTTATAATATTTTTTCCCACATTAAAAAATGGAAGTGTCACTCAATTCTTGGTTTGGACTAATACTACAACTATTTTATAATCTAACTTAAAGATGAGTCAGTGTGACAAGTTAACTGCTAAGTTCTCAAAACTCTATAAAGTTATAATTGTAAAGAAATCTTAGTTTGTAGTTGCAAGCTGAAATCTAATTTTGGACAAAGTCTTTTATAGACTTTCTAGTATGTTTTAAAGCATAAAAATCTGTGGTAATATTTCTTGTCACTCAAGTGGTGGCATCTAATGGTTATCAGCATAGGAAGTGGAATTGGTTAGCCAGTTTTTAATTCCAGATTAGTCCTCTGTGTTCACATTTGCACAAATGTCTTTGAAAAAAATTCAACTAGTCTCACCCCATCCCAATTATGGGTTAAATAGTTGTTTAGATTGTGCTCTTTAGCCTTTAGTGACAACAAACCTAATGGAAGGAAATCTCTGAATTCTAAACTGTGAAGAAGACAAATTGCTAAATTAGAAAATCTATTTTTCATTCACCTATATTTGAGAATATTAAACCTTGTTCTATTATTTTTTATGTTACTTAAATATTTGTAAAACTTCATTTGAACTTTTTCAGCTGAAATTATTTTGCCTGTTGTCTACACATTTAATAGTTTGCCCACATTTAATATCCATATCTTGGTAGCTAGATAAAACTAGAGTAGACCCATATCTTCTATGGTCATTTGACTGCCTGCCTCAATATTAAAAAAATCACCTCTGTACAATGTTCATCATCCTTACATATATTGAGATGAGGCATAACACCAGAAAGATGATAGCTGAGTGGAATGAAGCTCTCATAATTGGGAATATTTTGGTAAAAAAAACCATCATTATAGCAATTGCTCTGAGGAGCTGCATTCGCTGGTTCCCAGACTTCATGAGTTCAAGTGCCCTACGAGGCTGGCATCCCGCTCTCACCCTTTCACTGTCAAAACTCCTAAATGTAGCCATCTCTTCTACTCCAATAGCTTCACGACTCGCACCTCTCGCCTGTGGAACTCCCTTCCCTACTCCAGTTTCCATGAGAGCTATAATTCCACAGCTATTCAAATGTCATGTCAATCGACATCTCCAGTTGCCTTGATCTATCCACTATCCTTCTCCTCATCCTTTCTTCTATCACTCCTATCTGATCTTGCTCCAAATTTTCTGTAACCCCTTGCGTCCTAGTGGCTTCTCGCCTTGCTTGGGGTGAAACGCTTAAAAAAAAACAAAAAAACTGAATCTTTTTTTTCTCTTGGCTTTGTCAATGAATTCTTGCAATAGCCCTAGATGAGCCATGATACTTACTTAGGCTTTGTTCCATCAACGGTTTTTACTCCTTAAAAGAAAGGCTTAAATTTTGAAGGATTTCAAAATTTGAGCCTGATGAAAAATGGCCATGATTTGCTGCCATGTCTGCAGAGATAGTTAGCTCTCTGCCTCTATAGGTTCTTCTACTGATAATTTCATCAGTGTTTCATCAGTAGCCAAACCAAAAATAGAGTATTGCTGCCATATTTGAACTGGAGTTACCCGATCCTTACTTTTCAGCCATGACAGAATTCAAAAGCATTTACACGGCCTTGTGGGTGATGAACTATTTTCAATCTTTTCAATCATCCAACCCCTTTCCGACAAAGGAAATACTGTTATTATTTCTATGGCAAATGTTTAGGCCAGCTACATTCCTTTGTTTTACCAGTATGGACACTTACAGCTAGGACCCACATGTACACAGATTCAACTCATCCATATACCCCTTGTATCTCATTAGTAAGAAGGAAATTACACTCAGACAGCTTCTTCTCAAGAACTGCTATTTTATGGAAGAAACTCCCAAGAAGATGCTTCCTTGATCACTACAATTTTAACCTCTACAAATCTAGCATCAACCATTATTTATCTATCTGTTAACTGAAGCGTACAGAATTTCTTACTTCTTTATATAAAGATAATGTTTCTCCTATATTGCTTTTGTATCACAGTAAGACAATGTTAAAAATGAGATACTTTTAAGGGAAAACAAACTGAGAAGATAATGACAAATAATAATACATTCCTTTGAAAATAGTTGAAAAGACGATTTTGGCTAAAGAGTAACCACAGATTTTAGGAATTGAGAAAACATTCAAACAATTTCCTTGTAACCAACAATTAAGAACATATTAGGAATTACTCTGGTTTTTATAATACCAAGTTATAAGAGGGCTCTGAAAAGTTCTCAGCCTGACCTATTCCCACAATTTGTATTTTAATGACCAAACATCAGAATACTAGGCTGAGAATTGTTCGGCACCCTCTTATACAATACTATTCTCTTTGATTATTTACACTATTTGCATGCAGACTATTGTTCTCAACTTTGTTGTTGTTATCACAATGTTTTACCTGGAGTATTTTGATCCATGTAACCTACAGTTAATTCAAAATTAAACCCTTTATTTAATTTACAGGAGTAGACTATTCTCATTCCACTGCCCAGTTCTAGTGATATCTATTTCTTATTTTTAGTAATGCTCATTTATTCCTTGCCCTGTTTCCATTGAGTTCAAGTTCATAATGCAAGAGATTGAACTCACAATTTATATCATTTACAAACACTTTAATCTACTAGGCTATTGTTCCATAGGACAATTCTCTGTAGAGAACTTGGAGCCTTAAACCTAACCTGCCTGCTGATGAGTACTGCTGTGCTTGTCATGCTTGACTGCACTTACTGAAGCTTTTCCCTTTTGTAAGAACTGCTGTTGAAAACTTGCTGTCATTTTTTTTAGTCATGCCACTAAAACACAAGGGGTTACAGGGTGTGGAAGAATTAGGAACAGAAGCGCGATGAGCAGAAAGAGAAGAGAGTAATCAGGAGGACAGTAGATACCCATTGATATTGCATTTAAATTTTTGCAGATTAAAGTTGGCTGGAAAGCATGGAAGGGAGTTTCACAAGTGAGAAGTGTGAGAGAAAAAACTGTTAGCATAGAATTTATCGCTGCATCTAGTCAGCTCAACTGTAAATTGATGAGATCTCAACGCCAGTGTAGTACAGCACTTACATTCAAAAACTCTTGGTACCACAGTGAATTCAAACAATTACCATGAAAATTTTTATAGAAAAGACATAGAAAGGCAACCTTGCAGCAGTGACTGAAGCTGAGCTACCAGATCAAGACCAATAATATTGCTGATTCTTCTTTGGATCTTATCAAGGAGATCAAGGTAAATAACAGGGGCACCGGACCATATGTGGCAGCTATATTCTAAGCATGGGTGAATGGTAGACTTGTAGATATGTAAGATAGATTCTGGAGAGAAAAATTGTCTCACACCACACAGTGAAGTGATTTTCTTAGCAGCTGACCTTGCAATGGATTCAATATAGTCTTTCTAATTCATGTCAGCAGAGAACATTTGTTTTTCTTTATTAGTGACTTCAATATTATTCTCTCAGACATGGATCTTAGATTAGAAGATCCACCTAAAACACTTAGTTTTATCCTCATTCTTAAATTGCTAGTTATTTAGTTTTATGGCCAACTGATATTTATCCTTTATGGATCATGAATTTTTAAAGGACTTTATAATGTTATGTTTTTAACAAGAAATATAGAAACAAGAAGCTTATAAATGACAATGTCTTTGGTGAAGTCATTGTCACTTCTTGCCATATAGTCAGACTAGTCAGTGTGAATAAATATTCTTCATTTGAGCATATGTGAGTGTGTGCTTGTGAGTGTGTGCTTGTGAGTGTGTATCTATATGCCTCTTTGTATGTATATTTGTGTGCATCTATGCATGTGTGCATTTGTGTCTACATGTGTATATATACATGCTTGTGGTGTTTACATGTGCATCTGTGTATTAATTTCTGTATCATTTTGTGTGGGTCACCTGTGTACCTATGTGTATGTGCACCTGTGTGCTTCTGTGTGTGTACATGTTCTGTGCATGAGTGTTTTTGTGTGTGTGTGTGTGTGTGTCTTTGTGTGCAATTTGGAATTGCTGGGATAGTTATTGTCAGTGTTTATGAAATAATATTAGTTTAACTTCGGTTCATATAAGACATATTAGTCAAAGATATTCCCATGTTAAGGATTGATTTCTTCAAATCACTAATCTCAAAAAATTACAAGTGTTTGCTAAAATGTTATCATCCTTCCAAAAATCTAACTAAAATTTTCAAATTTTTTTTTTTTTTGCAAAAGACTTGTTGGTCAGGCTGTGAATTTTTCCTTGCCACCTGCATATTGAAAGAAATCAGTGAATATTGTTCATATTCAACAAGTTAATTTAAAGTTGAAAAATGATTGGAGAGTAATCTGTTTGTATCATTCTTGTATCATGTTTCTAGCATTTATATTTATTTACATTCTATCACAGTTATATTTTATTTCCTTGTTTGTCTCATACAAAAAATGCAAGCAAAGCTACTGTCTTATTTTTTTGTAGATTTGATTGGTTAATATTTTTCATAGATTTGATTAGTTAAGAGGGCACATAATGAGGAAAGAGGACTAGGAAAATCTAATGCTCTCAGAATAGATTGAAGGCAAAGAGGGATAGAGGTAAACAATGCATAACATATTTAGTGATCTTGAGTGAATGGATGGTGGAACAGACTTCAGAAGAAATAACAAAAAGACAAAATTTATTAAGAGCTACAAAGGACAAGCAGTTGTGGAGAGCCATGATCACCTACCTCCTGAGGGGGACATGGCACATAAAGAAGAAGTCTTTGTTAATGATCAGAATTTAATATTATACCTCTTTCATTAAATTACTTACAACACACTTTCTTCTTTAAACCATTGGTGATCATAGCTCTGCACAAGTTCCTATCATTTGTAGTTCTTAGCACTATTTTTCTTTTTTTTTATTATCCCTACTGATTCCTGTTCTGTCATCCAGTTACACAAGTTTGTTGGTTAGGTTTCTCTTTGACCCTCTTGCTTTCAATATGTCCTGTGATTTTCAAATACTCCAAACCCTTTTTCTCATTATATGTCTCAGAAATTTCATCTGTCTCTTTCTGATTTTCAGTATATGTCATTTTGTTTTCATTTTATTAAAAATTTGTTGTTGCTCACATATTCAGTGCATGGGATTCTCAGTATCCTTCTATAGGATTTCATTTCTGTTGCTTCAAGTCTCTTCTTCATCTGAAATGCGATCGTCCAAAATTCACTGCCATATAGGGGAACTGATAGAATAAAAGTTTAGCACTCTTTTCTTTGTTTCTAATGAAAATTTCTTGTTTCTTAATATTTTGTTTAAATTTTTTTAATACTAATATAAACCTAATGTAAAGCCTAAGAGCCACTTAAGTTAGCGGGCAAGTAAGTATGGGATGGATGTAAGAACAAGAAGTAGGTAGTGACAATTATGAGGATAAGGAAGATAGATAACAATTGACCCTTGAGTTGCGGAGGTTAAGATTGTAGTGTTCAGGGAAGCATCCATGTGGGAGTCTGTTCCATAAATTTGGTTTCCTTGGGAAGAAGCTATATGAGGGAAACTTCCTTCTTACAAATGGTATACAAAGAGTATAAGGGTGGTTCAAACCTATGGTGGATATTAACTGTGAAGGCATGAAATAGTGGAACCAAAGAATGGAACTCATCAGAGCATTTGCCATAGAAATAGGATAGTGATAGACTTGTGACATTGCATATGTGAGAAAAAGGCTGTTGGATGGAAAACAAGTTGTCCCCACCCAGGGCAATGTAAATGTTTCTGAACTCTGTCAAGGCTGGAGAGTGAAGATTAAGCAGCCCCAGCCCAAATATAGCAGTAATAACTCATCTTTTTTGTTTGCTCCGCCCAAGAAAAAAAAATAGTTTATAAGTTTAGTAGTTTTGTTAATAATCTTCAATTGTCTCCTGCCAGAGAAAAAATTGGGATGTGTTTTTATTTATTTTTCTAATTTTCTTCTTTCTTCCATAACTTCATTTACTGGTTGCGGTAAGAGAAAAAAAAGAAATTGTAAAGGAGTACACCCCCACCCACCATAAATCTATGATACAAGGCCCCCACACTTTACTAAATCTCAATTTTCCATAGGTAGTATTCATATAAAATACAAATTTTACTGTAACCTAATTATGTACAATAATCGATCATATACAATATAGGTGAACAATTCAACCAGAAAAATTGAAAATAAATACAATATATTTAACGGCTGAAACGCATCACAAGAAATTTTCCAGTTTGTCATATTTTTCTAAATAGTGTTTGTTGACATATAAAATTATACAAAATTATATATCATTATATCAATACAATATATCTAAATACAAATTAGAGACATATCATAAAATAGATAATTCCATTTAAAATAATTCAACAATGATTTGTGGCGATTTTTAACATCATCTTGAGATTTTTCTTGTTAAAAGTTGAATAATTTTAACACATTTAACTTTATAGATAAAAAATAGCAAATTTTATATCCTTGCTTTTCTGAGACATAGCATGAAGAAAATAAATTCACGGATTTGGGCAACAAAAATAAAATCTAAGAATGATGTCAAAATACACAAAAAATTTTTCATCCCAAAGTTTTTCAGTTGTGCTTAGTTTAATTTTTAAGCATGCGCTCCACACCCTGTTTAAGGAGTTTGAAGGTAGTACGTGCTGGCCCCAAATAGTTGTCATTTGTTATTGCTTCTCTAAGGGAAGGACTTAGTAATGAGCAATGTTATTTTTTATTCAACTTCTGTTTTTCTTTTTAAAAGGCTGACACTTTGAATTTCTGCATCTCATTTTTCATTATCTATTAAAAACATTTCCTAGACACTTAAATTTATTTACTTACTTGGTTTTAACATCTCCATCTTGCCTGTTTATTTTTCTAACAGTTTTTAAATTTTTGCATACCTTAACTAAATAATCACTTAAATGATGTAATGTTGCAAATATTATTGTTTGTTTTCATTTCTCTATATTTTTTTTTTTTTTGCAGCGAAACCAGATACTCTAAGCCTGACCTAACACTTAAAGAATACAAGTACTTCAAGCCATGCTCCATGGTGTAACATATCTGGAACAGTATTGTAGTCATCTGCCATTGCAATAGCATGAAGCTATTGTTTTATTTTTATTTATTCAGAAATAAAATTTGTTAGTAAATTTTTTGTTTTGAAAGAAAAATAAAATTTGAACCATCTTGCTTTGTTTTTTGCTTTCTTCTCACTTTACTTTACTCACTTCTCTAGGAGTTCCTGTGTGTACTTGCGTGTACATTAAATTGCACATGCAGATGTAAGTCAGTCATACACAAGACAGACAAAAACATATACATTTCATATACACACCCAAGAGAGATAAATTTTTTTTGTGAGATGACGGGTAAGGATTCCTTTCAGAATGTTTTACTTCATTTTTATTGGTAATTTAATTTTTATTGTTAAATTTTAAATCTAACAATGATACATTTTCATGAGGGTTGATTAAAAAACTGACTGCTTAAGAGAATTTACAACACTTTTTCTTTTTTGATATTAATTTTCAATATCTACAATTCTTCATGCTGTATTTGCTAAAATATAATTTAATTTGTCTTATATTTAGTAGATGTTGCAAGTTGAAAAAAAAACAAACTATAAAATCAATCAATACAGAGAAGTAGCCATTGTATTCATTTGTCTTGGGCTAATGTTCTCAGCTGAGGTGAAGTAGAAAGACTATATTGAATCAAATGCTAGGTCAGCTGCAAGGAAAGTTGGTTCACTCTGTCATGCAAGACAATTTTTCTCTTCAGAATTTTTCATAGATATCTATAAGATTACCATTCACCCATGCTTAGAATATTGCTGCCACATATACCTTGAACTCCTTGATAAAATTAAAAAAGAATCAGCAATATTATCAGTCCTGATCTGGCAGCTCAGTTTCAGTCACTTTCCCACTGCTGTAAGGTTTCCTCCCTGTGCCTCTTTTATAAATACTGTCATGGTAATTGTTTGGCTGCGCTCTTTGCTATGTTGTTTTTTTTTATTCCCCACCAATGAATTTTACATAAGGGGACTAGTTAGATCTTTCATAGAGACATTACAGTATTATGGCAGATGTAGTAAGAAAGGTAAGTAAGAATGTGTTGTTGTGGTGTAAGGAATGTTGCTGTATGTTTGGGTCAGTGTTTTTGGCTAGCTAAGTTTAATGTTAAGACAGAAGAGGACTGTCCTTTTCTCCATTCACCATTTTAGCCTTGTGCCACATTTTGTAAATAAATTACAAATAAATATCACTCTTTGCTATGGCACCTAGACTTTTTGAATTTAAGTGAAGTACTAGATTGGTGTAGAGACCTCATCAATTTACAGATGAGCTGAACAGATGTAGCTGTAAATTTACAGATGAGCTGAACAGATGTAGCTGTAAATTCTATGCTAAAAGTTTCTTTTGTCACTTGTGGAACTCCCTTCTGGCTCCATGCTTTCCAGCCAACTTTAATCTACAAAAATTTAAATGCAATGTCAATCATTATCTACTGTCCTGATTACTCTTTTCTCTTTCTGCTCATCATTAATTTTTCTGTTCCTATTTCTTCTACACTCAGTAACCCCTTTTGTCTTAGTGGCTTTACTGCCTTCCTTCGAGTGAAATTGATTAAAAAAATTCAATGACTTTCTGTTTGTGTTGAATATACAATTGTTTCTATTTTATGAAACAAAGAAGAATGATTTTGATTCATAATATTCAAAACACGGATTTTGTATTTAAATTGACATCCTGCTATTCTACTTGTCTTTCATATTAAAATAAACATTTGTTCCATTATATTAACAGAATTATTCTAACATTTACTGTCATAAAATACAAATTTTGTATAAATATTAAAAAGAATTAATTGTTGTGCAGAATATGTTGGATCAGAACAAAAGTACATATTGATTTTTAAGTGAATTTAAAGACAATATTTAGATATTTGTACATAGATTCGTTCAGCCACATATGTGCCATTTTGTTTCATTACTTTTTGGCATCTTTGAGGTAGCTTCATGATTCCACCCTCCCAGATTTTTGGTGACATTTTTCTAGGTGATGAACTGGTGTAAGTAGCTTTTGCAGGTTTCTGGAGGCTTTAAGTAGTTAACATTAAGAGCATTTTGTAGGGAAATAAATGGTAAGTCAAATGTGCAAAGTCAAGTGAATATAATTGATGTAGTAAGACATCTTAAGCCATAAGACAGCCAAGCCATATCAATTTCTGATGTGTCTGCAAAGAGGCACGAGGTTTGGCATTATCCTGGTAGAATAAGACACTCTTCCAATTTTGGTTGCATTTCATCGATTTCTGCCTTTAATAAGTTCAATTGGAAACAACATGTCTGAGTTTAATGTCTGATTTTGCAAAAGAAGCTCATAATACACAATGCGCTTCCAATTCCACTTGATACACATCAGCATCTACTTTGGATGTAGACCTGTAGATTCAACTCACGATTTCCAAGGCGAACAAAATATTCCTTTAGAATTAGTAATTACAATTATTGAGGTCGCTTATAACTTTCACAAATTTAGTTAAAGGGAAGTAATTTAAAGGAAAAGGTCTGTCATTTTTAATTGTTAACATTTAATAGTTATTAACACTATAAGAAATTATTTTCAATTAAAGAAAATACTAAATGATAACTTTTAAAGTGACATCTTCCGTTTGAAATTGCTGATTTGATTATTACAAGTAAAGAGACATTTTTGATATTAACTCATATCCTCCTGGTGTCAATTTAAACTGATGCTTTCTGTTTGTCAATGTATTGTGGACATTTTGGTTAAAGTTTTTGTTTTCTTGATCTCAAATGAAAATTTGGAAATTTTACAACATATCTCAGTGAAATTTTCACTTTCCAAAATTATAACTTGTACTTATAATTTAGATCAAGGTCGTTCTCAACAGATTCTCCTCCAGTTCCTATCCCACGAACGCAGGTGTCTCTCAAGGCTCCATCCTAGGCCCCACTCTATTCCTTATCTACATAAATGACCTTCCTGATGCTGTAACTTCCCAAGTAGGCATCTACGCAGATGACACCACAATTTATTCCTGCCTCAAAAACAAATCTAGTCTCGCTGACAAAACTCACCTTGCCGTGCATCTCGAAAAGGACCTCCTATTAATTGTGAACTGGGGCATGAATTTGCTGGTCAACTTCAACGCTTCGAAGACAAAACTGCTCTTTTTAATCACCACAGAGATCCTTCCCTTCCCTCCATTAGAATGTCTGACGCTCAACTTCTCGAGAGCAACTCTCTGCAGCTTCTCAGTCTCACGTTGACTGCTGACTTGAGATGGAATAAATGCATCGAGTCAATTGCCTCGTCCACTGTGAGGAAAGTTGGCTCCCTGAGCCGCGCTTAGGTTTTTTTTTCTCCCTGAGTCGATCCTCCAGATATACAAATCCACAACCTCATTTTTTGCACGGGGTTCTTGATAGGCTCCAGAGGCGGATATGCAATATGGTTGGCCCTGCCCTGGCGTCTCGTCTACAGTCACTTTCTCACAGACGCGCTGTCGCCTCCCTCTGTCTGTTCTACAAATACTTTCATGGAAATTGCTCAGAGGAGCTGCATTCGCTGGTTCCCAGACGTCATGAGTTCCAGCGCCCTACGAGGCTGGCATCCCGCTCTCACCCCCTCACTGTCGAAACTCCTAAATGTAGCCGTCTCTTCTACTCTAATAGCTTCATGTCTCGCACCTCTCGCCTGTGGAACTCCCTTCCCTTCTGTTTCCCTGTCAGCTATAATCTCCAGCTATTCAAATGTAATGTCAATCGACATCTCCAGTCGCCTTAATCTATCCACTACCCTCATCCTTTCTTCTATCACTCCTATTTGATCTTGCTATTTCCTGTAACCCCTTGCATCCTAGTGGCTTCCTGCCTTGCTTGGGGTGAAACGCTTAAAAAAAAAAAAAAAATATGGAAAAAAGGAGTGTCAGTTTAAACTGATGCCTAGAAGATATGGATTGGAAATGTTATGCACAATGTTTTGGGAAAGGGCTCATACAAACACTTGAAATAACAAATTTGAAACATTGTTTTTCCTCTCCATAAGGATATAAGATATAATTCTTTAACATATAAGATATAATTCTTGTTTTATGGTCTGCTTGCATTCATACCACAATTAGTATACTTACTATACTGTTTGTATTCATAACATACTACAGTTACTTACATATACTTATATACAAATACTTTTTTAGTCATTTCACCCCAAGCAAGGTGATAATGCCACTAAGATACAAAGGGTTGCTGGAGTGAAAAGAAATGAGAAAATCTTAAGAGGAGGAACCAGAGACCCAACCCTAAACAGGAAACAAGGCATAAAACTCTACTCCTGTTCAAAAGAATGGGAAGCAGTGTAAACTGGGTAATAAGCAACCCCTACCTACTCCTATTAAAAAAAATTAGTCTATGGAATTTTGGAGTATAGGTGAAGTGTTAGAAGTATAGAGTTAAATTAAAATCTCACGTGATTCGAGAGCATGTAGTCAGGTAGGGACAACTGATTATGTACCTGCCATTCCTTAATTAATTTAAACTATATATTTGGATTTGAATATAGTTTAAGTTGTGTTGTCCCCCAAAAATGAATTCAGTAAAGATACAAAAATAGAAAGGAGTCTAAGACAAGGATAAGTCTTCTCACTGGATTATTCAACCTATAAAATGAGGCCATTCTGAAAGAATTAGAAGTACTACCAGGATTCATTTATGTGCTAATACCCTTGGGAAAGGTATGAATCCTCTTCTTGTCCCTCCAGCTATAACTAAATAGCAGGAAAGACCAGGTTTTTTAGCCTTGGATGGCAACTGGTCTACTGCAGAAAAAAATGGCAACCTACTGCAGGAAAAAATCTGCCTTGTCAGTCATGTATCGAAAGATACATGATTGCCTAAGCATGTATCATGCATGGCACATAACTGATTGACCAGCATTCATTATTGGCAGTCAGAATCTTAACAACATAAGATATGCAGATGACACATTTTTGATAGCAGACATAGAAAGGAAATTACACAAACTATAGAAGGTAAGTAAAGGCAAGTGAGAAGAAAGAAATAACCATTAATTGCAAGAAAATAGAATGCATGGTTCTTAGGAAAAGGAAAAGCCCAATATGCAAATTACAAAGTAAGTGCTGGACAATCTCCTCACAGATAAAGATACTTGAAGCAACAAAAATGTGGTTCTACCGAAAGATGCTGAGGATACCATGGACCGATTATGTGTACAACAAGAAAGTTTTAGAGAAAATGGAAACACAAAGGAAACTTATAGTTAATATCAGAAAGAGGTAGATGAAATTTCTTGGGTAAATAATGAGAAAAGAAGGCTTTGAAAATTTGATACCCACAGGACAGATTAAAAGTAAGAGGGACAGTTGAAAACAATGCATAACCTACCAAGTGAGCTTGTGTAAATGGATAGAGGAACAGGGTTTAGGGGAGATAACAAAAAGACAAACTTTATTAAGAGCTACAAAGAACAGGAAGTTGTGGAGTGCCATGATCACCAACATCTTGAAGGAACATGGCAGATAGAAGAAGAATTACTTCATTTTACCAAAACATTTTTCTTTATGTCTTTTTGGTATTGTAGATTTTCCTAAGATTGGATGCTTGTGAAAAATATTCTCAACTGGGGGTGGGCGACCTACTAGACATCACCCTTATTAAAATAATGATAAAATAATATTATAAAGCATTGCCAGTAAAATTAGGAAATATGAAAGTATTACCTTTATGAAACATGCTGTAGAAAATAAGATAATGCAGTACCCCCTACAGGTTAATGCCTGGGGTACAGCTTTGCGCATGTGCGGTACCTTAGCCGATAAGGATTCGGGGTGTTGGCTGCTCACTTGAGGGGTGTATACATCCTGATCCTTGCTGGTGATATCATGGCTGCACTTAGCTTTGACCGGCTCTGACCAGCTATGTCAAGCCAAGACTAGTTCTGACCAGCTCTGCCCAGCTTGGACAAGCTATGACCAGCTAAGACCAGTGACCCAAGTGAAAACACTCGGGTCCCCACGTTAAAAACTGACTCAGTGGGGGGACAAGTAAATAAACAGGTTAATGCCTGGGTACATGTTAGCATATACAGAGATGTTACTTATGACCCACTGTACGCTGACTACAAGTTCCTAAGTCTATACGCCATGGACTTCCTTTCTTCAAGTCTGGTTCTGTTCATCCTTTTTCTCAACCAAAAAAGTCTGCTCAACTAACTGGAGGTTTCTAATTGGCTATATTAGTCACCTGACCAGCTAAGCCTGGTAAACTTTTATTAGGGTTCATTTTAATCCAACATGTCTATCTTTTGAAATCATTTTGTTCTTTTTTTTATCAGGTCTAACCAACTGAGAAACAGTGTCACATTTTTCTACCACAAGCAGAACTAAAAAATATAATTTGACTGAGAGAAGGCAGTGGTTGTAGTGGGGGTGGGGAGATTCAACTGTTCATTGCCATGGATGAGATAACTTAGTAAATCATCAGTGCCATAGATAACATAACTTGACTTTCAATAGTGTATTATTCCTTTGTATGACAGCACTTTCTTGCACAGACAAAAGAAATTTGCATAATTTACTTTGCTGATATGACAACTCATAAATGTTTGTACAGCATTGTGCCTTATGTGAGGATCTATGCTTTTATGGTTGTGGACTGGTAAATAGGATTGTACCTATTTGCATGTGTTAAGTAGAAGAGATATAAAATGTATAGTAAACTAAAAGACAGGTTGACTACTGATCATGTGTCAAAGAACAACACAATACAACAAAGATATTTCTTACACATTTAAATTATTAAAATATTTTAATACATTTCTGTAAAATTTATTAGATATTTTATTGTTTATATTAGCTGATTTGAATGAAAATAAAACCGTTTTAAAAATAGAAAGAAGGCTTCCTGATTTTATCAAGTTTTTTTTAATCATTTCACCCCAAGCAAGGCAGTCAAGCCACTAAGAAACAAGGGGTTACTGAATGGGAAAGAATAAGTAAAAACAGAGAAACATTAAAAGAGGAGGAATCAAGAAGACAGTAGATAACGACTGACATTGCATTTAAATTTTCGAAGATCAAAGTTGGTTGGAAAGCATGGAACTGCTGAGAAGTGTGACAGAAGAAACTGTTTGCGCAGAACTTGCAGTTACATTTAACCAATTCAACTGTAAACTGATAAGACCTTGTTGCCAATCTAATACTGTGCTTAAATTCATAAAGTTTAGGTACCATATCATCTGAACAATTACCATGGAAATATTTATAGAAAAGGCATGGGGAAGCGACATCATAGCAGTGTGAAAGTGTCTGAAGCTGAGATGCCAAATCAGGAAAAAATTCCAACTATATTTGGCGGTAAGAAACAAAAAAAAGAGAGATTTTGAAAATTTCAATATGCGAGAGCTTAGTAAGAACATGCTCTTCTGAACTGATTTCAATAGTATTTGGCTATAAATATAAAAAGTATTTGGCTATAAATATTAAAAAAACTATTATAGATTGCATGTAATTGAGAACTGATACTAATAAATTACTAGAAAGAAAGAAGCTTTTATTTTTCCTCAGTGTTCCTTATAAAAGTTACGATTGTTTTGTGATTTGCATTTTGTGATTTGCATACATTCAAACTTTCCTATTTTTCTCAACTTTTTTGTATTTCTTTTCTTTTTATTTTTTATTTCCTTCTTTTTTTCACTTTTTCATTTTCTTTCTTTGATTAACTTTCTTTTCTTCTTAAAAAAAAAACTTATTCCTTTTTTTCCCATTATTTAACTTTCTTTTTTTGTTACCCCTTTTCATTTCCTCTTATTTTTTTTCATTTTTATTTCCTCTTTTTCAGTCCTACTTTCTTTCCTTATTCCTATTCCTTTTCCTTGTTAGCTTTAATCTTTTTCTTCACCTCTCACTTTTTTTTTATTGTACAGGGTGTCCCTAAAGTCTGGACACCCTAGGCAAAAATACATATTTTCAATAAATGAAATTTTCAACAACATTTTTTTGAATTGGAATATTAACAAATAACATCTTTAATATGATTTCCATCATTTGTCATACAAAGGTTGATGCATTTTTCAAGATTCACATGAACTCGATGCAATAAATGCACATTGCTGTCAATTTTAGCACATTCACTCTTTATGCATTCAATCAAGTGCGTTGCATCTGTGATTTTCATTGAGTACACCTTCTACTTTAGCATACCCCCCCAAAAAGAAGTTAATTCTTTCTTCTTTTGACAAAAATATATTTAATCTGTGGAGGTAAAAAATATAGTTAATAAGATTTCTTATGTGTCCCAACTTTAGGGGACGGCCTGTATTTTCTTTCTTCCCACCAATCGTGATCTTCAATTCTTCAGTTTTCCTTTACTCTCTTGAGTTTTTAAAAAAAAAAATTCTTTTTAGTTATTGTCTCTTTTCCCCTCTTTATTTATCATTCTGTTTCAATTTTCTACATCTTGCTGTTTATTTAATTTTATCCTACTCCATCTTTATGTCTCACATGTTTTTCCCTTTCAGACAACGGCAGAAAATCTTGCTAAAAATTTTGAAAACAAATATCAATACTTTTCAAGTAAACTGAACACTTCAAATAAACTATAGTAAAAATAAAAAAAAAAGCAGATAAAAATCAGCTAAGATGTAGATGCAGTCAACTTCATTTTACAGGATTCAAATTCTAACATTTATAGAAGAAAGCTTACGTTTAACTTCACTTGCACATAACTCTTCAAGCAAATGACCTTTATGTTGTGTACAGATTATGGGTAGGATGTTTCTAAAGACACACAGACTTGTGGAGGTGATTTACTTCCCTGTCATGTAAACCATGTGGAGTAGATCGGTTGTAATAACATCTAATTGCACATCTAATCATTTCAAACCGTTCAGGCTAAGGGTAAGGATTGGAGCGGTGGGGTGGTGGTGTGACGAGCTTAATAAGACTGTCGGGAAGTAGAACAAAATCAACATCTGCCTTTTCATATAAAGGACACTTTCAAAAACATCTGACTAAAGTTGGTTTCATTTTCTCAAAAAAAAAAAAAAAAAATGCTATGTATTTCCTTGAATAAGCCATCAGCTTTGAACTTTCAAGTGTAGAGCCTAAGACAGTAGATTGAGAGATCTGAGGTCCTATGCTCAGTATCAGGTCAGTCTCAATTTTTTTTTACATTAGGCTGTCACAGAAGAAGGAGAACATTGATTAGGAATCAGCTTGAGCTTTTTTTCTCATTATATTTGCTTTCATACTTGTCCGCAATTAGCTATGGGGTAAATAACAGTCAGTAGCCCAAATTTAAATGTGAAGTGTATTCAGTGCACATTGTCATCACACCTGACCAACAGTAAACAAGAAACTTTTCTACAGGATTCTTAACTTTTACATTTCACTAAACCACACACACACACACACACACACACACACACACACACACACACACACAATATATATATATATATATATATATATATATATATATATATATATATATATATATATATATATGTATGTATGTATATATCAAGTAATAGACCTTTCTTGTTTACTGCTGGTCACATGTAATGACAATGTGCCCTGAATACAGGTCACATCTAAATTTTAGCTATTATCTCTCTCTCTCTCTCTCTCTCTCTCTCTATATATATATATATATATATATATATATATATGATGAGAATATAGTGTTATGCTGTAATTATGAGGAAAAGTGCTCAGTATCAAGGATAGAGCATATGTAAATATAGAAGTAGACACCATATTTAGCACTGAGTAGCCACAGTCTATTTCATGCTTGAATACAAACTTCAATCTCCATGTGTATTATGTTTTGAAGTGATGTTCAGCTATACCTCTTCTTTCTGGGTGAGGCTTAGAACTTTTGGAACAACCCTTGTAGTTATTGCATTGTCCTCATGGTTATTGGGTAGGTAGTAATAGCTATATTCCAAATTATTCTTGAGGCAAATTGTAAATCTGAATGAGGGTATTTGTAGCTGTTTTATAGTGTTGTTAGCTAGTTTTTACTCATTATTTATTACTGATTACTTAATTATATTATATTTATATATATATATATATATATATATATATATATATATATATATATATATATATATATGAGGCTGGCTCTCACCCTTTCACTGTCGAAAATGTAGCTGTCTCTTCTCTCCAATAGCTTCATGTCTCGCACTTCTCGCCTGTGGTACTCCCTTCCCTATCCCAGTTTCCCCGTGAGCTATAATCTCCAGCTATTCAAATGTCATGTCAATCGACATCTCCAGTTGCCTTGATCTATCCACTACCCTTCTACTTATCCTTTCTTTTATCACTCCTATCTGATCTTACTCCAAATTTTCTGTAACCCCTTGCATCCTAGTGGCTTTCTGCCTTGCTTGGGGTGAAACACTTAAAATATATATATATATATATATATATATATATATATATATATATATATATAATTTTAAGGTATGCTATATTCATCAGGGTAGATAGAGCATATGTAAATATAAAAGTTGACACTGAGGTCAACATTGAATGCCGACAGTCTGTTTCACGCTTGAGTGCAATCTTCAGGCCATGTGTATTGCGTTATGGCTTGACTATATATGCTGCTCAATAGTGCATTATGGTTAGCAAAATCTATTGTATTATCTTAATGGTTATTAGGCAGGCAATATTGTTTATGCTTCAAATTATTTTAAAGGCTATTTAGTAGAGATAATTGTGGATCCAAATGCAGTTATTTGTTAGCTGTTTTATAGTAGTGTTTACTAGTTTTTTTTACTAATTATTTATTATTGATTACTTAATTTATATTAAATTAAATGTTCTTTGTGTAAATTTATTACTCCATCTCCTTCAAATGTTGCCTCATCCATAAACAAGTCTGAAGAAACAAACAATGGATCAGCAGTTTGTGCAATAAACCATCAGCAAAACTTCTCTGGTGTTGAGTGATCAGAAGGTAAAAGACCCTGCGCATGTTGCAAATGACACTGGTACGAATTACTCCCCATGTGATACTATGAGACATATGACATGTGAGGGACACTTGATGTGTGCTGATACCTGGATTGTCTTTGATTGCCTGTAGAATGAGTTCTTCATGGTCAGGTGTATGAGAGAATCTTGGTCTTCCTTGAGCCTTAGTTTGTGCTGCCATGGATCCTATCTCAGCAACGCAATGATAAACAGCCTTTCATCTAGAAAGCTTGTTTTCAGAGAGCTGTTTGGTGTTTTAAAGAAGTGTCAGAGAATGTATGTTTGTGATTATAGAACCTCTGTTTCCAATTTCCATGCAGAAAATCCAATGTATACTTTTTTATAATTTTTCTTTTCTTTTGGTAAGATGGTTGCCTGGTATACAATACTTTCAGATTTACATATACTGCCAACTGGGCAATTGCTTTTGGTTCTACAATTGCAACAGGGCTTGTTATTTAATTGATTGTTGTTATAAAATTTATGTAATATATTATTATTGTGTGTATCAATAATATAATAAAGATTGTTCATGCAGGAATAACTGATTTTTAAAGTTTTCTATGAAAAATTTTATGTAGCAAGTTGTTCTAATTAAAATGCTTAGTGATCAATTTAAGAAAGTAAGTACGTAGGCTAAATTTAGAATTCAGTAATAAACTAGTGTTCAGGATGATGTCAATAAATCTTGATCAAAACAAGATAGAGGAATCAAATAATGTTATTATATTATCATTAGCTTAAGCACGTGAGACCATTCCAAGAATACCCTAGAAAGAACACCCATGAGATGGTAATCCTGAGTTGAACAAATTAATACAAGGAAAAAACAGAAGAAGAAAAATAATAAACAATTAATAAAGAAAATAAAAAAAAATAGTTAATTCTTTGAGAAACCAAAATTGGAAACTAAATTAATGAAACCAAACAGCATAGACAATGTGTTATAATGTGGAGAAAAGCCAAAAACCACAGTTTTTTTTTTTTTTTTTTTTTACGAATTGGTCAAACCTAAACTCAAACAAAAACATTGTTTTCAATTGTTATGAGTCTACCGATTGAATAGAATTTTATTATAAACAATTGTCTTGTAAATGGAATTTTTAAAGCATTCTGAATGTAAAAATAAAGAAAAAAGTGTGCAAGACAATAAGAAACACTACCTGTCAAAAAAAATGAAGTTTTGTTGAAATTGGTTGAAAAATGTAGGAAATCCGATCCCATATATAAATGTACACACACACACACACACACACACACACACACACACACACACACACACACACACACACAACCTGGGTTTTATAATAAGTATAACTCGATATGAGTTGTCCCCCTTTTATTTTCATTAAGATGCCTCTTAATCGTATTTTCAAATTGATTTTGTGCAGAAACAATTGTGTTTTTCCAATTTTTGGTGCTGTCAGAACCACCGCAAGGTAATTTATGTAGTCCTTTGAAGTTTTGTTGAAATCGGTTGAAAAATGTAGGAAATCCGATCCGATATATAAACGTACACACACACACACACACACACACACACACACACACACACACACACACACACACACACACACACACACATAACCTGGGTTTTATAATAAGTATGATTAATGCATTATAGAAACACAAAGGTAGCCCTCAAAATCTTCAAACATACAGAGGTATCTCAATTGGATCCGTCATTGTGAAAGTATTAATGAACATTATATTAACTAGGCTCTCATCATTTTATGAAAATCAACTCATCACAACCTAGTTCAGCTTTCATTCTTGTAAGGAATGCAATACTGGCATATATGTCATCAAACAACTCCAAGAAATTGGTTACCTCTCTAATAGGAAATTGTATACCTGCTTTGTTGGTCTTACAGCAGCATATAAACACATCAATCAAGAATTTTTTTTCTCATTCATTAGAAACCATCTTCCAAGTTCTGAAATCAAGGAGCAAATAACCCCAGTCTATAAAATCTTTTTTTAGACTATGCCTTGTGCATTTACAAACAGATGTGAAGAGATAGACACCAATCACATAAGCTTTCCATACCATATCCCAAACAAATCTACCAATAGAAGACAACAATCCTTCTTTTCTTCCAGAAAGAGGCTATACTGATGATATTGGTATACATAGTTGGGATAAAAATGAACCTGAACAGAAAATTAACATCCACTGCCAAATGTCCCAAGAAGTGGGACTGAAGATAAATCTTTCCAAAATGGAAACTATGATCTGGAATTGGAATGAAAGCAATGATGGCACATACCCTGAATCCATCATAAAAATTCAGGATGTGGATTTAGTAAATACTAAACATTCCAGATAGCTTGGTGTATGAATCAGTTATAACAAATTTAGTATAGGAGATAAGAAAATAGAACATAGACTACGTAGTTTTGCCTGACACTGCAAATTGCTACAACACCAAAACATTAACATGTTTTTAAATACCTTTGTCAGATTGAGACTTTCATATGGATGTCATGCATGCCACTAGAATTATTCAGAAATAGCTAGACTGTCAGTTATATACAACTGCTTTATATGATCAAGGGTTAAAAATGGATTTGAGTGAGTGAGGCCTATAGGACATGGTAAAGGCTACATTTTTTAAAACCTTGTGCACTGATACTACAGAACCACAAAGAACTGTACCAAATAACAGAAAAACTATCACTTGAGGATTTTCAACAGCAGCAACAGCTAAAATGGATATCATATGTAACTTGAAGAGAAAATAATGACATAAGGTTAGGGAAGAAGCCCCCCATCAATATGAAAAGAATGATACCAGCTACTGGGCTTGAGAAACTTATTTTCTTGAAAATTTCTTTTAAGAGAAAGATTTTATAAATTTCAACCAACAATATTACTTGTTGCTTGGTCAATGAATGTTGAATGTTTCCTTATAAGAAAATGTCTAATATTACCATCACTGCTCTTTTTAACTTGGCTTTTCGTTCATAAAAAGTAATCTACAACTGACTTGATAAATACAGAGTAGGAAATGCTCTAAATACTAACATCAGATCATATGAAGCCTTTTAAAGTTTCTGTCATAAAAACTTTATTATAAACAGTTTGATATTTATAAAATCTCCAATATTATGTTGGTATAAGCACTAACATAGAAACCTTAATAAAGATGTAATATGATTGCTACTTAAGTAATCGTCAGCTAATAAAAAATGCTATTGTCTGAAACCCAACATTCTTGAATGTATATAAAAATTATTATTCCAAACACATTACTTACAGTTCCAAGCATGTCATGACATGTTAGTGTCACATGACTTTCTACATTAATTTGCATTTAATTTTAAAAAAGTAACAATACTTTTAAAAAATAATGATGCAATCTACTTCATGAAACAAAATTTTCTTTATTCACACACATCTCCTGATGATGGCACATGTTAGTTGAAAGCTTGAGAAAATACAATGTAACATGAAATTTGAACAATTTATCCACACACAAGAATTTGTGAAATGGTATTTTTTGTTGTGTATGATACACCTAATTTACATAAGCGGACTACCGACCATATAAATATGGGTTGGTACCGGAAGACGGGGAAGATAGTAGAGATTAAGAAATTGAATCCAGAGACTCTGCCCGACTGCGATTTAGTCAACCCATTATGCAGGAACAGTCTTCCCAAGAATATACCAAACTAACTGTAAATATTGTGTACCTATTCTTTGTTTCAATACATTTTGTTAACGTACATTTTGTGTTGTATTATTCCATGCTTATTTAAGCTTCAACATTTTTCCATTAGAAAAAATGATCTTTAAATATGATAGACACAAAATATCTATTTCTTTAAAAGAACAATTGCTGTTGAAATATACTGAATTTAAAATCTCCTTTTGTGAACAATTGTGTATGACACATTACTTGTGCTCAGACTAATGTCCTCATCTTATCACAATGTTTCAACTGTTGCGTCCTTTGGTCTTCTTCAGGTGTCTTATGATCTAGGTAACCTTCAGGGAATTTCGTAATGTTTATATAATCTATGGGAGTAGATTGTCTTGTTCTGCTGTCCTTGTCTAGGCATATCCAATCTTGTTCATTTTAGTATTGCTCAGTTACTGAGTCTGTATTTATACTACCCTGCCCAGAGATTGAACTCACAGCCACTATGCCACTAAATTAATGAATCAAAGCTTTAAACCTCTTGGCTATTGTCTTGTGATAATAACAACAAAGACGGGGACATTCGTCCCACTGTAAATAATGTAAATAATAACTCATCACCCCAGAAATTTAGTTTTGGACAATGAACAAAGGGATGCTGAAAAGTTATCATCCCAACCAACTTCCAAAAATCTAACCAAATGAACATGACCTTGGTCAGGTTGAGAACTTTTCAACACCCCTTTGTATTTAATTTGTATTTTTACTTCTCTTAGAGTTATTATCATAATCAGTCCCTTTAGTAAGTATCGATGTTTCAATCTGAAACATTATGAGATATCATTTAATTTGTTACTTCTGAGGTTCAAATTTTGACTGCACTTTGATGTGATCTGAAAATAATTGGCAGCACTGATATTTAATCACATAATATTTTAAATTCTTTTAGGGAAGAAGTACAAAGAAACGTCATGCATTGATATTGTCTTTAAACTTTCATGGAGATTTGTTTCATATTATTAATTTTTGTTTAGTATTTCTATCATCTTAATTTTCTTTTCATCATTACCCAAACCATCATCAGTAAGCAGCACGAATAGAAAATAAAGAATTATCCCTAGATATTACTAGAATTTCCATCTGTCTCTGAAAGTCTATTTTATCATGAGAGCTGCTCTTATCAATTGGACTACAGGGACTAATGATTAGTAGAATTTCAAATATCATATATAATCTCATCTAATTTTTTCCTGATTGCTAAGTTCAATATTTAATACTTTTCTTTGTCTTGCATGCATCACTTGTGTCCATAGTAGTACTAACATTTTGAACTTTTATTAGGTGAAACATTGTCAACCATTATTGATTTTACTAGTATTTCTTACACTTTAATTTTCTTTTCTTCATTAACCCATACATCATCAGTTAGCATTACGGATAGGAAATAAAGAATTATCTCTTGAGAAGACTGGAAGTCCAATCTGTTTTGTCTCCAGAAGTCTGTCCACCCATGACAACTGCTCTTATTGATTGGGCTACAAGAACTAACATTTAACAGAAGATCAAATCTAACAGTATAAACTCATTCCTTATTTTTCTATGATCAATTGGGGCCATGTTTGATGCTTTTCTTTTGTTTTTACATTGTCTTGAGAAACCTTGGACCTTCACCCAAAGAGTTATTCTTCAGCTGGTGATAGCACTACAGCATCTGTCATGGTTGTATAGGCTCACATGGGAGTGACAGTCTCAGTTGCAATGTATACATGTGAAGACACTCTCCCACGATGTTGCCTTATTGTTTACTTTCCATCAAGCAAGTTTCTCCCTTGATTCTCCTCTCCTCACTTGAACCCTCAGTGTAAATCATGTCTCCAGCATGAGTGATCTTTGGTAATGCATTCCCACCAATTGATCTCTATGCCCATTAACCTCATGTCCCTTTTGCAGACATCATCGAAGTGAAGATGAAGTAGCCCTCATGCCCTCTTGCCAACAGCCAGTTCCCTATACAAAAGGGCCTCTGGAATCTACTCATTAGGCATATGGTGTACATGTTCAAGCCAGCAAAGTTGCCTTCATCCTCTTCTCTCTCTTTTCCAGCCAGCATGTTGTAGCAACGACGTCCACAGAACCTTCCTGAGCATGAGGATATCTCTCCCCTTCCTCTCCCTTTCACATATATGTGTATGCATGTGTGTGTGTTTGCGCATGTGTATGTATCACCCTCTCAATTCCTAATTCAGTAATATCTTCTTTCTTTTGCATGCATACCTGTGTATGTCTCTCCATTTTATTCAGTTATATAAAAACAACAACAACAACAAAATATATATATATATATAATCTTGGTGAAATCCATTAATTTCCTTACACTTGTTATTATTTCTTTGTGCCACGTCCCTTCAGGACATAGGCGATCAAGGCTCTACACAACTTTCTTGAGTTTTTCTTAGCAGTTTTTCTCTTACTTGTGCAATGGTCAGCAAGTTTGTCTTGCTAGATCAATTATGACTGAGTAGTAAGTTCGATTCTTACTGAGTGCCCCATACTTTAGGCCTTGTGCCACATCTAAGCTATGCTTACAAAATCATTTTGGGTCATTTCAAGTTGGTGTAATGGTTCGCAAGCTTGTCTCGCTAGAAAAATGACGACTGAGTAGTGAGTTCGATCCTCACTGGCTGCTCCATGCTTTCAGCCTTGTGCCACGTCTAAATCACCTTAGGAATTTTTCGCCCTGTGCTGAGGCCTCCGCCCCTCGTTCTGCCATTCATTCACACTCATTCTGGTCAGTAAAATACCTCGCTGCTTTCCCTTATTTCTCTTACCCTCATAACGTCCTGTTTCTCTTACCCTCATAAGGTCCTGTTAAGATTAAATTTTCAAAGTCCCCGCTTCATTATTATGTCCAAGAAATTTTCTGAAATTGCGTATAAGTGTTCTTTCTGTTGCCATTTTCTTTAAAACTTCGCCGTTGCTTACTCGCACCCCGTACGATCATCGAAGTTAAGTCACGTCGAGCCTGGTCAGTACCTAGATGGGTGACCGCTTGGGAATATCAGGTGCTGTAAGTTTGGATGTGCGGGTGGTGTAATGGATAATGGTATTGCTAATCGGAGAGCCGATTTCAAATTCCAGTCAGGTTCTATATATTCACTTACGCACAAATACCCTTAAGAAAGGTATGAATCTACCACTTCGCTTATTATTAATTAGTAAGACATGTATTACTAAATCATTATCTCCTGCAAAAAAAACTGTTAAATCTAAAAATATCTTCTGCCTTTAAATAACTTGATAAGCCGTAGTAAAACGAATCAATCAATTAAAGCAAATGTAATTTTTCGGCTTCAGAAGAGCAATAAATTTTATACGAGTAACTCACTTGCTATAATTATCATCTTTTTCATGTATGTGCCATGTCCCTTCAGGACCATTGAGATAAGTAAGCCGTCCGAAGTTCCAACTGTCAGGCCACCCATGGCGTTAAGGTCGAAGAAAAAGGAGCAGACTGAACTCAACCAACCTCCGAAGATCCCAACGGTGGAATACGCAAAAGATTTACACGATCTCAATGGCCAAACGGGCAGAAGTTGGCAGCTCCCCAAGGCTGACCTTGACGGATAAAGCATCTGACAGCGCAATGCAACCAGATATCATCTGTCTCAACCCCCTTTGAGCCAAGTGTGTGGACTTCTCCGTCGCGCAGAGTTGTCCACCAAAATCAAATTCACGCGTATGACCTCGTCAAAATCTCTTTGATTCACAGCCATCTCTGCCACCGCCAGCAGAGGAAAGAAAAAGGATAGAGAGAGAGAGAGAGAGAGGATGACGATCCCGATGGTCGGATGCGAGCAGATGCTGACATGTTCAGGACGTGGATGACTTCCTATCCTTTGTAGCACTTTTCAAGATTTGTGTCCACCCCAGCTCCCAATTCCTGTTCTGCCATCCATTTACAAAAGTTCGTCAGGTAGGTTACTTGCTACTTTCCTCTGTTGTGATAGCAACAAAGATGAGGACAATAATATAAATAACAGATCTAAAATGTAAGATGGCAGATCGGATGCTTTTGTATAATTTAGAAGGTTTTCTTGAAAAAAATTAGATTCAATTCAATGTCCTGGTGGCGGAATCGCTCACTAAATAGGATAACATAATAAAATTTAAAGGATATACCATCAATATGTCCCGTGTGTGTTAAATTCTCCAATCTCCCTTTCTTCATTTCAACTTTTTCTTTGTGATTCTAAGTATAATCGTCCTTTTTGTTTCCATTTCACTTAAAACTTCCTCATTCCACATATGTTCAGTCAACGGTTCTCTCAGCATCTTTCTGTAGAACCATATTTATTTTACCTCAGATATCTTTTTCATCTATGTGTTTTTCCAGCAGTCACTGCCATATAGTTTTATTTTGAATTGAAGTATATTTCATGTGGCCCAAAGTCGAAGGCGAAGAGCCAAAGTCTGGTCATCACTGACCATCTTACATCTAGTTAATCTGATTTATGACCCATTCATTCTTAAAATTAACTCAATCACCAAAAGAACCCATCCATTTTTACTCAATTGAACATTTACCAAAACATCACATATAAGAACCTATTAAAACTCCCTAAAAATTTGGATATGTATTTTTTTCTTGACTGAACGAACATTTGATTTTTCCCACCCGGCTACTTATTTTTGTCTCTTACTCGCCTGTAGTGAGCAAGCTTCTTGATTTTGTTTATTTGAAGAATACATCAGCGGCTCTTATTTTTCTGTGGGGTGGATGGTTCCTACTAACATAAGTTTGTTTCCGTTTGAATATTTTGTTTTATTTTATTTTTGGGTTCATCCCTCCACCATCCTTTGATGAAATACTTTTGTATACCACTTCCATATAGAAGGAATGATATTTTATAATAGTTTAGCGCTTTTTTCTTTGTCTGTAACAAATTTTTCCTAAGGGAGCTGTAAAATTAAAATCTTTAACAATTTTTTTAGTTCTTTGTATGACGATAAATTATCCGGCAGCAAGGCCTCTGATCGGGAGGTCATGAGAAGCACGGGACCATTTCTTTAATGCAGTTGTACCCAGGTCCACTCTGACCAGGGGTGGTAGCACCTGTTAGGGTCGCAGCTATGGGCAAATAGTGAACCCTCAAAGCACCCCCCCAAAAAAAACACATTTTCATAGTAAAAATACTAGCAATACATTTTTATATAAAAATAACCAACAATCCATATTTGTCTATATTTCTGAGATGAGGTATTACGTACATTATTTACATTATTCGGACTATTGTCCTCATCTTTGTCGCCATATTTATTACAACGTTTCGGCCGTTGTGCGCTCCGGCCGTGGAGCACTTTCAGTGGGAAAATTAACAGGAGATAACTGATAACTGACATCCATCAAACATGGCACGTGGAACTAGAACAGTCTACCCCAGTGTGCGAAATAAAGGGTTCAGTTCGACATTCCAACCATCTGAAGAAGGCCGGAGCGTACAACGGCCGAAACGTTGTAATAAATATGGCGACAAAGATGAGGACAATAGTCCGAATAATGTAAATAATGTACAATCCATATTTATAGTAAAATTACCAACGATACAATTTTAAAGTAAAATGACCAGCAATATATTTTATGGTAGAATTACCAAAAATACATTTTATCTATATTTGAAACCATAAGATTGTGTTCAAAATATTTAGATTTCATCATTAAATAACTCATAGAGGTTAATACGACGATAAACAAAATCAACCAACCGACCAAATTAAACAGAGAGACTCGTTTGGAATCTTTCATTCGAATTTTCAACTTTAAAAATATTAAAGAAAAGAGTTTTCTCTTTCTTCGCCATTTTTTTCATGTGTTTGTTCCCTGTATATTATGTTCAAAGTATTTTCAGCATTCGAAATGAGGAAATTGTTCAACATTTATTGCCATCGAAAATGATTCCTATTACATAGAAGTTCGGTACACTTTTTTCTTTGTTTCTAACAAAATTTTAGTGTTTTTCCAGAGGATGGAGAATGCGACGTCGAAATCCGACCGCGCATTTGAAAAGAAATTAGAAGATGCATTAGAATGTTAGAATATCGAAAGAGGCCTTCCAAAAGCTAAGCAAAGTAATAAGAAATGTGAAAATGCCCTTAGAATAAAAAAAGAGTGCTGAACAATTATGTACTATCAATCTTCATATATTGCAGTGAATGCTGGGTAATCTTCTCACTGATGAAATCTGTAAAGGGACAAATGTTGTCAAGGGCTACAATGGATAGGAAGTTGTGCAGAGTCATGATCGGCCACGTCCAGAGTGGACACGGCACGTAGAAGAACGAATTTATCTGCTTCCTAATACTCGATTTTGATATAGAATGCATGCAAGTATAGAATATATTTAATTGCAGTCTACAGGATATTGATAATGAACTAGATATCATTTCAAGCTATCTCTAAGGATTACAATCCTCCACAGTATTGGCCCTTTGTGTCAGAATAAGCTCAAATTACGATCAATAAAATTAGAATTAAACCAGTTTGCAAAAAGAGTACCTAAGTTCCTCAACCATTCGTAATATTTGTATCAATTTCTGTATGGGAAAATCTTTTCTCTTGGAGAATCCTTTTTCTTGGAACGCTCCCCAGACATCATAGCGCCCTGTGAAACTAAATCAAATTCTTTAATCTCTACCACTGAGTTATCTGTTCCTTGTAATTTTCCTCTGTATCGAAAGGAATCTAATGTGTACATGCATGGCTTCGATGTCTATGTGAGGGAAAATTCCCCAATTCAACTCGGTTTGTTCCCATTCTACCTTTATCATTCCCTTTCTTTTCTGGACTGTAGATTGTTAGAATCTCTGACAGTATAGCAATGGCTCTCTCTCTACAGTCATCTGCAAACATCTTTGTGTTTGGCGACTTCTATGCCCATCATGTAAAGTAGCTTGATCCTTCCAATACCACTGATCAGTTCGGCATCCAGACTGAACTTCTCAATTGCTCAATATTTCACCCAATAAAGTAGACTTTGATACTCGTTTATAAGAGAATTCGGACAGACATGCTACTTTACTTGTTCATACCCAGATGTCCTCAAGGACACATAACAGTGGAAAAAGGCGTTGGTTAGATTCCAGTGACAGGACCCAAAGAGTGTGAGTTCAATATCCGGTTAAGGCAGTGGAGAACATTCAGAGGGAAATTAACAAGAAATAACTGATAACTGACATCCATCAAACATGGCACGTGGAACTAGAACAGTCTACCCCAGTGAGCGAAATAAAGGGTTCAGTTCGACATTCCAACCACCTGAAGAAGGCCGAAACGACATGGCGACAAAGATGAGGACAATAGTCCAAATATGGCGACAAAGATGAGGACAATAGTCCAAATAATGTACATAATACCTCATCTCAGAAATATAGACAGACTCCTATAAACCCTTATTTATAAGATTTCATTTTGTTACCAACGCACTGATTGAGATTTGTTTAAGATTATTTCCTGTAAAAGCGGTCGAATGTCTCGTAATGGATCCGTCAGTTATCAGGAGAATTGAATCAGAAGTGGAACACACAAACTCTAGTATGTATGCAACTGAAAAGGAAAAGAAAAGCATTTACAACGTTAGCGGTAGTGTGTCTGAGAGAGAGAGAGAGAGAGAGAGAGATTTGTGCATGTGGGAGTTGCATCAGGTGGCCGGTTGAATAAGTGTCCCTATAAAGAGAAGATTGGACAAGTTTTCCACCTTCTAGGAAGAAGAGAGTGAAAAGAGGAAGTGTAATATTAACCGAGCTTTTACAATCAGATCAAATGGGAATAATCCGCATAATACTATCTTTGTTCATATATATATATATATATATAAAGAAAACATCTTAGTTGACGCGTTTCGTCTTCTGGGGGACTTTATCAAGGCAGGTGTAAAGATTTTATTCCATAAAAAGTATTTAAGAACCTATTTTGGCAGCATATCGCCTTAATACGGACAGAAAATGAGTTCAGCAGATATACAAAAATCTACAAGGAGGTATCTTCTTACCGGATTTATTCAACCTATACAGCGAGGCAATTCTATGAGAATTGGAAGTCTTAGAAGGATTCATTATTGGCGGCCACAATCTTAACAATATAAGAAATGCAGATGACACGGTGTTGATTGCAGACACGGAAAAGAAACTAGAAAAGCTCCCCAGAAGGTAGTGAACGAAAGCGAGAAGAAAGGACTAAGTATAAACTACATGAAGACAGAATGCATGGTATTCAATAAAAAGATGAGCCGAAAATGAAAGTTACAAATCAGGGATACTAAAATCCAACAAGTACAAAAATTTAAATATCTAGGAAGTGTTCTAATAGAGGATGGAAAGTGCTACATTGAGATCCGAAGTCGTACTGGGATGGCCGAAGATGCATTCCAAAAGATAAGCAGAGTATTAAGAGACAGGAAAATTTCTTTAGAAACAAAGAAAAATAAATTGAACTGTTATGTGGTATCTGTCAAATGTTCGACACTGAGATCCGAAGACGTATTGCTATGGCCAAAGATGCATTCCAAAAGATAAGCAGAGTATTAAGAGACGGAAAAACTTCGTTATAAACAAAGAAAAAAGTACTGAACTGTTACGTGATATCTGTCCACCTATATATGGCAGCGAATGCTTGACAATCTCCTCGAAGATTAAGAAAAGAATTAAAGCAACAGAAATGTGGTTTTACAGAGAGACGCTGAGGATACCACGAACCGAACATGCGGGCAACGACGAGGTTTTGGAGAAAGTGGAAACAAAAAGGAAACTTATATTTGACATCAAGAAGAGACAGTTGAAATTTCTGGGGCACGTAATGTGGAAGGATGACTTGGAAAATTTGATACTCACAAGACAGATTGAAGGGAAAAGGGACAGAGATAGAACAGGATTTAGGAGAAATAGTAAAAAGACAAAACTTATTAAGAGCTACAAGGCACAGGAAGAACCATTATCTCCCACGTCGTGAAAGGACACGGCACACAAAAGAAGCAGAATTTATGTTACAAAATAAAATCCTTGCACTCGCCTTGAAAAAGTCCCTTAGATGATGAAAGGCGTCGGATAAGATAAGTTTTCTTTTGTTGTCTTCATTCATATTGTCCTTTTTCCCCGTCCTTCTTTTCATCCTTTCTTTTCATGCCTCTTTACTCTTGCCCACACTCTCTATAACCGCTTGCGTGCTAGTGGCACTCCCTGCCTTGCTTGGGGTGAAAATCTAAAAAATACTCTATCTGAAATTTTTACACACATATATATATATATATATATATATATATATATATATATATATATATATATATATAGAGAGAGAGAGAGAGAGAGAGAAAGAAAGAGAAAGGGAGAGATATATATATATATATATATATATATATATATATATATATATATATATATATATATATATAGAGAGAGAGAGAGAGAAGGAGAGAGGCAGATAGATAAACGAAACGGTAATGAGAATCTCTTTCAGGCAAGTTAATTAAAACCAACACACCATGGGTTTTTGCAATGAGTACTTTAGAGATTTCGACGACATTTACTCTGGTTTTCAAAGGATAGAAATAACTTCCATTCATGATTGAAAAATATTTCTGAACCTGACATTAAAAGTGTTGATCATTAATCTCTCTTTCCCGAAAATACAGACAAAAGAACCTTAATGAATCCAGTGATTTTTGAACTCAAGCCAGGTGAGAGTGCCACTAGACCGCAGGTGGGCTACAGCGAGTAAAAGAGAATGAGAAGAATTTTCTGGCACATCAGAGTGAACCAACTTTCCTTAGAGTAGACGTAGCATTTCGATATAGTTGCTCCGCTTTCATGTCAATAGAAAATGTTTGGCCAAGAAGGCGTATAGTTTTGCTCTCCTGGAGTCTAGCGTCAGCCAATGCTGATGGCAGGTAGAAAAAGTTCCCCGTGGCGATTAAATGAAAGCAGTTTTGTTTGCGGGAGGGGTGTTAAAATTTACAAGCCATTTCTTTCACCAATTAACCACTGGTTGGAGGCCCTTTTCAAGAGCAGGTTTACTTTGTCGGGTCTTTGTCAGTAATTAAGAAGGCAGGAGATAACAATTAACATTGCTTTTAAAAGAGTAACAAAAAATAGGAGGATATGGAGAATAATGATCGCTTTTGTCTAGAATATAAAAACAAATAACGTTATAATGCTCGATCACGTGTTCTGATGTAATCTTCCATTCATCCAATCACGTATTCTGAAGTAATCATTTGTCATTTTCTTCTTTGACATGTTTCCATTCTTTTTCTGTTTTCGTTTTTTTTGTATTCATTCATTTCTTCTTCTTCGTTGTTGAAAGTGTTCCAATTTCTATTACTTGATAAATTGGAAACATCTGGGCGAGTCAAGTATTAGTTATCTTCATTATCTTCTTCCGATGCAATTTCACATGTGCAGTTACTGTGTGCGGTGAATCAATTCCGTAGGCTAAAGCTTTGTAATCTTCTTCTTCTTAAATAAAAAGAATGCAAGTGAATATTGCTGTCAAATTCAGTCTGGTACTTTTTTTTAAAGAATTACGCCCCGTGCAAGGCGTGAAGCCACTAGGATGCAGGGGGTTGCAGAAGATTTGGAGCAAGAGAAGATAGGAGAGATAGAAGAAAGGACGAGGAAAGGGATAGTGGATAGATCAAGGTAACTGGAGATGTTGATTGACATTACATTTGAATAGTTGGAGATTATAGCTCTCAGGGAAACAGTAATAGGGAAGGGTGTTTCACAGGCGAGAGGTGCGAGGTATGAAGCTATTGGAGTAGAAGAGACGGCTACATTTAAATGTTTCTACAGTGTAAGGGTGGGAGCGGGATGCCAGCCTCGTAGGGCGCTTGAATTCATGGAGTCTGGGAAGCAGTGAAAGCAGCTCATCGGAGCAACTTCCATGAAATTATTTGTAGAAAAGACAGAGAGAGGCAACGGCGCGTCTGTGAGAGAGTGACTGTAGACGAGATGCCAGATCAGGGCCAATTACATTACATATCCGTCTCTGGATCTTGTCAAGAACTCCGAGGTTAAAAGAAGGTGCCCCAGACCATATATGGCAGCAATACTCCATGCAAGGGCGAATGGTTGATTTGTATATTTGAAGTATCGATTCCGGGGAGAAAAATTTCCTGGCGCGGCACAGAGAGCCAACTTTCCTCGCGGTGGACGAAGCAATTGACTCAATGTATTTGTTCCATCTCAGGTCAGCAGTCAACATGAGACCGAGCAGACGCAGGGAGCTGCTCTCAAGAAGTTGACTATCAGACATTCTAATAGGGGAAGGGAAGGATCTCTATGGTGATTAATAGAGAGTAGTTTAGTTTTTGAGGCGTTAAAGTTGACCAGCCAATTCATGACCCAATCAAGTTCTGTTATATGTTTAAAGATTCTTGATGAAAAAGAATTAAGAATCTGCAATGTTAGTGATCTTGACATAGCATCTCGGCTTCAGTAATTTTCCCAACGCCGTAACGTAGCTTCCCTGTACTTTTTCTATAAATACTTTTCATGGTAATTGTTCTGATGTACTTTCCTCTTTGGTACCTTGTCTTTATGAATTTAAGCGTATTACTCGATTGGCGGCAAGGTCTCATCATATTACAGTTGAAATGGCTACATATAAGCGTAAGTTCTTTGCTAACAGTTCTCTCGCACTTATCGCTTGTGGAACTCACTTCTAGCTTGGTTTACAGTTAACTTTGATATTCAATTTATAATTTAAATGTAATGGCAATCGTTATCTCCTGTATTCTTAATTATTGTGCTTTTATTGTTCTCACCCAGTAGCACCTTGTGTTTTAGTGGATTTATTGCTTTGCTTGGAGTGAAGTGACTAACAACAAAAAGATCACTGGGCACGTTAAAAAGAAATACCAATAACAATTTTATAAACTGTTCTTCATATAAAAAAGGATATTGTTGGTTTCAACTGCCATAGGAGTGACTGCAAAATACTTCCCACCTCTTCTTTTATAGACAAGAGCACAAACATGCATGCTGGGATTTTTTCCTAGCCAATAAAATAAGCCGGTTCTCGTTTTCATTTGACTCAGTCCCGGTCTGTCTTGTCTTGAAGTCAGAAAGCTACGCTCGCTCATCTAAACTTGCTTTTGAACTTGCAACCCCAATTCTTAGTTTGTGAATCTTTTGCCATGTTACTGTTGCTTTGCCTTATTACTCTTAATTTGCCTTGCATATATTGTTTGTTTGTTTTATATTATTTTTTACTCTGTTCCTTTCTTTTCTTTTTCTTGTTGTTTATTGTAAACTTTGTTGGACAGTTCTATTACTTATTTTGCATTTAGCCATGGTTACTCTCACTGCACAGATATAATGGGATTAGAAGGGAGAGTAAGAAGTACGTTCGTCTGATGAAGTTAAAATCAGATTTGCCAGATCAATTCCGCAGCATGATACAATAAAGAAGTAACCTCCTCGAGAAACCGATTATGGTGAGATCCGAACCCGTCCTAACTACTTGGCCACGTGTTGTCCTTGATTTTTCTTTCACAATGATATTCATTATTGTTGAAACTTGGATAAGCATGGAATAATAATAATACAACACAAAATGTACGTAAACAAAATGTATTGAAACAAGGAAAGGGTACACAATATTTACAGTTAGTTTTGGTATATTCTTGGGAAGACTGTTCCTGCATAATGGGTTGACTAAATGCAGTCGGGCAGAGTCTCTCGATTCGATGTCTTCTTCAACTCCCCTGTCTTCCGGTACCAACCCATATTTATATGGTCGGTACTCCACTTATGTAAATTAGGTGTATCGTACACAACACCTCCTCCCAAGCCTTGGAATCCCTTTTGGATTTCAAATTGGCTTCCTATATGGGTTGATGATTATGGCTATTTCTTTTGTAGATCCATTTGCCTAATTTTAATATTTTTTCCGTTTTGATTCACGTCCAATGGGTCCGTCAACTTCCGTTTCCTACCGGATCTTCTTGGTTCAGGTGTATTCTGTGGAGGTTCTACCTGAAACATATCATACATTATATCAATGGGATTCGTCCTCATCCGGTATACACTCTTCTTTGCTCTATACCGTAATCTTTTTTGTTGGTTTTGGTGCCTTTTTATGAGTATTCTTCGGCCCTTTAATTATGTAAATCAGGTCACCGATTCTCTTGTCCACTATGCCTCGTTCTCAGAACTCAACGTTGTTTTTATAGCACTTGAAAAAACACCTCTCCGGGAGTGTATCTTTTTCTCGCTGTATACATGGTATTTTTTACTCTATTTTTTCCTGGCAAAAAGCTTGTCAAACACTGACTTAACTTTCCTAGCGAACATTAGTTCAGCTGGTGCCATGTTTGAGTGTGTTCTCTGGTTTGGCGTGATTCTGTATACTTGTAAGAATTGCTGAAGCGCCTTTTTCTGTTGGAACTCCTGAGGCTTTCTTCAGAGCTCGCTTTAAAGTATCGATAAATCTTTCTGCGAGTCCATTAGACCTCGGATGATACGGAGGCGTCGTTATGTGGTTAATTTGATATAACTCACAAAATTCCTTAAATTCTTCAGAAGTGAATTGTGTACCATTGTCACTCAATACACTCTGGCACACCGAACCGTGCAAATAGTTCATGCAAAAAGTTGTTGTGGTATTGACGTAGGCTTTTTACAGCGTAGTACTTCCGGCCATTTTGTAAAACTATCTACCACTATTAAGTAGTAAAAATCTTCTACTGACCAGCGAAATCAATGTGTAATCTTGTCCACGGATGATCCGTTTTGGGCCATGGTTTGTGTACTATAGGTGGTGCCTTAGCTGCTAACGCACACCCCTTACATCGATGAACCATGTTTTCGATATCCACATCCATTCCTTTCCAATACACAAAGCTTCGCATTGCTTTTTGTTCTATTAATACCCGGGTGACCCATATGAAAAGTCCCGGAAGTATTCTTTTCTGCAGCTTCTTTGGTATTACTACTCTCTCACCATATAATAAAACTCCATCACCTATTGAAAAATCTCCTGCACTTTTTTGGTCATTTGCTACCATTTTGCTTTTTAATTTCTAAAATGAAATCATCGCTTTCAGCTTCTTTTTTTTAATTTCATTTAGCGTAACCGGTAGCTCTCTTACAATGTTGTTTACCATGCTTTTCACCTCATAATCTGCTCTGATATTTGCAATAATTGATTCTTCGAATCTTTCTTCCTGACTCGGTACTAGTCTTGATAGACTATCCGCATGAATTATCTTTTGGATGATAAGTGCTTATGTGAAAATCATAATTGAGAAGAATGGTTCCCCATCTTAACAGACGATTTGCTGTATAAACGGGTAACCCTTTCTTTGAACCAAAAATAGTGATCAGTGGTTTATGATCCGTTTCAAGGATAAAATGTCTGCCGTGGATGTACCTGTGAAATTTTTGTATGGCAAAAATGATACTCAGTGCCTCTTTTTCTATCTGAGAGTAACTTCTTTCTCCTGGGAGCAAAGTTCTCGAAGCGTGTGCAATTGGTTTTCTAGAACCATCTGGCATTATGTGTTGAATACACGCTCCTATCCCGTATGAACTAGCGTCACTTGCCACTACAATATCCAGTTTTGGATTGTAATGGGTTAAAAAGAGGTCGGACGTAAGCATTTTCTTTATTTCATCAAAGGCTTTCTGACATTCTACCGTCCATTCCCATGCCATGTCTTTTTTTTTTTAGCAGTTCATTCAACGGAGCTCTTAAATTGTACATTCCTTTAATGAACGCTTGATAATAATTTGCAAGCCCTAGAAAAACTTTGTAGCATCGCCACATTAGTGGGCGTCGGCATGTCTCTAATCGCAATGGACCTTTCCGGATCTGGACATCTGCCATTTTGTTGATTATGTGCCCTAAATACTTAATTTCCTCCAAACCAAATTCGCACTTTGACTCTGACTTTAAATCCAAAGTCCTGAATCTTTTAAATACTTGATTGAGATGTTCTCGATGTTCGTCGACCGATTCGCTCCTTACTATGATGTCGTCTAAGTAAGCGCACGCAAAGTCTAAATCATTCAGCATGACGTCCATAGCTTGTTGAAAAATGGCAGGTGCCACTTTAATACCAAAAGGAAACCTGTTGTACTTGAATAACCCTCTATGCGTGTTTATCCCTAGTAACCTGAACATTCCTCTTCGACGGGAATTTGGAGATAGGCATCTGATAAGTCAATTTTGAAAATATAACTCCACCATTTAGCTTGTTAAAAATCTCCTCCGGACTCGGTAACGGGTAATGGTAGTCCTTAATTACCGAGTTCAACCCTGTCGAAAAATCAACGCAGACTAACTTGGTTTGATTTCTTTTTATGCACACAATCGGCGCAGCCCATGAATTAGATTCTACTTTGAAATAATTCCCATTTTTTCCAACCTATCAAGTTCTTCGTTAATTTTTCTACACTTGCGAAAGGCACATTACGTTTTTTTAAAAATTGGCATAGTATTTTTCCTTTAATTCGAATTTGGCTTCAAACTTGTTACATCTTCCAATACCAGGTGTGAAAGTTTCCGGAAACTTTTTTTTTTTAATTCCTCATTAATGTCCTGTCTTGTTTGCGTATTACTTTTACTTTTCTGCAGAAAGAGTTTAACGGTTTATCCCACAATTCGAATGTTTCAATAAAATCTGTACCCATCAAGTTTTCTCCATTTTCAGAATGAAAACTTTTTTTTTTTTTTAACTATCGGTCAATTTCATGGGAAGTACAACCTCGCCTTCGAATTTAATTTCCTTTCCAGTCACTGTTCGAGCGCGTTTCGTTGACTTCATTATTGTAGGCCTTTTAAAATTTTCCATGTTTTATAGTTCATTATTGTTAAATCTGAACCCGAATCGAGTTGAAATTTGATATTCTTTTTAAATATTTCAGTCGTCACATACTTCCTCAAATCTCTATCTGATTTGATATTTGAATTTGTTTGTCTAATTCGGCTATTTACTTTTTTCGTTTTACAACACGACCCTTTGTGACCATTTTTGTGGCACACGAAACATTTTTTATTTCTATATGGGCAATTTAACTCCCAGTGTCTTTCGTTGCACCGTCTACAATTAAATGGCGGAACCATTTTTTCCCCCTCCTCATTCTTTTCATTTAATTTTTCTTTTCTATTTTTAAAATACGCCGAATTTTTAATCCAATTTTTTTCTGATGGGTAATTTGACTGTTTCTTCACTTTTTTAATATAAGCAATACCAGCTTCTTCAATTTTTTGAGACTCTTTCTTTAAACTTACGGTCCGCTGACACTCCTCTGCTAACTTTTGCAGGGTAAGGTTTTGTTCAGATTCGAGTTTAGACAAAACTCTACGTCTTATTTCGGCACTCTTACTGATACCAGTCCTTGAGCAAAAATTAAACACTTGAATTCTTCAACCGTAATCTCTGCCAATCTGAAATTGTCACAATGTCTATTCACTATAGATGCATAAGTTAAGTAATCCTGATCGTCGGATTTAGCTACATTCATGCATAACCATCGCTTATGCCAAAGCGACATATTTGCTCCAAACAACTCCTTTAGCAATTTCACTGTTTCCGAGAATTCCAATTCATTTGTTCTTCTCGGTAGTATAAAATCTACAAATTTGCTATGTTCCGCTGTACCTAGCTTTCTTAGTAATAGACTGACTTTTCTTGAATTCGACCAGTTTTCACAGTCTGTGTGGAAAATATCTTCATATCGTTTAAAGTACGCTTCAAACGTTTTTCCTTCGTCTGGCACATAGTTGAAAGTTTCCAACGAATTAAATATGATGTTATTAGAATATGAAGGGTTACTTTCATTTGCCTGAATGTTGTTTAATTTCTCCAATGTTAACTTTTGAATTTCCAAAACCTTGACATACATTTCTTCCTGTTCCCTTTGACGTTGCCTTTCTTTATAATTCTGCTGTGCTAATTGCTGTTCTCTTAATAAGGCAAACTGTTTACTTTGTTGTTGCAGACTCAACTGCTGGGATTTGACTAACTCAGCTTGACTCAACTGCTGGGCTTTAAACAATTCAGCTATGACTTTGGATAATTCCTCCATTTTTAGCTGATAGTGTTGACGCAACAAAGAATATACTTTTAAATTGTGTATCCACGAATATACTATAAGCAGACAAAACAAAATTGAAACAACATACGCCTTTTTTAATTTTATGTCTTGCTTTTTTTACAAGTTCGCTTACCTTTCAAAGTCGACACGTTGTATTTGTGCTCCTTTTAATTCCATGCATGTTTTTTTAGTCGGCCAGCTTTTTTTTTTTCTTTTTTTTCATTTTTTTTAGTTTTTTTTTTTTTTTTTTTTTTCGCCGTTATTTGTTTACGCCTCCTTCCAGATTTTTCTGAGTGAACGTTCCTTTAAGCTTAGTCGTCCTTTAACTAGTTTTAACTGTCCAAACTTCAGAATACTTTTCCGTTCCATTAGATGTTCGACTTTTAATTAATGATTTTTTTTCTTCAGCCTGGGTTCTTCCACTTGTCCCAATTGTTTGAAGGCTATAATTATTAATTCTTTTTTTTTTTCCGTAACGTAAAGTTCTTTATACCTCGTCGCCATTGTTGAAACTTGGATAAGCATGGAATAATAATAATACAACACAAAATGTACGTAAACAAAATGTATTGAAACAAGGAAAGGGTACACAATATTTACAGTTAGTTTTGGTATATTCTTGGGAAGACTGTTCCTGCATAATGGGTTGACTAAATCGCAGTCGGGCAGAGTCTCTCGATTCGATGTCTTCTTCAACCCCCCCGTCTTCCGGTACCAACCCATATTTATATGGTCGGTACTCCACTTATGTAAATTAGGTGTATCGTACACAACAATTATATACAAGGCCCAAGTGCCACTGGAGTAGAGGGTTACATTTCAAGCAAGGTGACAATGCTACCAGGACGCAAAGGCCCACCGGAAGTAAAAGAGAAGGAAAATGTTTTAGAGGGAACCGGAAACCCAATCCTAATCAGGAAACAAACAAACCTTGTTCACAAGATTGGGGAGGAGTGTAGAACCTATCTAATCCTATTGCCATATACCAGAATATATTGAAATACTAAAGAGTATATTTATTCAATAGAATCGCCATTGATTAAGTTAGTGACTGCTGTCATAATCCTTGCCTTCGGTTCATCGTCAGTGTTAAAAGGAGTTGCGTTTGTCTCTCGCTCAACTGCGCCCTACAAATAATAATCAAGGGTGTGGCAGTCTGGGTTGTTAAGTGACCAAATGTAGTAGGAGAATATGAGAAAAAGAATTCATTATGAGAAAACAATAAAAGAACAGGAATTAAGAAGACAGAAGATGACTATCGAATGCTGCCATAATCATTGACTTCAGTCCATGTTTAGTGTTACAAGAAGTTTTGTTGGCCTCTCGCTCAACTGCACCCTACACATAATAATCAAGAGGGTTGCAGTCTGGGGAGTTGGATGTCCACATATAAGGGGTGATGTGGTCGCAGAAATTTCCTGACTGCCATGACCGAGTTCTCCTGCTTATGTGGCATAGTGCAGAGTCCTGTTACTAGATATAGGGTCTTCCAACAGCCACCCTCTTAACCCAAGGTAGCACTACTTTCTCAAGGCATTTTATGTAGGCCTTCGTGTTGAGTCTGAGGCTCTATGGAAAATGAACGTCGCCATCACTAGGGATCACTCTAAACACCTTCGTAATCATCATTAGACTCATTCAACTATTTCCGAATCCTCTGTACTGTCCCCGCTCTGAAATATTCGTATTAGAGCTTCCGGTGCGAATGCCAAGCAATACAGCATGCCGTTTCCAAATTTCTGGCGGAGTGAATTGCATCATGATGCTCTTCTTCTCATAGACGGTGTCCAACTGACCCTATTATCCTGTAGAATAGAGATAGTCGTTAGATGCCTATATGAAATAAGTTTTGGAATAAACAAAAACGAAAACAATGAATCATAATATTTAAACATCTTGATAAGTCAAATCTCTCACACAAAACAGAGTTGTAGTACTATAAGATGTCCTTGAGAAACTATAAAATACACCTACGTATGAAACGTTATTATGTAGAGGTATTAATATGAACACAAGACTTAACTTCGCGCACGGAACATTATTCCTTATTTAACTCCTGATTTTCTTCATTACTGTCGGCGAGTTAGTACGTAGCTTCAGAATTTTCTCCGAACAGGGATTCTGTATTCTCGTAAGAAGATACTGTTCGTCTCTCTCTCTCTCGTGTGGGTGCTTATATAACAACCTGTTTATCTCGAGGATGCATATTTTAATCGCATCTGAGTCGACCAAGTGTTCACATGTCGGGGAAGTCACTGACATGGTGAAAGTGCAGAGTTACACCTAAGGGCTAGGAGCGTATCTCTCAGTTCAATCCGATGGTGCATCTGTCTTCTCTGAAGCAAGTAGAACAGTTGGAGATACGCGCTACAAATTGAAGATGTTAACAACAATAAAAGTGAAAAATATTTTAGCTGACTGGGAAATGTTAAAAAAGATGTCTGAAAATGTTACAGGCGTCTGAAAGTGCACTGAAATAGCCAAAGATGCTGTCCGAAAACCAAATAAGGTATTAAGAAACCAGAAAATTTTGTTAAAAACAAATAAAGTGCAGAAATGCTATGTAGCAGCCACCCTTCTATTTGGCAGTGAATGCTGAACGATTTTCTCTCAGAAGAAGGGGAGACTTAAGGCAACTTAATGGCATTTTTATTGCCATATTCACGACATTTCGGCCGTTGTACGCCCTGGCCTTCTTTAGGCGATTGGAATTTCGAACTGAACCCTTTATTTCGTCCACCGAACTTTATTTCGCCCACCGAACTTTATTTCTAGTTCCACGTGCCATACCTCATGTTATCCTACTTTAACTCAACTCTTCAAGTTTTTGTTCACCATTGTAGTAGACACAACCCTTTGATTCAAATCACTGGATTCGACGCTTTTATCCACTGGGCCATGTGTCCTTGAGGACATCAGTGTATGAATTTTTGGGAATCATCTAAAGAAGGCCGGAGCGTACAACGGCGTGAATATGGCAATAAAGAAGAGGAGAAACTGTCCGAACAATGAAAATAATGTAAATACTTAAAATACCTCATCCCAGAAATAGAGACAGATATTCTTGAGAAAGATAATGTAGTAGGTATTCGTTGTTTTAAACTAGATTTCGAATTAAGAGTGCTTCTTCGAAATTCTGGCTGTAACGTAAGGGTAGAGAGCCTACTCGACTTTTCTATTTAAACCATAGATTTAACTCTGATATATGTATATATATATGTAACATTCATTGGTCTCAAGAGACCATGGATCTGTGCGCAAAAAAAAGTTAAGCCTCAGCTGCTGATGGCGGTGCAGGCCCACAGAGGAGTAAGGGTCTCGATTGCAGCCAATGCATGTGAAGATGCTCTTCTCCGATGTTGCTGTGTTGTTTTCATTCCTTCGAGCACACTTCTTCTCTCCTCCGATCAAGCAACTTGGAGGAAGTCGCGTCTCCAGAGTGAGCGATCGTTTGTGACGTCTTCCCACACTCTCGATGTCCATATCCATCACCCTCGTGTCGGTTTTGACACCTCCTCATTGAAGTGAAGGTGAGGTCGCCTTCGTGCACGTATAGATACATGCCTTTTTCCCAAAAATTACTAGTGCGAAAGTGATCACAACAATTTAAGCGCGAATTTGAACTCGGGTTACCGGAACCGTTTTCCGCGCCGATACCCATTACGCTACCCACATATATTTACATTTTATTGTGCAATTTAAAAATCAATTTCTTACGATTTTCTATTTATTTGTCTCGATAACGAGTTGTTAATTAATTTAAGAGTTTTAAAAATAATTATGTTTAAGTGAAAAATTTGTAAAGATCAAAATGTGTGATGAAATGTAAAACAATGGGAATTTCTATAAGCACACACGCACATACACACACACACAGATACAGACAGACAGACACGCACACACACAGATATATATATATATATATATATATATATATATATATATATATATAGTTCACACACCGGGGTTGAATAAGACTGACATACTTCGCGTTAGTTGGAATAGATCTGCCCTCATATGAAATAATTTTGGATTTTGTTGTGTAATTTATATGCTCTATTATACTAAATACATTGAGCTCTTTTTGTGGATCAGTTTTTATATTTGATATTACTAGGATCCACTTGGATTATATACCAACGGATTTATTACCCGTACTATATATATATATATATATATATATATATATATATATATATATATATATATATATATATATATATATATATATATATATAAAGGCAGCAAACTTTCTTTTAAACATCTTCTGTTAAATATGACGGCCAAAGAAAATTTTATTAATTTTGTATTATTTTTTTTTAGCGTTCTTACATTTGTCAGTATTCTAAACAACACAAGAAATACATCTCAAAACAGTCTAAGTGAATTGACTAACAACACGAAAAAAAAGACCTTTGAAAATGATTATGGGCTGGCCGAAAGCGCTTGGGACGGCGCTTGGTATGAACAGTTTTTGTACTTCCTCACTCCCAATAAACGGAAAATGTAAGAACGCTGGAGAATCAGAATAAAAAATTAATTAAAATTTCCTTGTCAGGTTATCAAATAAAATTTCCGTTCTCGAACTATATTGCCGAACCGAGCCGATCCGAGTTAACCCGAACGGAATCATTTCTTAGTCGACCGCTGTGTTGTATACATTCGTGTGTATTGTGCCGTGCTTTTCTTTTCCAATTTTTTATAGTATGCCTTTTTTTCCCTCCTTATTAGCCCTTAGTCATGGCTCCAAAGAAAGCTAGCATTGATACTATTAAAAAGTTAAGAGAAAAACAATTGTTGATGATATTGTCTCTTCCTACTCAATTTCATATGGCAAAATCAATGATCTATACTATTCTTATAAATAAAGAGACGATCATGTCTTTCCTTCCCTTTTCCAAGCAATAACACCACTTTCCTTCCCCTTCCACTTATGCCATCAACTCTTCTACATGCAGGTATGGTAAAATTAAAATGTTCGTCCATATTTTATCTGTTTAGTACTGGGTTTATTAATGTATTCTTAGATTTAATGATTTTCATTAGTTTTATGTATTATTTGATTTTTATTAGTTTTGTGTATGAACTTGTGCACAAAGTACTATTGTTAAAGTTTAAATAAGCAATCATCTTGGGACAAGGAACGGATCAATATTACATTGATTCCTTTTGGAAAAATAGTTTCTGTTTACGAACATTTCTGGTTACGCACGGTCTTCAGGAACGAATTAAATTCTTGAACCGAGGCTCCACTGTATTAATATTTAATTTAGTGACCTGAAGATTGCTGCGTGTATGTAACTCAGAGTTGTAACAAATGGTGAGTAAAAATGTATATTTATGATTCTTATTTGCATTATTTGCTTTATTCGGACTGTTATCCTCATCTTCATTGCTATATTCACAACGTTTCGGCCGTTGTACGATCCAGCCTTCTTCAGGTGATTGGAATTTCGAACTGAACCATTTATTTCGTCCACGCAGGGGATTGTTCTTGTTCCATGTGCCGTGCCTTTTCCAGATGTCTCAGTTATTTCCCTTTAACTCAACTCTCCAAGTTCTTTGGTTCACCACTGCTATAGCCTGATATTGAACACACAACTCTTTGGGTCTAGTCACTGGCCTTTATCAACTGGGTCATGTATCCTTGAGGAAACGTTGTGAATATGCCAATGAAGATGAGTTTAACAGTCCGAATAATGTCAATAATATAAATAATAATAATACCTCATTTCAGAGAGATAGACAGTTATGATTGATATCTTGAAATACTAAAGTGTAAAATTATTCAATAAAATAGTCATTGGCATAAACCACGGCCTCCGGGCGACTTCGGAATCTCCTGCAACTCTTCTTGACGGTCTACTTGTTTAAGTTAGTGAATGCTGCCATAATTCTTGCTTCGGTTCATCTTTAGTGTTACAAGGAGTTTTCCTGGTCTTTCGCTCAAGTGCGCCCCACACATAATCAAGAGGAATGTTGTCTGGGGAATTAGAAGGACAGATACAAGGGGTGATATGGTCGTAGAAATAGTCTGTCAACCCATGTTTGTGTGGATGGTGCAGACTCCCGCTGCCAGACACATGGTTTTCCAGCAGCCACCCTCTTAACCCAGGGCAGCACTACCTCCTCAAAGCACTTGATGTAGGCCCCCGTTTTGTGTCTAAGGCTTTTACCAACAAATTCAGGAGTTCTTTTAACGATCAGAGTGAGTTTTTCCTAGCTGTCGTACTTTCGTAATCACTATTAGACTCATCCAATTCTTTTCGAATCCTCTGCACTGTCCTCAGATTGACGATGTCCGGCGTGAATATCAAGCGGTACAGCATGCCGTCTCCAGATTTTCTCACAGACGCTGCCTAACTACCCCACTATACTGTGCAGTAGACAAAATACAAAACAAACAAACAATGCACATGCGCAAAATTAAAATATAAAATTGCCACAATTTACCCATCGAACCCTATATATATATATATATATATATATATATATATATATGGTATCAAATGACAATTGGAAAAAAAATCTTAGATTTTGCCGACGCGTTTCGTCTTCCGACTTTTTCAAGGCAAAAATGAAATCGAAATGTTTTTTGTTGTTATAGTTACATTAAAATTAAAAATTAGAAAGATAGACGCTTGTGTCTAAGCCTTTTTTCTGGTTAATGTAAATTACCTTTATAGTAAGGGATTATTATTATTATTATTATTATTATTATTTTTTTATATATATATATATATATATATATATATATATATATATATATATGTATAATTCCTCCAAACGTATTGGAGTGGCAAGGCCGATTACTTTGTTTTGTTGTTGGCTGAAGACATTTGGGTTTAAGATCAAATGTTGAATATGAGACAAGAGTTCTGTATTTCAGCTCTTATTTCCTTGTATTTACATTTGGATGTGTTAAAAGCTGATGACATGCCACCTTTTGTATCAGGTCACTACATTATTAGGCAAAAGTAAAGGAACAGATAGTCTTAAAGTAAATAACATTTAATATTTGGCGGGTTTCTCGTGCAGATTATTCCTATAACAGTGAATTTGATCCTTACCAGCTGATCCACTGTTATGCTGGACTACACTAATCTAACAAAAGCTCATAAAAGGACAAAATGTAGTCCTGCAATTAGGCATGAAAAAAATTTCATCATCATCAGTCGTAGGGTTGCTGCACAACTGAGCTCCCTCCACATGCTCTCTCCACATGGCACGGCTGCGTGCCAATATGTGTTGAAATTTGGAGAGGTTTTCATTTATACGTTTTGAACAAGTAAACCTGTCAGAGCCCATCCCTCTCCAAATTATGTAGTCGCATTCAGATATACGAAAGCGCGTACAATCGAGCACCTACGCAGCAAGAAGTTACAAACATATATTGACTGACAAAAACACACAAAGAGTTTGGCTGTCTACAAAAACACACCAAGAGTTTGGCTAAGGAATATCATACGAAGGGAAGCTGAAAAGATATCTGTCCGACCCAATTTTTAAAATATGACCAAATGACCAAAATTTCTTTTCGTGCGACTTATTTCTCGGGTCGATAACCTTTCGGCAAAAGTGTATACACATATTGACCCAAAATCGGATATACACACAGACGCAACTCATTTTTTTAGCATACAGGTAGAGAAATACGAAGCAGGGGTAATTAAGCTGAAAACCTCTGATATAGAGTGAATTGTTTCCAAGTTCTGTGAATATACAAGAGATAACAGAATAGAATTAAAGAAGTTCTGATCTTAATATAATTGAACCATTGTGGGAACTGAAGAAATAAGTGTTCCACCTAAAACCACACAAGATCTTTCGGATTACTGCAAAAGAGAATGGAAAAAAAATTCCTAATGAGAAAATCTGAACCGTTTTCCACTCAATGTCACATCAAATTGAGTCAAATATTCCAAACAAAGGTAGCGATACTAATTAATGACTCCATACTTTGACGTTTTGTATTTCCTATAATATTAAAGATAATTTAAAAAAAAAAAAAAAACAATCATTTATACCTTAAAGGAACTGAAAGATGAGATTTTCGTTGGTGGCCAAGTATTTTTGCAATGGCCTTCTTTTAATCTCACTATGTTAAAGATGCTTTCTCACCCACTATACAGCAATAACAAAAACGCAGTAACTTGCTTTCTGGTATTAAATGTTTATAAAATGTACTGAGAAAAACATACTCTTGATTTGGAGGTAAAATTAACAAAAGAAATTATTTTACCAAGGTGGCTCAAAAGTTTTGCACGCCGGTATATATAGTGAGACTCTACTACATACAAAAATACAGAAGAGAGAGTCTTCGTTCATTGTTTGGTTGGAAAGCTTGACCGCACTAGTTGTCTCATTACTTTTGTATCGAACACAGTTAAGTTTAGTCTGTACCTTTAGGCCAGTTTCATGTTTGAAGTAGTTATATACTTCCGACCGGCGAGAGCAATAAGCGTTTGAGGACAAGAAAGAGAAAGGCTTTGAAATGCTGACTTTCTCGGTTAGCTCTCCATCCAATCTTGGAAAACATACGAAAGTACAGGCTTTTAACCCTCGTTTCTCTCGCATTCTGTTGGGCATAATGAATATCTTTATAAACAAGAGAAGACTATTTTCTGTAACGCAACAACCTCGAGTGCTTTTACCGTAAGATGTTTTGTGTGTGTTTTTGAATGACTAGTAATATGACCTCGTGGCAAATATAACTACGCAAAACATTATCTATCTATCTATCTATCTATCTATCTATCTATCTATCTATCTATCTATCTGCCTATATACCGGGTGTAACAGCAAAATTGTTCAAATCGTGTAACAGCAAAATTGTACAATTGTTAGATTAAACTCTTAACCGTTGTATCTTAGAAATGATTAAAGATATCTTACTGGCATTTTCCGAGGTTTTTATAACACTATTGAAATCTACTTTGAGCAATAATAATGTATAATTTCTCTTTAAGCTTAACAGTAGAAACTTGATGGAAACGAAAATGACATGTTCATCATTAATTAATCACGGCTAAGGATCAAGCTCATAAGGTATTGAAATGAAGTATATATATATATATATATACATGGTAATTGCTCCGAGGAGCTGCATTCGCTGGTTCCCAGACTTCATGAGTTCAAGCGCCCTACGAGGCTGGCATCCCGCTCCCACCCTTACACCGTAGAAACTTTTAAATGTAGCCGTCTCTTCTACTCCAATAGCTTCATACCTCGCACCTCTCGCCTGTGGAACACCCTTCCCAATTACTGTTTCCCTGAGAGCTATAATCTCCAGCTATTCAAGTGTAATGTCAATCGACATCTCCAGTTACCTTGATCTATCCACTACCCTCATCCTTTCTTCTATCACTCCTATCTGATCTTGCTCTAAACTTTCTGTAACCTCTTGCGTCCTAGTGGCTTCCCACCTTGCTTGGGGTGAAATGCTTATATATATATATATATATATATATATATATATATATATATATATATAGGGTCATTTTCCAACTTATTTAAGGTGATTTTCGTCCTCTCTTAAGCCCTTTAACTTTCTGTCCTGGAGTAAAATGTGCCTCATAGGTTTCATGTACGATTTCATTTTCAAGCCTTTTTTTTTTCTCTGCTCTCTGGACTGTCATAGCAGAAACTCCTCTCTCACGTGCCACACATCTTATGGAGTGAGTTAGATCTTTTGTAGTTGATCTCTTTAGCTTTAAGTTGAAATGATGATCACTCTTTTAGTTGTGACCTCCAGATCCAGTTTTTTTCCTCTCTACTGTTCCCTCTTTTTTAAAAACTTATTCACCATTCTCTTCATGGTTCTTGAATGGACTTTGTAGATGAAAGCCATAGTATGAATGTTGGTACCGTTACTGAAGGCCTGAATGATCTTTTTCCTTTTACCATTGTTCATTTAGGAAGACAGTGGGTCAGAGACAAAACCATTTTAACCTGCTCTTTTTTTAGCTGAATAGCTGAGAGAATTTTTCAGTGATTCTTACGAAAAAAGGTGTCAAGATCGCAACAAACTCAATTAGTTTAGCGTTTTTTTTTTAGATATTAAACATTTTGTGGGATGGATAATTAGGCTGTTACACAATTTGGACAATTTTGCTGTTACACCCGGTATATGTATTTCAATCGGTTTCTATCTATCTATCTATCTATCTATCTATCTCATTTTGCTCGTATTTATCTATTTTCGTACGCAGACATATGTGCTTATACTAACTTAGAAATCGTTTCCGTTTGCTCTTATGAAAAGAAATTCTTGAGAAAAGAAAAATAGCCTAATCTTTTGGTAACGCCCTCTGCATTCGCCCTTGGACTTGGCCGTCAATCAAAACCCAAACAAAACAAAACGAAAAAGCTCACACACGATGTGCACAAACTGAAAATAAAAGCCTCCCAGGTAAATTAATGTCACATGTTTCGTGTATTGATTATAAATCTTCCCATTAAGAAGGGAAAATAAAATTTTCGACGTAAGATATAACAATACCAGCAAGACGACTTGGAGGCAATCCAATTTTTAATTTAAATCTAATTGTTGTTTGTGATAAAATTTGGTGTTAGTGAGTCCGTTATTAGTTATGTTTTGTCTGTTTTTTTTTACGGTATATCAACCTCAATAGGTTATTTAATGCCGACAAAATTTTCATTGTTGGTAATATTTTTTCCTTTAAAAATTTATTACTGGTAAGAATTTTCTTTCGCTGGTAATTTTTTTTTCAAAAAACAGATTGCTGGTAATAATTTTTACAAAGTATTTCTGATGTTTAACTTATTTTTACACATTCATAGTGTTTTGACCCCAATTTGGTGGACCTGGGAAGAACACCAGCAATTAAGAGGCGGTTCCACGCTCCTCAAAACCTCCTGATCAGAGGCCTTGCTGCTGGACGTAGTTTATCGTCTTACCCAGGACGCGGATGTAGTTTATCGTCATACCCAGGACAGTATTAGTTATATGTATGTATTATTGTAGATTTTGTATGAATTTCTATGAATCAGTTTCTTCAAATCCAGTAGTTAACCGTAAAAAATTATTTTGAAGATTAATGCTTAAAATAATTTTATTACTTGAACGTCATTTTTAGTCGATAGGAGTATCTATTAAAAATGACGTTCAAGTAATAAAAACTTAAAAAATAAATTTGAGTAGACGCTCCGTTTATTTATTAAATAGTATATTTACTTATTTTCGCCTACCGGCCGGAATGTTCAATAGACTATATTAGGGAAAAACATGTCTTCTGCGACAGGAGAGCGCATATTTTGATTATAGACGCACTTCGTGGCTGAGAGGTCTAAAGCACGTCAGGTCTAGGGGGACTCAGGTTCAAATCCTGTCGTAGAGATTATATTTTTCTTTAATAACATTTCTCGAATATTCAAGCCAGTAGACGACAATAAATATATTGTTTAATATATAAACGGTGCGTCTACTCAAACATAGTTATCAACTAAAAAATGAATAAAATTAATAAAAAAGTTATCGTTGTCTTTAAAATGCAGTCTAATCCAGCCGTAATCATAATATAGTAAATACACTTAAATTTTTGATGAACAATGACATAGTATGTACTGGACGTATCTATATGAAGATAATCGTTACCAAGTTAGTCAGCTGTAATTACAACTGCCGTGATTTCGATTCTTATTGGGGGCGTTACTTTTGGCCTTAGATATAGGAAATATTTTAAAGAAATGGGATCAGAATTCTGAAGATTTCTGAGGCGAACTTCAACTTGAGATTAAACTTTGTTTTACCAGTACGATCCGGAAGATAGACATATCTCAAAGGTCTTGAAAAAGGTGTGGCATAGAAAGTTGCGACACAAAATCTCCAGCTATGGCATCTCAAGAAGCTTCATATCAACTTCTTAATTATCAACTTCTCAATCAATTTTGGCACAAGGTCAAATTTCTAATCTTATTCAGAAAGTTGCACGCAATATCTTCATATTGTATGATAATATGCACCACTTACTCCCTCCTTATAACAACCTCATTCAGTAATCCTCTACCTTGGGTGTCACATGGGTCTTGTATCGAATGAACAATAGTATAAAGAATGTTCAGGTAAAGCACTGATTATAGAAAGGTGAAAAGTTTCCGGTTAAATCAAATACTCAAGAGTCACTCAAGGTAGAGTATTACTGAATGAGGTGAAATTTAGCGAATTGATATTTTTAGAGAAAAATGCAGTAGAATCTAATTAAAACGAATGTCTTTTGATAAAAAATATTTAAAAAAATAGGCAGAGTATTAAGAGATGTAAAAACTTCGTTAGAAACAAACAAAATAGTGCTGGACACTTACGTGATATCTCACCACCTGTATGACAGTCGCCTCCAAGAGGAGGAAGAGATTTGAAGCAACAGAAATGTGGTTCTATTCTGAGGATGCCATTGACCGAACATGTGAGTAATGATGAGGTTTTGGAGAAAATGGAGACAAAAAGGAAACTTATACCTAACATCAGGAAGAGGCAGTTAAAATTTCTGGGGGCACGTAATGAGGAAGGACGGCTTGGAAAACCTGATACTCACAGGATAGTTTTAGAGTAAGAGGGACAGAGGAAAGCAGCGTGAAACATACTTGGTATGCATGAGTAGAACAGAGTTTGGGAGAAATAACAAAAAGACAAAACTTATTAGAAGCTACAAAGGACAAGGAGATGTAGCGGGCCATGATTGCCTACGTCCTGAGGGGGATACAGTATATAAATGAAGAAGACCTAAAAGTTCAGAAAAAAAGCACAGTGCAAAACCTTCCACCATGCCAATTCCTCTCACTAGGGAAATGGAACGTTACGAGAATTTCAATGGGAAATAATCAGACATTTACCTGACAGTCCTGATTTAGCATCCTTAACCTTTATTATTTTCTAAGTTTAATTTTTTAAGTTACGCATTTTGAGACAATCAATGGCACAATAAAAGTCTTCTTTGTTATTGTTAAATTCTCATGACTCCCAGTTCTTCCGAGGTTGTATAAATGGCTGCGATTATTGCTTACAGAAGTGTTTTTGTGTTGATGAGAATGATGTGGAAACATACTCAGAAATGTTTACTCTTAATTTTTTACTTCCGGGAATTGTATGAATGTCTCTCGTATATATATATATATATAACGTTTTCTTTTGTCTTTATTCATATTGTTTTATAACAAATATATTTTATTTATATTTGAATTTTTACACCCATTCACATTTTATTTTAAACGTTATTTTTAGTGGATACCCGTATTTAAAACAGATACCCTATTTTTTTATATTTTAAACAGTGTGTACTGCGTTTACCAGCCAGCCAACTCTAGAGAAATTAATAAAAAACGAGGCGTCTATTTTAAACACGAGTATCCACTAATATTAACATTTGAAGTAATAAAAAATATCAAATTGAAAATAAATCCATTAATTCTTTAGAAATTACTGTGCTTACGTTTCGGTTACGAAATCGAACAGATATGGACTTTCGAGAAAAATCTGAACAAGTGAGGGTGCATTCTTTAAAAGGGTAAATAGGGCCTTATTGAACAGTGTCGTTGTCTGTTGCTAAGGGATCAAAAACACAACAAATCAAAAAATCCTTTTTCCTACAAATGGGTCACCAGTTCGAATCCTACTGGACAGCATGTTTTCTTTATTAAGTTTTCTCGAGTGCACATACCGGTAAGCATAATACACACTGGTTAAAATAAAATAATGGGGCGTCTATTTCAAACACGCGTATCAACTAAAATAACGTTTGCAGTAATAAAAATGTTAGATTAAAAATAAATGCATTAATTCTTTATATATATATATATATATATATATATATATATATATATATATATATATATGTGCACCTGTGTGTGTGTGTGTGTGTGTGTGTGTGTGTGTGTGTGTGTGTGTGTGTGTGTGTGTGTGTGTCACCCACCGCCATAAAGATTCAATACCCGAAAACTATCGAAGGAAATAATGCAAACTCGGACATACACCCCTGTCAACACAGAAATAAATAAATAAATAAATAAATAATAATAATAATAATAATAATAACAATAATAATAATAATAATTATAATGGCCTATGAAAACCGAATGTACTCAGAAGACATTGTGAGATTGCAGTTGAGGATAAATTGATTTGTCAGCACATGAAAAGTAAATTGTTTTTACGTTGTTTTCCAAGTGCTGTTTAACAGGATTTTTAACATTCCATAATACATTAGTTTTATTTCGGAAGTTTATATTTTTTTACCACTATCCCGAAACAAACTACGCCATACCTTGCCATTGGGAAGATTGGTCCACTATCGTATGTTTCATTTATCACTTCAGTAACTTTATCAAGGGAGTAAAGAATAGTGGCTCAGATTGAGGATTCGGAGAGCCGAGTTCGAATTCCAGTCGAATCCATTACATTCACTTACTTGCTAATACTCTTGGGAAAGGTATGAATCCTTTCTTCTCCCCCACCCCAGCTATGGGTAAATAGCAGGACAGACCGGGTTCTATAGACTTGGATGGCAATTGGCAATACCGCAGAAGGAAATGGCAACCTACTGCGGAAAAAAATCTGCCTCGTCAGTCATGTATCGAAAGATACATCGAAAAGGCGATCATATATCACGCATGGCACATGACTGACATCAAATCAATTAAACCTATTACAAACTCATCTGTTGTTTTATTCTTTTTCATCGTGGCTGTTTCTTATCTAAGCATAGATTTTAATAGTACATCACTTTCTATGTCTCTACGTATTTTAGATTTCTTTCCTGTCTTTTCATGGGAGAACACTTTGATGATTTCATTCCATTCCTGCAGTTCCCATTCTTTTTTCCACGTTATGATTTGTTTCTTCTTTGGGTTTTATTCAACCTAACGAAGAACACACAATCCTTCATCAAATCTCATATGCTGACGCTACAGATTCACAAAGTACTGTACCGAATAATAAAAGTCACGTCACCTGAAGATTTCCTACAGCAGCAACAACTAAAATCGACAGTACATGCAATTAGCAAGGGAAATAATGATATAATCGTGATGTTGACTTTCGACTTTAAATAAAAGTTCAATATGGAAACTCTCATCAGTACTAGAAAGAGCACTAATAGTTAGTAAACTAGAGGAAGCTATTTTTCGTGAAAAGCTCTTTTCAGATAAAGGTTTTATATATTCCAACCGACATTAACGCCAACGGTTCGGTCAATGAAAGCTGAAAGTGTCCTGTATGGAAATGGCTAATCTCGCCATGACTATTTCTATGTCTTTTATCATTTTATTCATTAATGTTTCATCGGCATCCAGCAGTTTTCCTTCTCTGCGAATTTCTCATTACGCCGTTCCTTTTTTGCTTGCTTCGTACTTATTTATTTATATTTTTTTTACCAATTTAGTATCATATATTCTTAACAATTTTACCGTTATCAGCTTTTCATTAAATTTAGAATTCCATCTGTCATCCTGTCTTTCTTCTGGTGGGATGGTTTCTTTTGATTTTTGTTTGTCGTACTTCACTTCTTTCTTTCTTTTATGTGCTCCGACCCTTCAGGATGTAGGCGATCATGGCCCTCCACATCATCCTGTCCTTTGTAGCTATTAATAAGTTTCTTCTTTTTGGTTATATCTCTCAAACCCTATTCTACCATCCATTTACTGAAGTTCATCATGTATGTTACGCGTTCACACTCCTCCCCAGTCATTTGAACACGATTAGATGTTTATTCCTTGCTTCCTGTTTAGGACTGGATTTTTGGTTCCTTCGAAAGTCAGCTTCTACACTTCTAACAACTCCACCTGAGCTCTGCAATTTTATTTACTAGTACTTTCTCCTCATTAGTATTAGATAAGTTCACTTATCGTCCGTTTCACACTCCTCCCCGGTCTTTTGAACAGGATTAGAGGTTTAGTCCTTGTTTCCTGTTTAAGATTGGGTTTCCTGTTCCTTCTAAAGTCTACAAATGCTTTATACCTGGCATCTCAACCTGAGCTCTGTAATTTTATTTACTAGTTATTTATTTTTTCTCCTCATTGGTATTAGATAAGATCACCTATCGTCCGGTTCACCCTTCTCACCGGTCATTTGAACAGACGTAGATGTTTATCCCTCGTTTCCTGTTTAAGAATGGATTTTGAGTTCCTTCTAGCCAGTAGTCCTTTGCGTCTTAGTGGTATTATCGCCTTGTCTGGGGTTAATCGATAAAAAATAATAATAGATATATTATCGGTCCTTTGTTTCTATGTATGCTTACAAATATCCCACAAAAGAAATAACCTCCCTGTCTGAAGAAGGAAAATCACACAAGTCTTTTTTTTTCTTCTTATCTGTTAAACGAGTTGTGCTATAAAGAAATAAATTTCCGCCGAGTAAATAATCTTTGTTGTCAGCCAAAAGCTCAATTTCTTCCGTCTGTCATTTTAGTGTCTATGTCAATTGGGTTTCCGCCCACTGAAAGCGAAAACCTGAAACGGTTGTCACATGTATTATTCTTTTCCCAAGCTTCCCGCGCAATATAAAGACTGGCTAAAAAAGACTAAAAAGTCGTTCACTTCATGTTTTCTTGAATTTCTATTCGCCCAAATCTATTTGATCCGCAATGCTATTGCATCAGCTGCAACAGTGACGAAGAAGACGCCTACTAAAACATTTTTCCGCCTCATTCTTTATTTTTACGACGAACAAATCTCGTTTGAAATAAAAAGAATAAATAAATAAAAATAAAAATAAATAAACAACTCGAAAAGTTAGTTTACAGGATCGAAGTAGATTAAATATTTGATTAAATTATTTAGCTATTCCGATATTTATTATTGTTGTGGTAGGATCCACCTAATTTGCATAGTGAAGTACCGGCCATATAAATATGGTTGGTACCGGGAAGAGAGGGAGGAATCAAGAGATTCAACCAGAGACTCTGCCCGACTGCGACTCAGTCAACACATTCTCCAGGAACGGTCTTACCAGGAATATACAAAAGACTATATGTAAATATTGTGTACACTTTCTTGTTTCAATACATTTTGTTCTAAGTACATTTTGTGTTGCATTATTATTCCATGCATTAGTCAAGTTTCAACAATTATGTTTGCAATTCTATATTGATTTTATTAGAATGGCAACAATAAAAATATAAGTGGTTAATCATTTGAGGTAGGTATTGTGCTTTAAAAATTTATATATTTATATATATATATATATATATATATATATATATACCCGCCATCGAATCTTATCAAAATATGAATCTACACCCCAGCAACATACACAATCACAAATATGATGAAAAATCAAAAGAAAACAGTTAAATCTATCACCTTATGTTTTCGAAGATGTCCTGCATATCCATTCATCTCATGCCATGTTAATCTAATCCCAATTTAAACATTATTCATTAAAAAAAGATTACTCGGTTACATTTTGCAAAAATTTGAATTATGACGCTTTGCGTCCTCCATATGTTTTGACTGACCTTTCAATCTGCTGATGAACATCCATGAAACTTCCCAAATTTAAAGCTTTTGATAAACCAATGACATCCTCGCTTTTGTATATAAACACGTGCAACAAAATAAATTCTGCATTGCCTTTGATGAAATTTCCAGTTCCTTCTGAAGTCTTCTTCAACTCTGTACTCCTAATGTCTGCACCTGAACTCTGAAATTTCATTCACTGTTTTTTTTTCTCTCTCCTCTACCAATAGGAGTAAATAAGATTCACCTATCACCCTGTTCACACTCCTCACCGGTTTTTGAACGGGAGTAGAAATTTATCGCTTGTTCCCTGTTCAGGATTATGTTTTCGGCCCCTTCTAAAGTCTACTTCAACTCTATGCTTCTAACGCTTGTCCTTTCTTATGGTAATTCAACACAGTAACTCTCTATATTGAGTGGTTCTTGGGGCTTGTATTGGGTGAACATTAGTAAAAAAAAATACGATAGGTCAACCTTGACTGGCAGTGTAATTTTATCATCGCCTCCAGAGAGACAAGAGAGAGACTTTTGCTTTTCTTTTTGGCTATAGTTTTTTTTGTTTCAAGCGGATATGAAGCGAGGAAGGGACGAAGGGCTGTGGGGAGACAGAAAGAGAGATACACAACTGCTTCGTATTCATTCGATATGTTATCTGAACCGTTGCAGTATGGGCGTGGGACGTCGTGTTGCCTTGCCTCTGTGACGAAAGACCTGCCCGGTAGGGACCCCAAACATCATAGCCTTACCATGACGTCGAGAATATAATTTAATACTAGTAGACGTCTACTGCGTTTTTCGGATTTAAAATGACGGTGCACGCAGTAAAACTTACAGATGGTACTTACGTAATGTTTGTGATATAATAGTAGAGACCTCTCCCACACGCATGCGTATGTGTGTAGGTTTGAAAACACAGAAAGAATGGAAGAAAGACAAAGCGTGCGGTAGGTAAGACATCACAAAGATAGCAAATTATACCATCTGTTTTAAATAAGCTTCTTTTGGTAGCTCCACTGTATGATTTTTGACCTTGGCACAGCAGCTTTTCCCTACCGCACACATCAATGACCCATCCCTAAAGAAACCCTCCATCAGTAACAATACCATCAACAATCAAATAATAATTTTCTATCCTTCATAGCTCTTAGTAAAGTTTGTTTTTTTCACCAACCCTGTTCTGTCATCCATATCCATTTCACTGCCATCCGTTTCTCTCTGTTACTCTTGCCTTCAAAATGTCTTGTGAGTATGAAGTTCTCCGAGCCATCTTTCCTCATTAACTTTCCCAGGGATTTCAAACGTTTCTTTCTGATTCTAAGTATAAGCGTCCTTTTTGTTTCCATTTCCTTAAAAATTTCCTCGTTGCTTCCATGATCAGTCTATGGCATTCTCAGCATCCTTCTGTAGAATCACATTTCTGTAGCGTCAAGTCTCTTCTTCATCTTGTCCAGCATTCACTGCTATATAGGAAGATCGATATTACATAAGATTTCAGTACTCTTATTGTTATACTGGAACACACCTATTCTATAGTTAATAGACTCTCCCACATATAATAAGTAGTAGTAGTAGCAGTCGCGAAGGAGCTCAGTGAGTTGGTGAGTCAGTCGATGTCGGACATTAAAGTATCAGCCACCACAACTAGATTGCTGCGTCATTAACTATTATAACAAGTTCCTAACGTTTTGTACGTCGAACCTTTTTAGGACCGACTTAGTGAAATACAAGCCTCCACTGTGAAACTACTCTATAAAACTTATCTTAGTTTCTAACGATTGTTTCTTAATACTTTGCTTAGATTTTGGAAGGCATCATTTGCTATCCCAATGTACCTTTGATTTTCAGTGCTACCCTTTCCGTCCTCTGTTAGAACACTTCACAGAGATTTAAATTTTCGTACTTGCTTGAATTTGGTGTCTCCAGTTTATAGTTCGCGTCTCTTTCTGACAACCATACATTCTATCTTCTTACAATTGATGTTTAGTCCTTTCTTCTCGCTTTCCTTTACTATCTTCTGTTGGACTTCCTGTAGTTTCCTTTTCGTGTCTTTTATAAACAGTGTGTCTTCTGCATAAGTTATGTTGTTAAGATTGTCTCGGCCAGTAATAAATATTTGTAAGACTTCTCGTTCTTTCAGCATCGCCTCGCTATAAAAGTTGAATAAATCCGGTGAGAATACACATCTTTGTCTTATGACCCTTTCTAAAGAAAATTAAATTAACACCCTTGTCTAAATTTTGTCAGACGAAGTGTTTTAATCAGTTCATATAGGTAGCTTCGTATTAATTTCATATTATCAAATTAATCATGCGAGTCAGCATATAAATTATATATTTAAATTAATTACTTTTTAAATAATTATCGTTAGTACGTGTATATTTTGGTTGGTTTTGAACTTTATAAAATTCTTTATTTTACAATCAACACCATCACTTGACAAGACACCAGAAGTATTGAAACAAAATGGCTATTTTTATAGTGATGATATAACATACTTGTTAAAATTTTTGAACAAATATTATTTGCTCCACTTTGTATTGAGCACCTTAAAAAAATAGTGATTTTGTTTATCGGAATTTTATTCAATCTATACCAACCCTGCATTCGGTTATATATATATATATATATATATATATATTTCGTATCCAGTCGAATACCTCGCTCATTCCACAAGCGATGGCGAAGTTTGCCGAAAGCACTGGTAGCTTTAGCAATCCGATGCAGGATTTCATAAGATCTAAAAGGTCAACCAATATAACAGTGATCTCATCTCACAATCCTCACACTTGCTCCATATGTGGCCTCCTTTGTAAATCACTAGCGGGTCTTAAATGCCACTTAAGATTAGCGCATAAACTTTCATAACTGAATCAATAAGCTGGCAGATCCTCATATATATATATATATATATATATATATATATATATATAAGTAATGTCATTCGCATACTGGGCAGTTTCGTAGCTCATCAGTGCGACTAGACAACAGAATGCTTAAAGCCAGGATTGAAACCCGACCGATTTGTTATCAGATGGATTTCCTACCCCTAAACCATCGGCGCTTCAGGATGGAAACACGAATTCTAGCGTATTGTTTTTACGATTGCAAACAAACGCCAGACAGCCAGTGTGCTCTATTCATTAAGAAAGTGATAGGTTAGCGCTGACAGCTGCTGTTTATAGAATTCACCCATCCCTCAACAGTGCTCAACTTAAAGATTTCGAGAACTTTATAATGCCATTCGTATACAGTGCAACTAAACAATCGAATACTTCAAGCCAGGATCGAAACCCGCGCGTGCGCGCGCGCCTGTGTGTGTGAGCGCGTGGGTATTTTAGTAATATATGTATTCAGGACATAGACGATCACGGCTCTCCACAGACAGATTATTTGTGAATTACAATAACTTTATAGGAAAGATAATAGAGTAGCTTCCTGCTGTTTTCTCCACAGTTTTGGATTCAGAATAGTCTTTCTGATAGCCTGGATGCCACCCAAGATTAAAGATCCTGGCTTACCCTGCAATTTAACTTGTACTTGGTGGGAGAGTAAATGGATTTATGCCTTTAGCAAGGGTTTTTGTGCGTAAGATTGACATGGACCTTCGTGCACCTAACCGTCACTCTACCCTCATTTCACTATATATATATATATACTTTTAGGAATACGTTATGAAAGCGTCGCCCATGTGACGACGGCGTGACCATGTTAGACGGAAGGCTGATGATTTTAAAAATTTTCAGTTACCTGTTTTGAATAAGACTTGTGTTTTTATGTCCATCGTATTTGTCATATTGAACTGAATTGTATTTTGATGAATATTGTCTTGAAAAGGTTTTTAAACCGAAACGTCAGACGTCGACATTTCTTTCATTTTAACTACATTTAAGGATTTTTGTTTGTTTTTCAAAATTTCTTCATTCTGTCGGATTTATATCCATTTACACTTGCTTATATATATATATATATATATATATATATATATATATATATATATATATATATATATGCACACAATTGTCGTATTATAATTAAATCATTTTTAAATACGTACGAATATATATGATCGCATTGCAATTTGAATGGGTGTGTGGCTGAGTGGTTGGAACTTTAGATCAAGAAACCCGGGATCGAATCTCGACATGATCTATTTCCCAAGATGATTTTTTGATCTATAATGAAATTCAGCGTTGGGGAGTGTCTAGAGAGCATAACAGGTCTTGTAAGTGAAATTGGGTAGAAAAAAAAGTCTTCGGAAGCCGGCGACGGTTGTGATAGCACGAAGTCATCGTGACCGAGGGTTTGAGCGTACCTATCAGTTTATGCGATCTCTCACAGAAACTGTAAAAGTCCGCTCAGTATAGTTGCTGTATAGACAACACGTTGGCTATGTAGGTGTTGAAGAAACACAAATGTGCCTGACCACGTGTCTGCAATAGGGATTAGCTAGCCGCCTTAGGAACGGAAGCAAATAGCCAGCTCTCATTATAATTAGAGTATAGTAAAAGTATTAAAATAATTGATGACGAGCAAAATGTTGTGAACCTGCATACAATGTTCTTACCAATCGTGATGAACGAGTGCTCCCTCAAGGAGGCTACGTGTCTTGAACGCCTATTGGGTCTTAATCTCAACCCAGATCTCAAGTGGAATTCTTACATATGATTCATCGCTAAAAATGCTGGGAAAATGGTCAGTTCCATGTACCTCTCCTGTAAGTAGCCCACTCCTGCTATCCTCTACTTTTACAAGAGCCAGATCAGGCCGAAAATAGAGTACTGCTGCCATATATGGGTGGGAACTGACCAGTCTTCTCCTTCCAGTCTCGATAAAGCCCAATAGTGTATCTGCTATCCTCTACTTTAGCATGAGCCAGATCAGGCCGAAAATGGAATACTGATGCCATATATGGGTGGGAGCTGACCAGTCTTCACCTTTCAGTCTTGATAAAGTTCAAAAACCTCTTCGCGTCCTTGTAGGTGACGAATTATTTTCTATCCTAGAACCCCTTCCTCACAGATCGAAACGACGCATGCTTATCGCTGCTCTATCGTTACTTCCATGGAAAGTGTTCAGATGAACTACACTCCTTAGTCCCGCCAGTCCTAAACTTCAGGTCTATGAGTCACCATGTCAAGCACACTGTAGCGAACCACTCAAGCTGCTTCTTCCCACAAACCACTGCCTTATTTAACCGACTCTCAAGAGGTTGCTTCCCTGATCACTACAATCTTAAACTGTTCAAGTTTATTTTCCATACATGTCAGCATAAGTAGTGCCTCTTAATCTGTAACCCTTTACCTCGAGTGGATCTCGGGTCTTGTATAGGATGAACAGCACTGTAAAATAAAAGAAGTCATTTAATAAGTTAAATACCAAAGGACGTAAATACTCCCAGGGCATATTGGAGGGGAAATTAAAAAATTGAGTAACCTACCTAATAAGTTTAGGTCAATGGATGGCTGAGTGGGGATAAAAAGGATGGTAACATAGATTTTTTAAAATGATGGTCGCCTTTTAAAATGATGGTCGCCTGAGAGCCATTCGAAATCGGTGGTTAGAGAGTAAGAGGCACACTTTATGTGGAAATGTGTGGTTAACGGTTAACCCTAGATATGAACAGGTTAAGATTGTAGTGATCGGAGAAGCATTCCTTTTAGGAGTCGGCTCCATGATGCAGCGGTTCGTCTCACCAAGAGAATACAAAGGCAATAAGGACAGTTCGCTACAATGTGCGTGCTATGGTGGGTCTTAGCGATAAATTTTATGAGTGGTAAAAATCAGTAATGTATTTCGTCTGAACACTTTCTATTGAAATAGCGACAGAGCAACGATTGGCTGGGTCTTGTAAAGTTAGAAGATAGCAGTGTCGGAGTTACCTCCTCCTTCTATCCTTGAACCAGCAGAGGAACAGGTCATTTCGACCTTGACCTCTCATTCATGCTCCTTACACACTGTTAACACCTCTTTTTAGTTAGGTTATATTACAAACCTAGCTGTAAGTCATCAAACCTAGCTACTAGTCATTTTTAGACCTTAGTTTTCTTTAGCTAACCTCGTAGTATTTTATTATAGAGACTTTTCGGTTAGCTTAGCCAATTTCTCTTGCTGGTCTCCCTTGTCACAAGACAGTGATTTCTCGCTAGATTTTGGGGAGGCGGTCGGCGACCGAAACGGTCGGCTACGCAGGCCCCTTGGCCTACATTGGCCAAGGACGCCGATCAACGGGCTGTGTATTAAGTTACGCTCCCATTTTTTTTTGTTTGCCAACTTGACGATGCCTCGTTTGTTCACGGCGGGGCCGCTCGGAGTGCCCGCTACAGCAGCACAGTTTATTAATGGAGGACGATTAACCCTAGACTTGAACAGGTTAAAATTGTAGTGATTGGAGATACAACCTTTAGGGAGTTGTTAGTGGGAAGTAGCTGCTCGAGTGGAACGTATATCTCACTAAGGGAATACGAAAAGAATGAGGGTGGTTCGCTAGAATCTAATGCTTATCTTTGGTGATTGAACGAGAAGTGGTATTTTCAGCGGTATTTGACCGCAAGCCAATCAGTAATCAGCAAACAATCCAATCTTTAAATATGAAAAACAAATGTTGCAATGTTGAAAAATAAACAGAAATGAAGAGTCTGGGGAAATAATTATTAGAAACAGATGAAACTGACACAGTTTTTTTTTTTATCATAAAACCACTTCAAGCAAAGAAATAACGCCATTAGGACGTAAGGGGTTACTAAGTGTAGGGGAATATGAGAAAGACAAAACACTATTAAGGAGAGAAGGCAAAAAAAAAAGAACAAGAAATAAAAAGATAACGATTGACATTGTATTTAAAGTTTTGTTGATCAAAGTTGAATGGGAAGCAAAAAGCCAAAAGTGATTTCTACAAGCAAAAGGTGCAAGAGAAGAAACTTATCACAGAATTTGTCGTTAGATCTAGCCATTTCAAGTATAAAATGATGAGGCCTAGCCGCTATTCTAATACTGTGCTTAAATTAATAAAGTCTTGGCACCATAGCGAAGAGTGATATTTATTTCCGCTTCGATACAGAAAAAGTGGCACAAGGCCAAAAATGTGGAATGGGGAAAAGGACGGTCTTCTTTTTTTTTAGTTTTAAACTTAGCTCGCTATAAACACTGGCCAAAACATACCACAATATTCCTAACACCAAAACAACGCATTCTTTCTCACCTTTCTTACTACATTCACCATAATACCTCATTGTCTCTATGAAAATCCTAACTAGTCCCCATATGTACAATTCATTGTCTGTGGGGGTAGGGAATAAAACAACAATTTAAAAACCAGCCCCAATAAGTACAATACGAAAACAAAACTATTTATAAGAAACCAGATAAAATCCTTAAATGTGGCACAAACATCAGTTAACGGGATGAAATCCGGGACTTTAATAATGTAAAAATTTTCATCCATCCCAAGTACTCACACAAACACACACTCATTCAGACGCAACAACAAATACGAAAGACACACCCAAAGTGAAAGGCGCCCCGCATCCACCAGAGAACTGACATCACGGACCACCTAACGAGGGAAGGGGTGAGAAATTAAACCAAAGAAAAAATGGGGACAGAAATAAAAGGGGCCAATGAGCATACATACCCTAGCTGAGTTAACTGAAATGAAGAAACTAAAGAAACAAAAACAACACTAGACTAACTTATCTGGGTAGAGCGAAGGGTTCATCGGAACAATTACTATGAAAGTATTTATAGAAAAGGCACAGGAAAGCTACGCTACGGCGGTGGGAAAGTGACTGAAACTGGGTGCCAGGTCATCACCAATAACATTGCAGATCCTTTCTTGGATTTTATCAAGAATCTCTAAATATATAGCAGGAACACCACATCAAATGTGGTAGCAATATTCAAAGCAAGGACGAAGAGTAGACTTATGAATATGTAAGATAGATTCTGTCGAGAAAAATTGTCTGACACGATATTCATGTCATTCTTCCTAGTAGTAGACATGAACCAAAGATAAAGAAATCAATCCAAACACTATATTCTTAGTGTTTGGCTGGATTTCATCTCTACAAATTATTGTTTTTCAAGAATATTTATCTGAATCTCTTAAAAAATATCTCTAGTTTATCATTACATTAAACAATGTTATTTATTGATATAGAAAGTAGTTCATAAATGTTTGTCGGATCGCATTTGATGGTTTCAAATAACTTCTCTATCTTTAAATTAATACCGTTGTGTCAACCTACCATTCGATGTAAAATGTGCTTCAAACCTCAAAAGTAAAAGAAAACTTCATATACAAAAGCCCGTAAACGAAATCATTTCCGGTTCCACACATGATATTTAAGATCGGCTCAGTATTAGTCAAAACCAAAAAATGTAATTTCTTGAAAACAAAGACCAGAACAGTTCAACAAACTCTCGTTATTGACTAACCTACACACAGAAAAGAAGATTTGTGCATTCTTAGTATACAGTATAAAAATATTTCTTCAACTTGCGGTGAATCTCTTTCGAACTTTGAGAAAGCTTTTTGCGTCTTTTACTTTTCCTAAATATGTAATTTATGTGCATATAATTAAACTTATTCATTGGGCACGTGATCTTTCATTTCGCCATTCCATTTCAACTTTTATATTAATTTTTATATTTTGCACAAATATTTTATATCTTCGAAAATTCTTTATATCCTTCTTTTCAGTCCTTTTTGATGCCATCATATTATATTATATTATATTTTTGATATCATCATGATATTGCATATATTATAGTTTTTAATATGATATTATATTATATTTTTGATATCGTGATATTATATCATATTTTTGATATCATCATGTGTTATATTAGATTATATTTTTTGATATCATCATATATTTTGCAAAATTCTTCACATTTTACTAATATTTAAAAAATATTTTATCGAACTGTTTATCTTCTAGAAAAGTTTTTTTAACAACATATGAACTTCTTATGGGTCATTTAATGCTGGAATTTAATTTTCTTGTGAGTTTTGAAATAATGAAACTATGATATGTTATTCCGTTTTCACAGTTGAAAACGGAATAACATATGAAATGAAACTCAGATTTTGTGCATATACCTGCTTGTGTGGATATAATTGCTAGAGGCAGCGATGTGTGTTTTATGTTTTAGTTTTGTTGAAATTTGTATTTTGGACTACAGTTTAATTTTGAAAAAAATTGGATGATATAAATTGGATGATATATGGATTAATGTAGGTATCTCCACTAAGTCGCTAAAAAGTGCATACTCTGATGGAAAAGATCTCAAAATTTCGAACGTGCTAGAGAGAGTTAAAAAATTTAATAAAATAATTAAAAAAATACTTTGGTCTTTCCTCTTAATAATAATATAAACATTTTGATGATAAAACTTCTTTTTTTAAAATTAATTTTGGGGCACTCTTTTCATCATGCTATGCTGTTTTATTCGGCGAATTAATGAAGATACCTAGATTAATTTCATTAAAGTTCTTTCATGTAGTTTGATTGGTTGATTTTGTTTATTGGCATATCAACCTTCATGTGTTATTTAATGCCGAAATCTAAATATTTTAAACACAATTTTATGGTTCCAACTAAATATATTTTGAACGTAATTGTATAATAAAATGTAATGGTGATTTTACTATAAATGTGTATTGTTGGTAATCTTTTTATATATAAATATATTGCTGGTATTTTTACTATAAAATGCATTTTTATACTTTCATGGTGTTTTGTTTTTGCTTTAGGGTTTACTATTTGCCGATATCAGGGACCCTAACATCCCGGTCAGGGTGGATCTGGGAACAACAGCAATTAAGAGGTGGATCCACGCACCTCAAAACCTCATGATCAGAGGCCTTGCTGCCGGATGTAGTTTATCGTCATACAACTTCTAGAAAACGAATAATGTATGTAAGTAAATAAATTTGTTATTTGTTATATGCTAATGTAATTTGTTTGTTTTTCTTCTGTTTTGGTAACCAAATACAAATATCCTAAAGTGTCATCCCAACAGGATCTATTTCTCAAATTTAGCGGACATACGACAAACACACAAAAGTTTAAGGACTTCTACGTAAAACCATGCAATCAGTTAAAACTTGTTAACCGTTCCGCTAAAACATCAACAAGTGTACAAACCAACTCTAAGGAGAACTTCAGTGTTGTATTCTTCTTTTTATTCCATTGTAGTACAAGTAATAAATACTTTGATTTAACTACTTACTTTGTGTAATATTTTTATTTATCTATTTGCAGTCACAATGTCACTGATTACATTCACCTTCCTTCAATACAATAATTCTCACTATGAGCTATAACGTCTCCTTGGGGGAGCTATCAACTCTCTAGGGGGCAGTAAGTGTCCAGGAGAATTAGCAGACGTTAAAGTTTCAACTCAGCAATAAAATGATTTAACCCTATGGAGACAGATTGGATCAAGTCGCAATATGTTCACATTTTTAGATGTATTTTAAACATTTAGATGTCATTTTAACATATGTATGGTGAAAAAACCTGTAAGCCAAAGTCAGCAGCATTTTTTTTGACTGACTGAGCGAATTCCGCTTAGCTGTTTCCGCCATAATTTACTTCCGGTAATTATTGTTATAATGCAATAAAGTGCAAACAAGGTGTTATTAAACATGTTGTATTATATTTACTTCATCTTCTAGTCGAGTTTTTTCTCCCCACAAACACCTGAAAAGAGGCCTCGGGTAACAAAAATTAAGAACAACTAGCCTCACATTCAAAAGCAGAGCACAGTCTCAAGAAGCAATCGCCATCTTTATTTATGCCATGTTTCTTCAGGATGTAGGTGATCATGAGTTTTCACAAATACTTATTCTTTATTATCTGGGAATTGTTATGCTTTCTTGGCAAAATAGTTGAGCGCTTTCTCGCTGCCCTTTCCATAGTTGAAAATTCAGTGTTTTCTTTCTCTTAGATTGATTGCCACTCAAGGCAAACTCAGTCGATCCTACTATTTAAACATTAAATGGGATTGTGGTCATTAGAAGGATCCATGACTCTCCCAAGGGTATTTTTGCAAACAAGTTGAAGTCATGTGGTATCGGATACGAAATTTAACTCAATTTTAGCATTTAGGTTGGAATTTGAACATCAAATGGAGTTTGGTTGAGACCATATCGAGTTCACCAGGTTATTATTGGCCAGGTAAGATACTGAAGGGGGGGCGTGGTGTGCAGACAGTGTAGCTATTAGTTTGCTATGACCAAGCTGAATTAACAATAAAAGACCGAGATAACATTTTAAATGACTAATTTTGGGAATAGTTTGTCTTTAGAAAGATATGAGCCTTAACGTTTTAATTTAAATAGTCGTAATGATAAGATCATGACCCTACTTCTACAGCGGAAAAACGATATTACCACTATTACTACTACAACTACAAAATGGAATCTTCAATACACAGATCTCCAGAATGACAGTATTTGAATTTGCTTATATAAGCCTTTTATTACTTAAACGTTATTTTTAGTCAATACTCATATTTGAGTAGACGCTATTCAACTTTGCTTGGTCATCGATACACTTCGTGGCCGAGAGATCACGTCTGATCTAACGACGTTTTTTTTCCCTGCTAGATAGCGCACATTTGTTTTTTTTAAATAAGATTTCTCGAACATTCATATTCATTCAAATAAATGAATATACTGTTTAATGAATAAACGGAGCGCTTACTCAAATATTCGTATCCACTAAAATAATGTTTAAGCGATAAACTTTGTCGGATTAATAAATAAAATTCATCACTCCTTTAGAAATTGCTTTTTTTACGTTAGCACACGAAACCGAGAAGTCATATATTTCGAGAGTCTGGGAAAGATTTGCGCTTAAAGGCACTATTCAGTTTTACTTGATCATCGACACACTTCGAGGGCTGAGGGGTTTAATGCACGCTGGATCTAACGCCGATTTCTCCTGTCCAGGGTCGAATCCTGCTGGAGACCGCCGCATATTTTTCTTTAATATGATGTCTCGAATATTCAAGCCGTTAGACAAAAATAAATATATAGTGTTTAACGAATAAACAAATCTTCTTATTCAAATATAGGTATCCACCATAAGTTAAACGTTTAAATAATAAAATCAGTCGGATTAATAAATAAAAATCCATCAATTCTTTAGAAATTACTGACATAACCCTGATTATTGATTAATATACACGTTTTCACCCAGTCATTAATGTCATTAATTTTCGAACGGAACCGGAAGTATTGTTATTTATGGATTCAAGTAACACACTCTTGAGTGGGATTATCTTTAATCTTTTATCTTCTTTATGTGCCGTGTACCTGTAGGTACACGGCACATAAACTTCCTGCCTCTTGTAGCTTTTAGCAATGTTTGTCTTTTTACCATCTTTCATAATCCCTGTCCGGCCAACCATTTATACAAGCCCGTTAGCTAGGTTATTGCTGTTTTTCTCTGTCCGTCTTTGCTCACATGTTAATTCCATTGCATTCTCAGCATCCTTCTGTAGAACCACATTTCTGTTGTCTCATGTCTTTTCGTAATCTGTGAGTAGATTGTCCAACATTCACTGCCATATAGGAGGACCGATATAGCATAACAGTCCCGTACACTTTGTTTCTAACAAAATTTCCCTGTTTCTTAATACTTTACTTAATATTTAGAAGGCAACTTTCGCTATCAAAATGCGCCTTCAGATTTTCCGTATTCTGTTAGAATACTTGCCAGACATTTACATGTTTTTACTTGTTTGCTTTTGGTGTCTCCAATTCGGAGTTTGTAATCTAGGGTTGTTCCTTTTGTTGACAATCATACATTCTCTCTTCTTACAAATGATACTTAATCCTTTCTTTTCGCTTTCCTTTACTACCTTTACTACGTTCTGTAAGAGCGCTTGTAATTTGCTTTCTATATCTGCTGTCAACACAGTGTAATCTTCGTATCTTATATGGTTAGGTTGTGGCCATCAATAATGAATCCTGGTAGGACTTCTAATTCTCTCAGCATCACCTCACTCTAAAGGTCGAATAAGTCCAGCAAGAAGATACATCATTGTCTTACATTATTTCTTTTTTTTTGTGTGTTTTTACCGAATTCATTTTCTATCCGTATGCAGTCGATTTTATCCAAATAAAAAATGTGGATTATTCAAATATCCTTCCCAAATTATGGTATACAAGAAATAGGATTCTTGGAATGTTAACTGGCGGAATTGAATATTTAAGGTTAATGTCTTTCTCAAAACAAATTAGTGCCCAAATTAATGATTTAAAATATCATTTTGTTTGAGTCTAATCAAATTGGGGCATCTCTCACTAATAAGCTGTATTTAATTTTTTAAAATCATTTCACTCCAAGCAAGGCATCAAAGCCCCTGAGACGCAGGTGCGTTACTGAGTGGTGAAGAATATAAAAAAGAAAACATCATTAAGGAGAGAGAACAATAAAAGAACAGGAATTAAGAAGAGACAAGATAACGATTGACACTAGATTTAAATTTTTGAAGATCATAGTTAACCGGAAAGCAAGAAACCGGAAGAGAGTTCCACAAGCGAGAAGTGCAAGAAAAGAAATTATTAGCATAGAACCTACGGTTACATTTAGCCATTTCAACTGTAAAAGGGTGAGACCTTGCCGATAACCTCGTACTGTGCTTAAATTCATAAAATCTACCTACCAAAGAGGAAAGTGATATTTATTTGCATGATTATACAAAATGTGGCACAAGGCTAAAAGGGGGAATGAGGAAAAGGACGGTCTTTCTTTGTTTTAACATTAAACTTATATAGCCACAAACACTGACCCAAACATACTACAATATTCCTAACATCAAAACAACGCCTTCTTACTTACCTTTCTTCCTACATCCACCATAATACCACATTGTCTCTATGAAAGTCCTAATTAATCCCCAGATGTACAATTCATTGTCTGTGGGAGGAGGGGAATAAAATAATAATTTATAAATCTAAACCCCAATGAATATTTACAAAAATGAACAAAAAACTATATATAAAAAACTAGACAAAACCCTCCCACAATCCTTAACTGTGGCAGAAACATCGGTTCACTGGACGAAATCGATGCGGGACTTTAATAATATAAGACATTCATTCATCCCAAGCACTCACTCGGTCACTCACTCATTCAAACACAGCAACAAATACGAAAATCACACCTGAAACGAAAGATGCCCCGCATTCACCAGAGAACTGACGTCACTGATCACCTAACGAAGGAGGGGATAAGGAATTAAATCAAAGAAAACAGGAGGCAGATATAAAAGGGACCAATGAGCATACATCCTCTAGCTAAGTAAACTGGAAATAGGAAAGTTCACCATTACCATGAAAATATTTATAGAAAAGTCAGAGGGAAGCGACGTTATGGCAGTAAGAAAGTGGGTGAATGCAAGATGCCAGGTCAAGAACAAAAACATTGCATATTCTTCTTTGTATTTTATCAAGTATCTCTAAATACATAGCAGAAACACCAGACCAGATGTGACAACAATATTCCATTGGGTATAGATAGATAGTAAGATAGATTCTGGCAAAAAACGACACAGTGAACCAACTTTTCTAACAGCAAACCTAGGAATTTATTCAATATAATATTTTCACTTCGGAAAAATATTAGCCTGAGTAAGCGCAAGGATTAAATTCATAAAGTCTACATACCATAGAGAAAAGTGATATTTATTCTGTTTAATACAGAAATGTGGCACATGGCCGAAAAGGAGATTGGGGAAAGGACGGTCTTCTGTCTTAACTATAACTTAGCTAGCCACAAACGCTGACCCAATCGTACGAACAATATTCCTTACACCAAAACAACACATTCATACGTACTTTTCTTGCTACAAGCACCATAATACCCCTTTGTCTCTATGAAAATACTAACTAGTCCTCATATTTAGAATTCATTGCCTGTGGGGTGAGGAGAATAAAACAACAATTCTAAAAACTATAGAGAAAAGTTCATTAAAACAATTAACACGAAAGTATTTATAGAAAAGGCACAGAGACGCTGGTAGGAAAGTAATTGCATTCTACATGCCAGCGCATAACCAATAATATTGCAGATTCTTCTTTGGATTTTATCAAGGATCTCTAAATATATAGAAGGAGTACCAGACCATATGTGGCAGCAATAAACTAAGCTTAGATTAATAGTAACGACATTTCCCATCATGCAAATAAAATGAACCCATGTGGCATCGGACACGAAATTTACCTCAATTTCACTTTCTGTATTCGAATCAAAATCATCAAATAACTCCAAGTATCGAATGTTAAAAAGTGCAGATATTTTTCTTCGTCAAATGTGGAATGAGGCAATAATTTGCAATGAATACCGAGAGACGTGTCATTGATCAGGCGATGTTTGCTCTGCCAACAGAAATACGTGCTTCTATTCCATTGTTCGTAGGTGTTAAAATGTCAAATGTTGTTGAGTAGGACGGCAGCTTCTTTTTTCTTTTTTGCTTCCAGTCTTTGTTCTTGTATTTGTCTCTAAATTTACTTGAATTCTTTTAATAAGTAAAGAGGATTTCACCTTGGTCGGTTCTCTGAATTGTACAAATTAATGTGGAGCTAAGCTAATTTATCCCTGCATACTACCAAAACGGTATGACAAAAAGGTAACGACTGTATGAAATGTATGAAATAAGATACCTATTCATTCTCCACTTTAAATGAACTACACTTTAGCAGTACCCCAGGTTTTAAGATCTGTAACTGAACCAAATATATCGGTACTAATTCGGTGTTTTCGTTATCTAATAATCCTTCATACTTCCTTCTCTGTTAGCTGCGAAGCGATGTTGTAAACAGTACGCTAAGGTGGTTTTAGGTATGGCTCTCAAGATTATAAAATCAGTACTACATCTTAGAATATTATAATTACTAGGCTAAACTAAGTTTGGGTACATGACCATAAGTATGACGCGCTCAGTAAGGATCGAATTCACTTATTCAATCTGGTAAATATATTTTCCACGAATCCAATACTGTAGATTCAGTTTTTAAAAATTGGTAAATGCAATAATTTATCGTCTACTTGTTTACGTCGATTACTAAATGAGGCACATCATTTTCACTAGATAAATTTATTTTTTAAACTAGCTTAGATACTAGCTTCTACTTTAACTATTTATAAAAAGAAACATCACAGAACTTCTTCACAACCAATAAAAATCATTCGCTTCTTAAACCCAATAAAGTAACAACATACCTCTCTTTACTACTAGATATTCTTTTTATTTTACATTGTGTAGGAGTACACAGTGGATAGCAGCTCGGATTCTCGGATTGAGAAATCGGAGAGCCGAGTTCGAATTCCAGTCGTATCCGTAACATTCACTTACGTGATAATACCCTTGGGAAAGGTACGAATCTTCTTATTCTCCCCCCCCAGCTATGGTCAAATAGCAGGGCAGAACGGGTTCTATAGCCTTGGAAGGTAACTGGTCTACCACAGAAAAAAATGGCAATCTACTGCAAGGAATAAATCTGACTTCTACCTCGTCAGTCATGTATCTTTCGATACATGATCGCCTAAGCGTGTATCACGCATGGCACATAACTGACTGACCTTTACAAAAGGCACGAGTTTAAAGGATTCATTTTTTCACTGATGATTAAATTTATTTCTTGACAAGTATAAAGAAGGAAGAAAACCTCAAAGCGGAAAGTAAAGAATAAGCAGCTCCAGCCTAGATATAAAGACCTAATCTGAATCTTGAAAAAGATAAAGCTTGGCACAAGGTATCAGGTACTTTCTGAGCCACCGCAAGGAAAGATGGCTCTCTGTGCCGCGCCAGGAAATTTTTCTCCCCGGAATCGATACTTCAAATATACAAATCAACCATTCGCCTTTGCATGGAGTATTGCTGCCATATATGGTCTGGGGCACCTTCTGTTTACCTCGGAGTTCTTGACAAGATTCAGAGACGGATATGTAATATAATTGGCCCTGATCTGGCATCTCGTCTACAGTCACTCTCTCACAGACGCGCCGTCGCCTCTCTCTATCTTTTCTACAAATACTTTCATGGTAATTGCTCCGATGAGCTGCTTTCACTGGTTCCCAGACTCCATGAATTCAAGCGCCCTACGAGGCTGGCATCCCGCTCTCACCCTTTCACTGTCGAAACTGCTAAATGTAGCCATCTCTTCTACTCCAATAGCTTCATACCTCGCACCTCTCGCCTGTGGAATACCCTTCCCTATTACTGTTTCCCTGAGAGCTATAATCTCCAACTAGTCAAATGTAATGTCAATCGACATCTCCAGTTACCTTGATCTACCCACTATCCCTCTCCTCATCCTTTCTTCTATCACTCCTATCTGCTCTTGCTCCAAATCTTCTGCAACCCCCTGCATCCTAGTGACTTCACGCCTTGCTCGGGGCGTAATGCTTATAAAAATAAAACTATTTTTTCAGCATCTTTAGTGGCAGATAGTATTCCTTATATCATTTTCTTTAATGGGAGATGGTATTCCACATGGCTTTCATGTACGCGAATGAGTAAAATTATCTGAACCAAATGGTAATGTCTCTTCTCAAAATTATAGACAATAATAATATTAAAATACACATGCATATATTAATGTATCAATGTACAATTTATAAATAATTAAGAAAAATATAATTTTATCATTGTGCACAATAACGGACTTCATTGTTCATCGAAGGAACAACACAATTTTGAATGAAGATTAAAAGCAAATTGGATATGTAACAGATGCATTTTATAACAACGACAAAGGATAACTCTCTCTCTCGCGCGCACACACACACGCGCATATATATATATATATATATATATATATATATATATATATATATATATATATATATATATATATCGCTCGCGCAACTCTCCTGTCGAATTCGACGTATGAGGGTCAAGCAGATCAGTTCCCAGGAAACCGACAGCCCAACAACAGCACATGAGATTTGATTATAGTGGTGAAGGTTTTGTGCAGGACCATCCACACTTTTTGAAGGGCCGAATACAGAGACCTGGTGCACTGCGTGCCACAATGTCCCCAAACGACTCTCCGCAGGTTTTGAATTGAGAGTTGTCCTTCTCCTAGACCAGTTGCCATCCAAGTCTATAGAACCCAGTCTGTCCTGCTATTTACCCATAGCTGCAGGGAGAAAAGGAGGATTCACACCTTTCCTAAGGGTATTAGCACGTAAGTGAATGTAATGGATTCGACTGGAATTCGAACTCGGCTCTCCGATTCCTCAATCCAAATTTATCGAATTGCAATATTAGCAAATAACATCTTCAATATAATTTTAATCATCTGTTATACAAAGGTTGATGCGCTTTGCAAAATTCACGTGTAATAACTCCACTCTTTATGCGTTCAATCAAGTGTGTTGCATCTGTGATTTTCATTGACTACACCTTTTTCTTTAGCATATCCTAGAAAAAGAAATCAATTCTTTCTTCTTTCAACGAAACTATATTTAATCTGTGGAAGTCAAAAAAAATTGAGTTAATAAGATTTCCTATGTGCCCTGACTGTAGGGATGCCCTGTATATTCATGTTACTTGTACACCCAAAGTTCGTTAAACAACAATTATACCTTTTAATAGAAAAGGTTTCTTCCTTAGAGTTGGTAGTATACGTTTGAATTAGAGAAGTCTTCCCGTTTATGTATAAAGAGTGGTAGTAGGAATGACTTACTGGTTGCTGAAGTTGATCTGGTTTAAGTTCACTGGCATGTACATTGTAGCCGAATGGTGACTGCTGAACCTGAATTCATGGAATATTTAGTATTTTCATTAGTCAATAAATTAGATATGTCATGTGACCTCTATAAAAATGACCAGGCGCTAAATTTAAATAGTGTTTTGAGTGACGTGCTTACACGTTTAAGGCAACTAAATACCTAATGTTGATAACCTGTGATATCAAATCACAGGAATAAAAATAAACACCATCTCTCGGTTCAGTCATTTTTCAGCATGTGTTTTATTATTGACATTTCTCAATAGACATGGAATAAAACATATGTTACAGGATCTACAGTATGAAAGAATCTTGTTCGAGTGTATCGTCTAGGTTAATATAACTTACACTAGCAGAGGAGGAATGAGAGATAGGACTCAACAATGGAAATGAGGCGTTGTTGAAGTGAAAAGAAGGATTTATTACACTTTCGCACCCCGGGCGATATATATAAAAATGATTAGAGATTTCGTCTCGTGCTTCTACGATTCACATAAAAGATGATATTGCATCGTAGTTGTTGAGAAAAATCACGCGAGAAAAGCAGACAGCAGCATAAAATTTACTGTATCGTAAGAGAAGATATTTTCATTTCGTAGCGGGCCTCGACTTCAATCTTTGATGTTTCTTTTAATAATTTCACCCTAAACGAGGCAATAAAGCCACTAAAACGCATGGGGGTCACTGATGGCCTGGAAATACTAGAAAAACACTATTAAGGAGAGAGAACAATGAAAGAACAAGAATTAAGTAGATAGATAACAATTGACATTGCATTAAAAATTTTTCAAGATCAAACTTGATTGGGAAGCCAAAAGAGAGTTCCACAAGCGAGAAGTGCGATAGAAGAAACTGTTAACATAAAACTTACGGTTACATGTTCAACATCAAAATGATGAAAACTTGCCGCCTATTTAGTAGTGCGCTTAAATTAATTATTTCTATATCGTCAAAATTTTTTTTAATATATTACAGTCCTGAGAAGAGGGAGAGCGATAATGGTAAAATGATAGCGATCAGTGTACAATAACAATAGTCGAAAGCACATGAAAGAAACATCAGGGAACAATTTTCTTGCCATTGGAAGATTTTCCTGGATATAATGAAAGAGGAGGGTTGCCTGAAACGGAGAATTTATTGGTAGTAATAGAAGAATTTTAATTAGTTTCGCAAAGTGTGAAGATATCTGGAGAACAATTCAAGAGAAAATATTCTACACTTCAGAAATTGGATCGTATTACACGAATATTGGAGACAGATAGGTTTAGGGGCTAGGTGTCTTTTTGTTTATTGGTTTACTCTTATTTCTTTTCAATCTGTCATGAGAAGATTTTGTTAAGAAGGTCAAAATGATTATCACTATCATCAATGGCAATAAAAATTGTCCAGAATGTGGCTAAGACTAGAACATAATGTGGCTACAGCGTTACCCACCGGAAATACATGCAAGGATACCAACCCAAGTGCTGCATGGCGCTACAATTATCCCGGTATTATTCAACTGTTGATCAGAGCAGTCTCTCTAAGATGCTGCAATCCGAGAACTATAACCCGGTAATCTCATAATGTAAAGTCGCAACTACTGATCAGTCAGATCATCAAAAGTTAAGATAGTTAAATCATAGGGCCATGGAAGAAGAAAGAACCGGTAAACTACACCCTAAGCAGGAAACAAGGGATAAGTCATTACTCCTGTTCAATAAATACCGAAGAAGTTCCCGGCCAACATAAGTGAGGAAGAGGTAAATGAGATAGGTAACTCAGATAAGAATTCCGCGGGGTTTAATTTACGGCGGAGTAGTTTTGGGATAGTTTGAAAAGGAGATTTTGGTTGAAACTGCGTGGCTTGTTTTCTCTGTCTGGTCAGAAAATCGGGGTGGAATTGATAGCGGAGAAGTGTTGGACTAGTTTGGAAAGAAAATTTTGGTTGATGATGTGTGGATTTGTTTTATTTCGGAAGTGGATGCGCGGAGTGGGCCTAAAATTAAACCAGATTGCCTCCCTTGAACGGTGTCTGTCGAGGTGAGTCCGCCCGTTTTCGTTGTAGATAGTGAGATCTGACAGGTTTCTTCTTCTAAGTGCTGTGTCACTTCAGGACGTGGGCTATCATGGCTCTCCAAAACTTCTTATTCCTTGTGGTCCTTAGCAGCGTTTCTCCCTTTGTCATGTCTCCCGCCCACCTCCATTACGCCATTCATTTGTACAAGCTCGTCGGGTATGTAGCCAGCTGCCTTCCCATATCTCTTGTCCTCGGTATAACCTGTGAGTGTTAAATTTTCCAAACCTTCCTTCCTCATTATGTGTCCAAGAAATATCATTTGTGTCTTTTTTTTTTATTCTGGATCTTTTTGTTTTTATTTTTTCGTCGTTGCTTACTCGCTCTGTCCATGAAATTCTCAGTATCCTTCTGTAGCTTTCTGTTGCCACCAAGTTTCTTCTTCATTTATGAAGAAGAACTGAACTTGGGCCCCGACCAAGATCTAATGCATCAAATTTCATGATTTTTAAAGCACACTTAGACTCACACATACACGCACATACATTAAATCCGAGTCTTTTCGGGACATAAGTGTTCATAGATTTGTACAGCTTCCTTTTATTTGATATCTGTGAACTGCCATGGTTTCTAAGGAAAGATATTGGAGTTTTATACTGTTGCCTTCTACTTTCAAAAGTTTTCTTTCTATCAATGTTAAAGAGCCTAGTCAACCCTGTTATTTTCTCATATCTAATTGGAGAAACAAAAATTTAACAAGAGCAAAAGATTTAAATATTAGGAAGTGTCTTAACAGAGGGTGAAAAATACGACACCGAAATTCGAAGGCGCTTTGGAATACCGAAAGATGCCTTCCAAAAGCTAAGCAAAGTATTAAGAAAGAAAAATATCAATAGAAACAAATAAATGAGTACTGGAATTTTATGTAAGAACGGTCCTCCTATATGGCAGTGAACTTTGGACAATCTCCTCACAGATGGAGAAGAGTCAGTACATAGATGGGTGACCTCTTGGTGATCTCCAGATACTGTAGCTTACTGTAAGATGGCCGTTAACACGTCGGCGGTAGACCTGGAGAAACGAAGCTATATTGTTTGTTCAAAAAGAATCGTGCGAAGTAAGATGCTTAACCAAATCGGCATTGATTCAGTCAGTTATGTGCCATGCGCGATAGGTATCTTTCGATACATGACTGACGAGGCAGATTTTTTCCCCGCAGTAGGTTGCCATTACTTTCTACAGTAGATCAGTTGGCTTCCAAGGCTATAGAACAAGGATGGCCTACCTGTGGCGCATGCGCCATAAGTGGCGCATTGGATGCTTACAAGTGGCGCATTGCATCCTTTTGGTGAAAAGAAACTAAGCCACTTCTACTCATTCATTTCAGTGATTTTATATTTATTGCACAACTTATATTTATTTCAAAACTCCTGGATACGCCCCTGGTCATAAGCATATATTTTTCAAATAAATAGATTTTATTATAACTTTAAAATATGTCCATATTACAACACGTACTGAAAGGAAGTGAATGTTTGTGTGGCGCATTTAAATTAATCGTACAAAATATTGGCGCATGGAATCAAAAAGTTGGCCACCTCTGCTATAGAACCTGTTCTGTCCTTCTATTTATCCATAGCTTGGGGAGGTGAATAAGAGGATTCATACCTTTTCCAAGGGTATTAGCACATAAGTGAAGGTAATGGATTCGACTGGAATACGAACTCTGTTCTCCGATTCCTCAATGCATTACTCCACTCGGCATTGATTATTGATTCAAATACTTAACCTAAAAGAGGTAAGAGACTAATAGGACGATATTTTGAAAGATCAGAAGGTTCATCGTTTTTAAAAACAGGAACTACGGAAGAGGACATCCAACAAGAAGGAAGCAGCGTGGTATTTGTTGTAAAGTTTGGAGCGACAGGAGCCAGCTCGTGAGCACATTTATTTAGGATGATGGCAGGGATCCCGTCACATTCGCTGGCCTTGTGGGAAACCAGTGGCTGGGTTATGCGTATGTCACTCAGGAATGTCTTTAGTCTGGAGGGAAAATCTGGCAGAATTATTCCAAATGAGTCGAGGAAGTGGAACTCCGGACAAAAAAGTAGTACACAGGATGGTTTCACCCATCAACACTTGTAAGAAAAAGTTTGAACAATTTTTCCCTAACTTCTGCCAGCCGCAATGATGGAGAAAGCATTACTTCGCACCATCACCAGCCCTCCGAAGGAACGCCATCGAACGAGGGCCAATAACCCCAAAAGTCTCCAATGTCATAGGAGTAAAAAAAATCTATCAGAAAGAGAAAAATATTTAACTATTTTTTTTTTTATCTCCGTGTCCCGTGCGACAGACCCCGGCTCAACCGCGGACCAGATCAAATTACCGGTCAAAAATGTTTCGGCACAGGTCGCATCCCAAATCAACGACTTCCCCATTTTAAAAGGTACAATGGTAATGCCATCAGGCTGCTTTCCAACACCACGGTCGAGGCCTACGGGTTCGATTTGGGAAGGGAACCCAGCTGCATCCAGGCCTCTTCTGATGATGACGTTTATTGCTACATGTCTTGTAAAGCGGCCATCACTACGACGACAGGAGAGAGGATGCAAACCAAACTCATCAATGGAAACTCCACATCTGCACCTGTGACGTTCACATAATTTGAGCCCAAGACGGATCGCGACTCCGACCCGAGTGCATTTATCATCTAGAAGGGTACCGGTAGATAAAGAGGGCACTGCGTTGAGCCAGGCACCACTACTCGGTTGTGAAGCAGTTAGTAGACAGGCGAGGCGCTGAAAGAGCCTCAAATTAGTAGAAGTGGCCTCGGATTTTATTGTATCCCAGCTTCTCTGTTTTGATGTGTCTAGTAGGATAAAAAGTAATTCTTGGGCCTAGACATTGCAAGCTTGTTTGAAAGAACAATTCGACAAATTGAGACGATCCACCGAGTATCTCATCAATTAATTCAGGACTGGAAGAAAGCGAAGAAAGATATGTTGGAAGAGCCAAGTCTGCCGCTGATCGAAGGCCCAGGCCTCCGAAACTCAAAGGGAACTTCGCCTGTCTCCAGCCTGTGTCGTAGAAATTAACGTTGCAAATTAACTCCGCGCATCTCTTAATTGGGCTATCCACCTCGTTTAAGAAATCCTGCTCGAGGTAGCAAGGGGCACTTTGGAGAGTGTAGAGGAAACTGGGAAGTGAAAAACTGTTCTTCAAGAGGAAGGGGGCTGGGTGTGCATCAATTAATTGCAATTTCTCAGCCATTTTTGTTAGAATGACATGTTTAGTGTCCAAACACTCTCAAATGGCCTTTGGAAAGACTGGAGAACCAAGAATATGTAATTCCTCCTTAGGTGTTATTTTTATATCCTCAAGGATGAGTCTAATATCCCGGATAGCACTTTCGAAATCATCTACACTATAATTTAAGTTTATTATCTCTGATTTGGACGAGTTAATCTCAAGTCCAAGCAGAGATAAAGCAGGAATAACTCGTCGAATGTCCCCAGTTACAACCCGACGGGTCTGCCCAGCGTTACATCGTCAAGATACCATATGTTAAAAGGAGAGGCGATGGAACGAGCTATTCTGTCAACAGCCATCGCAAATAGTAGCGGGCCAAGCGGATCACCTTGTTGGATTCCGGTAACAGAAGAGATGATATTAACAGAGGCGACCAACATACTTGGATGACTATACGAAAGATTTAGGGATTTTAAAGGCACTTTCTGGAATTGTCCGAGGAATGAGGGTGCCCTCAAAAGTTCACTAGCATCCATTTGGGTCGGTTCATTACATTGATGGTTCACACTGTCTTGTGGAGCCGAGAGAGACAGACAATTTGAACAACTCTAAACAACCAAAGACGCTGAAGCACTTGTCAATCTCACGCAAGATAAATGACAAGACCGTTGACAATTTGACTCTTTTACGCTTGTTAATGCTGCCACAAGAAAAGCAACGATCAGATTCCAACAAAGAAGAAGGAAGAGACATTTTTTCTTCCCTTCTTTTTCCTAAAACTAATGTAAAACTTTTTCTGTTAATTTTTGTGATCTCCGCTTGACATTTAATTTTATTTTTTCCCTTGAAACCAAATCTTCGAAAAAATACTGTCCTGATTTACAATTCCTTTACAATAATGTTTACAGTTTCCAACTATTAATTCAATAATGATTATTCCATTTACTATTCAAATTCGTATTTACATTACTTAATATTTAATCCGACATTTTAACATTCTGATTAAAAATCCTTTGAAATCGCCAGAGCTTTGAAAAACACGTCTTCTCTCTTCGAATTCCAAACTTCAACAGAAAATACAAAAAAACTAGAAGTATTTTTTCTACTCTGGTTTCTTTCTTTCAGCAATTCTCACGCTTTCAGCTTACACATGTCTCACGAACTCAATTCGATCGAATTTTTTTTTGTTAATTTGAATTTATAACGTATACAATGTAGCTTAGTTACTGTCTCATGTATTTCCCAAGCGTGATCAAGGATTGCAAAAGCTTTCCGCAATAATTCCTTTTTAACAATAAATTATCCGTTTAGATGTTTAGCTGTAGAATGAGAGCTGGGGCCAGAAAAGTTGGGCACTCTATCTTCGACGGTTACTAAAATATGTGAATTCTCGATAGATATCAGAGGCAAGTGAAAACTGCAGTTTCGTACAGGTAATTCAAAAACGGAACTGCCAATGACTGACAATGATTGTCACTGTTAAACGAAAGATGCATTAGATCAAATAAATTTACAATTAAACGCTTATATTTATTTCATAAAATACGAAATTGTGGCACAAGGCAGAAAGGGGAAATAGGGAGCGGCTATCTTAGACCTAGTTAATCAGAATCACGACCCATTCATTTATTACAAGTTGCCCATTCACCACATAAACTTATCCATCACAACTCAATCTTGTATATACCATAATACCGCATATTCTCAGAGGACCTACAGAACATCCCATAATGTACAAATTTTATTTCATTGTCCATAAAGTTCGTATTTGTGAAAATTTTATGATTTAATTAATAATGGGGTGGGACAATGAAACCAGCAAACAAACTAAAAATGAAACAGAAAGATAAAAGAAAAACAAAACAATTTTAATAGGATCCGTCCATCCCTCCAAATAATAAGAGTGGTCGCTGTATTCTATCGATAGACAAAGTTAAGAAGCACACTCACTAATGGAATGGGAAGGGTAAAAATAAATAACGGAAATGAGAGAATCAAAGGTTGACCCAGTCGGGATGAAAAACTAGGGGAGGTTGGGTATCTTGACATGGGTCATAACAAAAGAGAATGCCGGGAGCAGGCCGGAAACAACACTTATTTACATTAACTAGGAAAACATAATATTGACTAACTTAACCAGAGGAGGGTTCACAGCAAACCGCTCCGTTACATCAAGGGGACTTAAAAGAGAAAATCAAGGTTAACCCTATCTACACGAACCAGGCTCGCCTCAGTCACCCACCTTTCGCTGAAATCTGTCGAAATCAAACGCTTTCTATCAGATCTGATCTTTACCATAAGCTGATGCTTAAAGAAAACAACCAGATCCTGATGCGAGTCCCGCAATTCAAAATTAAACGTTGGCGCTGCTCAACGTTAATGAACTCTATAGTAAACAATGAATTCTGTATAGTTTCGTTGTCGTCGAGAAACAAAGGAATAACCACAGCATCGATTATTGCATATCATTTAGGCCAGGTAACTTTTCCAACCTATTGAAATTTAATTTGAGAACCACGAATGCGATATTTTACAAGTTGGCATTCTAGCCTATTTTCTCAATCCTCACTCCAACCTTTTTTCATTACTTTCAAAACCGGCTCCTAAGGCCTTGATTCTTATCAGAGATAAGAATATATTTTCTGACTAACGAGAGAGCTGGAAAATATAAAAAGGAATTCCACCACCATTATTCTTTCCCTGGTGCCATAAAGTCTGGGGGAAACCTCACAGCTTGTTCACTCCAACCATTTTCATTACTTTCAAAACCGGCTCCCAAAGCATTGTTTCTTATCAGAGATAAGAATATATTTTCTGACCAATACCGGGGTCAGGAAATTTGCATAACGATTTTGGAGGGAAAAGTTCCCGATCCTTCTGAGCCCCCCAAATTTCCTTAAATTTGGAGGATCTTCGCTTATTTGGCAGTGAAAATTCGGCCCACCGTCTGTAAGGACGGCGATAGATAACACTAGTCAACTTCAGAACCACTTTCAACCAAAGAAGATCTACCTACTAAAGGGCTGTCAAGAACGAACGTCAACCCACAATTCAAGACCAATTGAAAGCTGCCTTCCTTTCACCTACAATACTTTCTTGTCGACCTACGAACTCACTCAACTGCAAAATTCCTATATCTGCCCACATTTTCCTACTCTAGAAGAATTGTGAGGAAAACTATGAGTGTTTCTAACCATTAACAAAATTCTACTCGCTTAAAGAACTTTTAGGCACTCAGAGAAATATTTTGAGCAAAATGCTGGGGTATTTGTCCCGGCTTTCCCGCATCAAAGGGTTGAGGTTAAAAAATCATCGATTACTGCATATCATCTAGGCCGGGTAACTTTTCCAATCTTCTTCTATATCCCTTCAGGGCGTTGACGATCATGGCTCTCCACAATTTCCTGTTCTTTGTAGCTCTTAATAGAATTTGCCTTTTTGTTATCTAAACTTTGTTATCCTAAACCTTGTTCCGCCATCCATTTACTGAAGCTCGCTAGGTAGGTTATGGATTTTTTTCCTCTGTGCCTCTTGCCTTCGACCTGTTCTGTGAGTATCACATTTTCCAAGCCCTCATTTCTCATAATGTGTTTTAGAAATTTCTCTTCCTGGGGTTAAGTATAACCGTCCTTTTGTTTCCATTTTCTCAGCACCCTTCTGTAGAACCACATTTCACCTGCTTCAAGTCTTTTCTTCATCTGTGAAGAAATTATCCAGCATTCACTGCCATATAGGAGGCCTGCTGCTGTGTTGCCTGGTCAAAAAAGTCCAGCTCTTTCGACTAGAAAGTGTGTAGAGGTGTAGCGGTTATATGCTAAATTTCATAATCAATCTGTGTTATTTTCGTCATTGAAAAGTTCAATTTAAAGTTCGAAACTTACAAGACGGAAAGAGCGATTTGTTTTGTACATGTTTTCATTTTACAAACCAGATGTTACTTATAAAGCATAATAGTGGACATTGTACGAGACTGACAGTTTTTCTAATTGTCAGATTGTGATTTTTGTTCTAAATCTCGATTTCAAATCTTTTCTTTCTTAAAAAAGGATAGCGAAGTCGCACGTCTGTGTGGAAAAAAAAAATGACCGAAGTCGAGATGCCAGGTCAAGACCAATAACATTGCAGATTTCTTTTTGATTTTATCAAGAATCTCTAAATAAATAGCAGAAGCACCAGATCAGGTGTATTTCTACGCGAACTCATCATTTGAAAAATAGATACTGCAATTACCATTTTAATTTTTTCACCAGGTTCAATACAAAGCTGAGACGACTTGATTGAAATTGTTACTCTATTTACGAAATCTATCTTGTTTTATTTTTTTTTCTTTCAAAAAGAAATAAAAAAGATCATAGGGAGGCCACGTTACAGCGGTGGTAAAATACCTGAAGCCGATATGCCATGCCAGGACCAATAACATTGCAGATTTTTCATTGGATTTTATGAAGTATCCGTAAGTACATAGCAGAAGCACCAGATCGGATTCATTTCCTACGTGATCTAGTTTACATACAAGTGTATGTATGAGTGTTTGTGTGCGTGTGTATACACAAGTATACTTACATCTAGACGAAGAGAAATAAATATTCTATTGAAAAATATATACTGCAATCATCATTTTAATTTTCGAAACAAGGTGCGCTACAAAGCTGGGGGCACCTGATTCAAATTGTTAATCTATTTATGCATCTATCTTGCATTTTTCTTTCAAAAAAAAAGATTAAATGGAAGGAGTTGCGTAGGACCTGGAATTTCTATAACGTCATTACGTATCTGCTGACTATTGTAAAAATAACTACAAAATACCGTTGTCACGAGATATCTTATGCATATATATATATATATATATATATATATATATATATATATATATATATATGTGTGTGTGTGTATATATATATATATATATATATATATATATATATATATATACACGCTTACACTCTTACAAATTGACAGCCCTGTATACCGCTCGTACACACGTATACTCGTCTGTGCCTTGTACATAAGTGCATGTGTATACAAGTATATTCGGGAATTTGTGCGTGTTTACAGACACATGCAAACAGTAATAAGATTATATGTATTTGTCTATCTGTTAATGTAAGTATATTTGTGTACACACACACGCATGCACACACACGTATATGTATGTATAAATGTATTTATCCATGCGTACATTAATAGGTCAGTAGTCTGACGTGTTACTTTTAGCTGAATTTTGATCTGAAATAATTAACTGCATAACGTCTAATATATGTTATTAATAATCACTACTGGATTAGGAGCATTGACAGAGGGCGGAGATGTTTTTTTAAAAAATAAATATTTGTTGTGTAAAATAGACAGAATCACAATTGCTTTCATTATTCGGATGTGGGTTTGTTGATGAACATGTATTTCTAAAGGATTCAAGCATTTATATTTAATCCGACATATTTTTTATTATTTCAAACATTATTTCTAGTGAATACCCGTATTTGAGTAGACGTCCTGTTTCTTATAAACAATATTTATTTCGTCTATCGGTCTGCAAATTCGGGAAAAGTTATTATAGAAAATATACCCCGCGACAGGATTCGAACCAGCATCAACCTTTGCAGGAAATCACCGTCTGATCAGAAATGCTTTGACCACTTGGCTTTAAAGAGCTTCACGATCAAGCATCATTCTATTTGCCATTTAAAGAATATTCACTCGTTCAGATATTCTCGAAAGGCATATCTGCTCAGTTTATTAACTGCAGCGTAAACAAAGCAAATTCTATAGAATTATTTTTTTTTTAATCTGACATATCTTTATTATATCAAACGTTATTTTTAATGGATAGCCGTATTTGAGCAGAGGCTCTGTTTTATTTCAAACAGTGTTTATTACGTCTACCGGCTTGCGCACCCGAATAAAAATTTCGAAAAAGGAAAATGGAACATTACTTGACTATGAAGCTCTTCCAAGGCGAGCGGTGAAAGGACAGGAGATCAGACAGTGGTTTCTGTTGTAAAGGGGCTGGGGATAAGGTTTCAACCCTGCGGGATAGCACATTTTTTAAAGTTTTCTCGAGTCCGCAGACCGGTGGATGAAATGAATGTTGTTTAAAAAAGGAGCATCTACTCAAATACGGGTATCTACTAAAATAACGTTTGAAATAATAATAATAATAATAATAATAATAATAATATATATATATATATATATATATATATATATATATATATATATATATATATATATATATATATATAAACGAAATCTGCAGAAGCAACAAAAAATTTTATGAGTGCCAAAGAAATTTATCGTGCACCCATATCCCATATGTCAACTAAATAAAAGATATACAAACAATATTTTGTTATCCATATATATATATATATATATATATATATATATATATACGTCTATGGACCTATATATATATATATATATATATATATATATATATATATATATATATATATATATATATATATATATATGTGTGTGTGTGTATATATATATATATATACGTATACATATATATACATATTCGTAATTATAGTATATATATACGTATATATATCTATATATATGTATGTGTGTGTGTACTCATGAAAAATCATTTATTTCTGACTATAATTTTGTATTCATATATATATATATATATATATATATATATATATATATATATATACGTATTTATATATTTATATATATGTATGTATGTATATAAAATTACATGCATACATATGTCTACACGCATATATCTGTCTACACGCATGTCTCCATTGTGTGTGCGTGCGTGCGTGTGTGTGTGTGTGTGTTCATGCGTATTCAGCGCTGGGTTTTTGTACGCACTAACCTAAATAGATGTCTCTGACCTTCAGATCGCCTGATCTGCCATCCTGCCGACGTTTTTGTTTTCTCTTCTTTTTTTTCTCCCTTTTTTTTTTTTTTTTTTTTTTCGCTATTCTCTTACAAGTAGGGGAATACCGTAGCCGCCGTCTGCATCGTGTTTTGCGTTCGGCAGACAAACACATGCTCGCCAAGTAACAAGAAACAGCTGGAATTTAGCAAAGAGATAAACGTCCATTCCGTCAGCGAGTCTCGTTATTACCCTTTGCTGAAATTCATTGCTGAAAGAATCGTTGTAAGTCACTGTAGATTTGGCGATGCGAAAGCAAGGCAGTTTCAGGTTGTCTTGAAATGAACCTCTCCCCTCTCCCTCACCAATTCTTTTTCTCTCTGTCTTTATGGGTGGATCTCCTGAGGTATGCCCTTCTCTAGGTATTAACGCTAATAACTAACATTAACTAAGTATCAATTTAGACCTAAAATGCAATATTGCTGCCATATATGGTCTGGGGCTGCTCAATCCTCAATTTTCAAGCTTTGATAGAGTTCAAAATCGTTTCTGTAAGGAAAGTCCTATTCTTCTACCGCCTCTTTTCCACTGACGCAACGATGCAAACCTGTTATTTTCAATACTAAAAACAACAAGCTAATATTGTTTATTGATCACGATTCAGAATGAGTTCTCTCCAGTTACGATGAATTCAATTGTCTCCATATTTTGAACGTCTATTGGTTCCGAAGATTCGTTCCAGATCTCAGGTGGAACTCATATATAAGGTCCATTTCCTAAGAAAGATGGTCTGCTAATTCTATCATTCATGGAAATACCTGACTTTTTCTGCTATACATTATCTTGACAAGAATCTGATCATGCACCAAGTAGGGTATTGTTACTCTATCAGGGCTGGAGCTATCCAGTCCTCACTTTCCATCCTAGATAGGGTTCAAAATCGTTTCTTTGTTCTTGCTGGGAAAGTCCTTTTCCTCAATTTACCGCCTCTTTTCCACTGACACAACAATATAAAACAGTCCCTTTCATTATTGCTATTCCATGGAACTCCATTCCTTAGTTTCACCACTTCGGGCATTTACATTTAAACACGACATACTTTTTCCACGGAACCGAATCACCTTCATTTCTTTCTTATTCCAAATTTAAAAAGAAAGTTCCAGTCAGACAGCTTTTTCACAAGAATTGCCATATTATGGAACAGATTCCATGTGGTTCCTTCTCTGAACATTTTGTCAAGAGTTAATCGTTACGTATCCTCCTTGTCATCATAGTCTCCAATTCTTACCATCTCCTCTTGCATAACGCTCATCATATCTATTTTGATAATAACACTCTACCGTGTGTGGCTTTCAGGCTTCTTATTGAATGAACTTTAGTATATAGTTTGCAGAAAATCTGTACTTTTCCCAACAGTATTAACAAGTTCCTAATTTTTAAAATCGCTTATAATATTTTATCTTATACAATAACTTGCCCGTGCATGATTCGAAAATCGTACGACTCATACAGCAATCGCTATCACTTGACTTAAAATATTTTTGCCTTTCCTTGCCTTTAAAGGAGTGCCCTTTTCCGTGCTGATGTTGCTACATGCCTTACATCTCACACTGCGAATTTTTTCTAAGCTCTATACTAAACATTAAATCTGTTACGAAAAAAAGAACTAAACAAAATGAACACAAAACGATCAGCTTTAAAAAGGACTTGTAACTGGAAAAACCGAATGAAAAAAGAATGTTAACAACAAATACTTTTTCACACTGAACCCAGTTCTGCGGAATCAGAATCAACGTTGAGTTTAAGCAAGCGAATGAGCCAATTGGAGTAAAGTGCCATGCAGATTTCAATTTTTCCCACTTGTGACGAATGCAGATATCGATTTTTTTTTGCATGCTAGGATGCTAGTTAACATTCGTGTCAGTCAGCTGTTGGCTCTCACACTGGCCAATAGAATCTTCCTGCCTATTTGTGGCCGCCAGCTATAGGCTCTCACTCTGGCCAGTAGGAAATGGCCGCAAACTACATGAAAACTGCCGTAGAAGCATGAAAAAATCGATTATTTCCACTATCGATAGGAGTTGGGAAATGCAAAGTCGGTCTTGGTCTTTTTCGCTAACTTGGAGCATGTGCATGTAAATTTTGGTGCAAATCCATCGAAAATTGCGGCCTTGCATTCGTTACATACACACACACACATCCTGCCTTTTATAGATAGAGATTAAGTGTTAAAAATAATATATAATACTATCGTTCATGTAAATACTTGACTCTTTCTGCTGTGCATTATCTTGACAAGTGTCTGGTCATAGCTAAAACATAATATTGTTGCCATATCGGGGATGGAACTACTCAGTCCTCACTTTCCAGCCTTGACAGAGTTCGAAATCGTTTCTACGTTCTTGTAGGGAAAATCCTATTCTCCACTCTGAAACCCCTTTTCCAGAGATGCAACGATATGTCGCTTCTCGGTCGCTATTTCCAAGTCAAATGTTCAGAGGAGCTCAATTGTTTAGTTCCACCAATTCAGACCTTTATAGTTATGACATTCCATGCTCCTTCCGCGAAGTCGAATCATTCTCATTTCCTCCGTATTCCAAATGTAAAGAGAAGTTCCACATCGACATTTTTGCCAGGAACTACTATTTTGTGTAACAGACCCCCCGTGGATGCTTCCTTGAAAATTAAATCTTATCAAGTCAAACTAAAATCTTATTTAAGTCAAGAGTCAATCATTATCTATCTTACTTATCCTCATAATCTTCACTTCCTGCCACCTACTCTTTCATTCACATCACACATTTCGTCCACCACAATCTTTTTAACAGTAAACCTGTTAAATGAGATTATAATATGTCTACCATTCGTCTTTGCTTTGAATATTGTTGACCCAGTGAATCAACTACCTAATGTGTTTGGACGGGTGGATGGTAGAGAATGGACAAAGAAGGATAGTAAAGAGTCAAGCGTTACTTATAGCAACAAGTAACAGGATGCTGTAAAGAGCTATGATCGTCCACCTCCTGAAGGGACACAGCAGCTTAAAGAGGGATCTTGGTTCGTTCGAATATATTTTCCTTCATTTTTTAACAACGCTTCCAACTCGTCTGGGAATTCATTCTCATTTTGGAATACTAAAACTTGTTCTGAAGTGACATGAACTAACTAACCAATTCATATTAAGTTCAAGGTCACTCAGAATTATATTTGATACTCCACAATAAGACACCTGAGGAAATCTGAAGAATTGTGATGAAAAACAACGAAAAAAGGTAGCTAAAATAACAAAAAATCGCATGAAAAATTAATCCGAATATAATATTATAGTAACAACGGCAACCGAAAATAAATTCAAACAGGAAAATTCAAATTGATCAGAAGTTGATTAAGAAGTTTGGTTGTTAACACGTTTTTTTCCAATTGTTGTTTTATACACTTTCTACTTCTGTATGCCGCGTCACTTCAGGATATAAGAGATCATGGCTTTCCAAAACTGCCTATCCCTTATAACCCTTGACAGTTTTTTCACTTTTGGTGACCTCCAGCTTTCCGTTCCGACATTTTTTTACACAAGCTTCGTCAAGAAAATGGCTCGCTGCCTTCCTTTATCTCTCTTGCCCTCAAGATTCCCTGTGATGATTAAGTTTTTCATGTTCTACTTCCTCATTATGCATCCAAGAAATTTCAGCTATCGCTTCCTGATGTTGAGCATGTCTTCTGTTTGTTGCCATTTTCTTTAGGACTTACTCGTCGCTTACTCGCTCCGTCCATGCAATTCTCAGTATCTCCTTCTGTAGGACCACATTTTTACTGCTTCCAGTTTTCTCCTCATAAGTGGCGAGATTGTCCTGTCATATAAGCACTCTTTTCTTTGTTTCTAAGGATTTTTTCTAAGCACTTTGCTTAATTTTTGGAATGCCTCTTTCGCTTGGCTAATCCGTGTTTGGATTTCTGTGTCACATTTTCCCTTCTCTGTAAAAGTATCTCCAAGATATTTTAATTTCCTTACATGCTTGATCTTAACATTTCCAATTCGTAGTTCGCATCTTGGGCTTTTATCTCTTTCTGACGACCATACTTTTTTATTTTCTTGCAGTTGATTAGTTTTTTTCCTAGCTTTCTTTTACTGCCACGTCCAGTAGTTCCTGTAGTTTTCTTTCCGTGCCAGCCATCAACAGAGTGTCATGTGATATGTTTAAGATTACGCCCAGTGATAATAAATCTTTGGATGGTTTCGTTGAAAAAGTTGAATAGTTCTGAGGAGAAGAGACATCCTTGTCTTACGCCCCTTTCTATTTTTATATAGCTACTTATTTTTATACTTCGCAGGCGGTTTACTCCCGGTATTTCTGAATGATTCTAACATCATTTCCAAATAGATCTAGTTTACCAAGCAGGTCAAATAGATCATTATGCCGTACACACTTTACTTTTGCGAAAATACGACATTAGTACCTGATTTTCGCTCCATCTTCCCCAGATAGTAACTCAGAAAATTTGTGATCTATGATTAAGATATGTGATAAATGACAAACATATTGAGCAAAGATTTCTAGGAAGTAATAGAATTATTGTAAGTAATATTAACTTTCCTATTGTTTAAACTTTAACAAAATGAACGGTCAAAAGACTGATAAATGTTATAGAATGTCAACGAGTCCATATTAGCTTACAAAATAATAAAATAATCATTTCTTCACATATATAGGATATATTGTTAATTAAATATTTCTTTCTGTCCATATTTCTGAGATGGTGTATTGCAATTATTGTCCTCATCTTTATTTCCATATTCACGACGTTTCGACAGTTGTACCCTCCGGCCTTCATCAGGTGATATTTATTGGAATTTCCAACCGAATCCCCTATTTAGTCCCCATGAGTAGATTGTTCTTATTCCACATGCCATATCTTTGGATATCACCGCTTTAGTTAATTACCCTGAATATTTCAACTCTCTAATTTTTATTCTCTCTGCTATTTTCAGGAACTGAACTCACAACTCTTTGGGTCAAGTCATTTTGGATCAATCAGCCAACAATTTATCCACTGGGCCTTGGGGACAAACATCGTGAATATCGCAATAATGATGAGGACCAAACAATGTAAGTAGTGTAATATGTTTTGGGGATTTAATTATAAATAACAATTATGTTACATTTTCTTTTTCTTGTTTTAATCATTTCTCTCCAAACATGTCAACCTAACTCACTGTCGAAGATCGAAGTTTGATGTCTGTTCTTGTTGATGTAAAAGTCTTCAAATACAAAAGTAGGCTTGCCTGCTTTGCTTCACGAATGTTCTATCATACATTTTTTGTGGACATTCAAAACATCTTCCAAAACGTCTTGTCCTAAATCTAAATGTCCTTTTAAGAGTAAATTGTTTATTTACACGATTTATTTATTATATTATTTATTGGAATGGTTGGCAAATTATCGGCTAATTATCAATTGATTCAAACTTTATAAAATGGTAAATAATAAGGTTTTCCTTATAGTGGGCCACATAGTTTAATAATTTAGTAAAAGTTTATAAATTTAGGAATAAAAAGAATTTTCACATTTCTTCATAAATTGGTAAATGATAAATATTGCATTGTGTTAGTTTAGTGTGTTCTAAATAAAAAATTATTCTTCGAAATAAACAATCTAATAAATAAATTCTGTTCAATATTTTTGTTGTAAATTCTCAAAAACAAAAAGTATTTTTAATTTCACTTTCATCATGCGTTTAGATTTTATTCTCATTTTAATCATCGCTTTTTAAAACAATAAACAAGAGTGAATGTCGCTAAAAAAGCGGTGTCATGGGAAAAACCGTTCTTTTGACGTTAAGTCTTATTGCGGGCATGTTTATTAATGTTTGCAAAAATTTTGTTAGAAGCAAAGAAAACTTAACTGTTATGGAATATTAATCCTCACAGATGAAGAAGGGACTTGAGGCAACAGACATGTTTTTTTTTTCAGAAGAGAAAAGTGCTGAGGATACCATAGACTGAACAAATGAGTAACGAGGAAGGTTTAAGAAAAATGTAAAATAAAAGGACGCTTATACTTAGAATAAAAAAGAGATAGTTGAAATTTTTAGTACATATGTGAAAAAGAGGCTTGGAAAATTGTACACTCACGGGGCATACTAAAAGCAGGATGAACAGAGGGAAAGAGCGAATAATCTGCCCAACAAGTTTGTACAAATAGATGATGGAACAAGCAGTGGGGGACGATGACAAGACAAAACCTACTAAGAGCTAAAAATATAGGAAGTTGAGGAGAGCTATGATCGACAACACCATTAAGGAACACGTCACAAAGAAGAATAAGATGGAACGTTCAAAATCATTTCTCATATAAACTGATGGTAATTGCTTCTTCGCTTTATGCCTTCTCAACTTACGAAAGTTTTAGTCGAAAGCCCTGCGAGAAAACCTGTTCATCCGACGTGGGTATAGTTTCAGTATTACTTCAATTTTTCCTTTTCTAATATACGTGCATGCCTCTCTCTCTCTCTCTGTGTGTTTGTGTGTTTGAGAGAGAGAGGGCGGGGAGAGAGAGAGAGACAGACAGAACAAGCGTGTATATGCATATATATATATATATATATATATATATATATATATATATATATATATATATATTTTAATGCCACGTCTCTTCTGGATGTCGGTGATCATAACTCCTGAAATTACTTTTCTTTCTTATCCGTAAATCGGTATGTGTTCCTGCGAAATGTAGACTTCCACTGTCGCCTCCACGATTGCAAATTAAGAGTTTCCCTTCTCTTAGACTGGTTGCCACTCAAGAAGAGAGATCCCAGCATACGCTGATATTTAACAGGTAGCTAGAGGTTAGGAAAGGACGGATTCATGCCTTTCCATAGCTTCACTTGCAACACTATACTCGGAATTTGAATTCAGTTCGTTTATTCAAATTTCAGCACACACACACACACACACACACACACACACACACACACACACACACACACACACACATACACACATATATATATTATGAAATGGATTAAGTACGACAATTATTTAATATATTTTCTGTTTATACATTACTAGCAGCATGGCCCGGCGTTGTCCGTGCTTGATTCAAAAATCGTACGACTCATACAGCAATCGCTATCACTTGACTTAAAATATTTTTGCACTTCCTTGCCTTTAAAGGAGTGCCCTTTGCCATGCTGATGTTGCTACATCCCTTACTTCTTGCCTATCTAACACTGCGAATATTTTCTAAGCTCTATACTAAACATTAAATCTGTTACGAAAAAAAGAACTAAACAAAATGAACACAAAACGATCAGCTTTAAAAAAGGACTCATAACTGGAAAAACCGAATGAAAAAGGAATGTTAACAACAAATACTTTTTTACACCCAACCCAGTTCTGCGGAATCAGAATCAATGTTGAGTTTAAGCAAGCGAATGAGCCAATTGGAGTAAAGTGCCATGCAGATTTCAATTTTTCCCACTTGTGAAGAATGCAGCTATCGATTTTTTTTTGCATGCTAGCATGGTAGTTAACATTCGTGTTAGTCAGCTGTTGGCTCTCACACTGGCCAATAGAATCTTCCTGCCTATTCGTGGCATCCAGATATAGGCTCTCACTCTGGCCAGTAGAAAATGGCAGCAAACTACATGAAAACTGCCGTAGAAGCATGAAAAAATCGATTATTTCCACTATCGATGGGTGTTGGGAAATGCAAAGTCAGTCTTGGCCTTCCCGCTAACTTGGAGCATGTGCATGTAAATTTTGGTGCAAATCCGTCGAAAATTGCGGCCGTGCATTCGTTACGCACACACACACCCTGCCTTTTATAGATAGAGATTTTAATAGATACAATTTTCATTTAAGCAAATACTCTGTGTTTTTAATTAAACAGTATTAATTACATCTAGCGACCTGAATGCATTTATTGTCTAGCACGAGAGAGTGAAATAACTTTCCTAGCGGCAGACATAGCAATTGAAGAAGAGAATTTGTTTTTTGTTTCACCTCGTAACTTTGGCATTCTATTCCCATTTTTAAAATGATTTTTATTCTTACACTGAGGTCACGCCTAGTTTGCAAAACGAGAAAACAGATTAATGAAAATTGAATCTCTTTTGTTCCAAACTCCGCGACATATCACAGTGGTTATCCACTGCAGCAATGCCACTTCAAACGAAGATTGCCGTGTTTCTATCATCACTTGCTTTACTTACTGAGAAAAACCTTTTGAATTTAGTCGCCTCGTTTCCATTTTCTATCTGATGAAAGGCTTGGAGTTTTGGTGAATGATTTAGCCAAACCTTCAATTCCAATTCGAAAGAGCAAAGTTTAAGCACAGGAATTTATCATTCGCAACCAACGTTCACAGAGTCCCGACATTTATCTTCAAACTAGATTTTACGCATACAGACTAAAAAATATGCCTACAATTGATGAAGAAGATATATTTCCATGCTCGTTTGTGCATATACATACACATACATTTAGAACAAGGAGGCCATCTACTCCATGCATTATCTATCCTTCGGGATAGAACTGGGTATTTTTTTACCCGGCGCCTGACTCCAAAAGGTGAAGAGACAAGTAGAGGCTTGTGCAGTTTTGAACGGCTGCTAAAATTCCACTTCAAATATGATTTTGTGCTATATTCTCTGTATGTGGGCACATCGGTATATACACATGGTCTGGTGCTCCTGCTATATATTTAGAGATCCTTGATAAAATCCAAATAAGAATCTGTAATGTTATTGGTCCTGATCTGGCATCTCTACTTCAGTCACTTTCCCACCGCCGTAATGTAGCTTCCTTGTTTCTTTTTAAAATACTTTCATGGTAATTGTTCGGATGAACATTTCTCTATGGTATCTAGACTTTATGAATTTAAGCGCTGTACTAGATTGGCAGCAAGGTCTCACCATTTTACAGTTGAAACAATTAGATGTAGCCATAAGTTCTATGCAAATAGTTTCTTTTCTTGCATTTTTTGCTTGTGGAACTCTTTGATCTTCAAAAATTTGAATCCAATATCAATAGTCATCTTTTGTCTTCTTAATTCCTTTTCTTTTGTTGTTCTCGCTCGTTAATAATGTATTTTTTCTTTTTCTTATATTATCTCATACTCGGTAACCCCCATCCGCTTTAGTGGCTTTATTGCCTTACTTGGGGTGAAAATGATAAAAATAAACAAAACAAAAACTACATCATCCAGTCAGTTATGAGCCATGCGTGATACACGCTTAAGCGATTATGTATCTTTCGATACATGACTCACGAGGCAGATTTTTTTTCCACAGTATGTTGCTATTTCTTTCTGCGGTAGACCAGTTGCCATCCAAGGCTAAAGACCCCAGTCTCTCTTGCTATTTACTCATAGCTGGGTGGGAGAAGAAGAGGGCGTAAGAACGTAAGGGAATGTAATGGAATCGACTGGAATTCGAAGTCGGCTCTTCGATTCATTAACCCGAGCCACTATCCATTACTCCACCGTATACACGTAAATTTAGCTGCATTAGACCTTCCCCTGCAGGCATTAACTCTCTTCGGTAGAAAGCTGAGGTAAATTACACGGCATCTGAGGCCAAGTAATTGCTAATTGGGTAATGTTTAGACGACTACCGAATACCCTCATTATTTGACCTTATGTCACATTTTGTACGGCGTGAACGTACGAATAAATACCCATACAAACACTTAAAATTTAGCCACAAAATAACCGGTATTATTTCTCCTTCGTGGAAAGTTATTTTCCGGCACCTGAGGCCTCCCCAAATGGGGAAGTACCCAGGCGTTTGAGCAATTTTTGTACGGCTAACAAATACCACTTTAAGTCCTGTCCTTGTGTTACCTACCATGCGAGTAAGCTTATGGATAAAAGCCTATAGGTACACAAATTATCTCTGGGGTTGGGGGTGACCTCTCCAGACATTACTTCTCCTTTGGGATGGAGCTAGAGTCATTACTTGGTACCTGAAGTGTATCCAAAAGTGGAAGCGCCGAGATGGGGCTTGAGCAATTTAATAAACAGCTATCAAATACCACTTCGACTTCGTGTCACACGCTGGACGTACAAATAACCATAAATACCACGTAAATTTTTCTTCAGTTTGCAGTCCTCTTCTAGCATTACCCCCGCTTCGAGAGAGGCTAGAAACATTAGATGGTATCTGGCGCATCCCCAAATGTTGAAGTGCCTAGAAGACAAACAATTAAAGCCCCTTGTCCATATACGCGTGGGGTCCCACTTTAAACTCGACTGTGTAACATTCCGCTCCGGTGAGCATATACAGGCAGCCTTCTCCCCAAGCAATATCTCTGCTTCGGATGGAACTAGGGTTAATTCTTGGTGTTTGAGGCATCCCCAAATTTGAAATACTAAAAAATCTTGAGCAGGTGTGGGGATAGATCTCTACATACATATTTATGTGCCGTATCCCCTCTGGACGTAGGCGATCATGGCCCTCCAAAATTTCCTGCCCCTTGCAGCTCTAAATAAATTCTTTTCTTTATTTCTAAACTCTGTATCGTCATCCATTTTCTCAAGATTGTCAAGTATGTTACATTTGTTTTCCTCTGTTCCTCTTGCCCTCAATCCGTCTTGTGAGTAACGGATTTTCCAAGCCCATCTTTCTCATTATACGCCCCAGAAATTTCAACTGTCTGTTTCTGATATTAAGTATAAGTTTTCTTTTTGTTTCCATTTTCTCTAAAACTTCGTCGTTGCTCACATGTTCGGCCCACGGTATCTTCAGCATCTTTCTGTGGGACCACATTTTTGTCGTTTCAAGTCTCTTCTTCATCTTTGAGGAGATTGCCCATCATTCAATGCCAATACAGTAGCACATATATCCCGTCACAGTTCAGTACCTTTTTCTTTGTTTCACATGTAACTTTTACTAGTGTGACTTGCATAGCTATAATTATGCATATACATTGTTATACATCAAGCAAGCCTGGTACAAGTCAGATTGGTGTGGCCTCCGTGAGAATCGGACTCTTTAACCTAGCGAATCGGTCTGCGAGACACGAAATCTTCTTCTATGTGCCGTGTTCATTTAGGGCGTAGAAGATCATGGCTCACCACAACTTCCTGTACTTTGTAGCTCTTAGTAAAGTTTGTCTTTTTATTATATCTGCAAACTATTTGCATAAACTCTCCAGGTAGATTATGCGTTGTTTTCCTCTGTCCCGCCTGCCTTCAATGTGTCCTGTGAATGTCAAACTTTCTACGTGATCATTCCTCATTATGTACTCCTGAAATTTCAGTTATCTCTTTCTGATGTTATATTTATTGTTTTCATTTTCCCTAAAGCTTTGTCGTTGCTCGCATGTTCAGTCCATGATATTCTCAGCATCCCTCTGTAGAACCACATTTATGTTGCCCCAAGTCTCTTCTCTATCTGTAAGGAGATTGTCCAGCATTCTTTGTTAAATAGAAGTACCGATATTGCATAGCAGTTCAGTACACTTTTATTTGTTTCCAATTGACAACGACATAATGGGTCTCTAAACGCAAACACACAGGCGCATGCGCAAACTGACGCACACACGCTCTCAACGATATCTTATATGAAACCATAAATACCGACTGTCCCATTCTTGAACGATGACATTAATGGGTTTTATGAACAAACCTATTAATAATACCATATTTTTATACACTTATAATTAATGCGAGATCTCTTAACCTATAATTTATACCGGATGTTAACTTAATTTTAATTTTTAGAATTAATACCGGATTTTACGGTGAGTACTAATGGGCAAATATGGACATTCATAATATGTATGTCTGTGTGTGTGTTTGTTTATTTGTTTGTATGTGTGTGTGTGTGTGTGTGTGCGTGCGCGCGCGTCTGTGTGAGAGTTGGTGTGTGTAGAAGATAGAACGTTAATCGGCGAGAGAAGTTCGTCTCTTTAAGGTTCGGGATATTTCATTTGTAAGTATTTAGATTCGATGTTGGATACTATGTATATTCCCTAATACATACATAATGATTTGATTTCAAAAGCAGATTACCTCCTCTTTTTTAGAGAAAAAAAATTAACAATATATATATATATATATATATATATATATATATATATATATATATATATATATATATTTATGAATAAAAATGACAATAGGAAAACTGGTAATTGCTGACGCGTTTCGTCCAATGTGGACTTTATCAAAGCAAAATACGAAAATGAATTAAATGAACAACGTAACTAATAAAAATAATAATTAGTTACGTTGTTCATTTAATTTCATTTTCGTATTTTGCTTTGATAAAGTCCACATTGGACGAAATGCGTCAGCAATTCAGTTTTCCTATTGTCATTTTTATTCATAAATATTGTCTTCTCTACCGATTAAATCGGAGAAATTTTCATATATATATATATATGTGTGTGTGTGTGTATGTGTGTGTGTGTGTGTATAATACCTTGTGGACAGTGAAAGAAAAAAAGGACCAAACGGCAAGCCCCTATTTTTACAGGAAAATTAAAATGCTCAGCGCCTAGACTAGCCAGATATAGGAAAAAAAAAAAAAAAAAAACGCTTCACACACGTCAACACTCAACGAAGGCCACCTCGAGTCGCAACTCAAGTTTTACACTCGTGTGATCCTCAGGCGACTAGAACGCCTTAACTGGAAATATATATTCGTGTGTACGAACACTCACTTTAAATAGATTTGTCACTGAATTCTGTCTGTGTTTGTTGGGCTCTCTGTCTGTTAGTTTTACACATACAACCATGTGCGTACATACTTACAGAATAACTTACATATAGGAATCACTTTAAAGTAAAAGACATTTACTTACCTAAATAGCTAGTGTCTACTCTCCCCTTTAAAGTAGTATTCATACTGAGATCATACGAGGGTTACTGCACATAAACGCTAGACGTAAACGATCATACTACATCCTGTTTGCATGTTCCAATTGCGCAAACTTTTCAGTAGCGTCTCGTTTATCATATCTTTTAAATATTAATCATGATTTTATACATTATGATAACGTTATGACAAAAAGAGATTAGAGTCCAAATGCACAATAATATATATATATATATATATATATATATATATATATATATATATATATATATATATATATATATACCAGAAATATATAATTGGTGTATACGGAATGAATTCCAATAACCAACAATTACTATTCTTAAAAGAGTACTCAATACAAAGTAGAGCAGATATAATTATTTTTAAAAAAAAAAAAAAAAAATTATAACATAAATATGTTATAAAATCACTACAAAATTAGCCATTTTGTTTCAACACCCTCGGTGTCTTATCAAGTGATGATGTTGAAGATAAAATAAATGGTTTTAAAAGTTTAAAATTAAATTAAAATTATATATATATATATATATATATATATATATATATATATATGTGTGTGTGTGTGTGTGTGTGTACAGGGTGTATCAAAAACGTTCCTCACATCAAAACAAGGACAAAAATTCACATAAACAAATGGCCACAAATCCTTCGTTTAAGATTGAAGAAAGTCTACGCCACACGGCGCTATGTTACATTGTAGATGAGGTTACATTATTCGTTCGTGTACATTTGTGGCTTATCTGTCTTCATTAATCTTTTTCCAATTTATCATGTAATTTCCCCAATACTGTTCTTGATATATAAATCTCTCTCTCTCTCTCTCTCTCTCTCTATATATATATATATATATATATATATATATATATATATATATATAGAAAACTAGACTCGTTTCGAAAAACCCTCGAATTTTTGATTTGCTAATCAAATCAATCTCGAGGAAAAAAAAAGGTTTTAAAAAAAGAAAGAGCTACAAACATGAACTTCTGCCGACAAAAAAATCGCACAGATGCAGGTCTGAAGCCCAAAGAAAAAACCCCGATACGAGTAAACAACTAACTAACAAAAGAGCTCAAAACAACCGTAGAGCAAACCTAGATACACCTAGTGAGCCAGACAAACCTACCTAGGTTTCACCTAAACGGATCATCAGGAAAGTTTGGCGATCCGTTTAGGTGAAACCTAGGTAGGTGTATCTATATATCTATATATATATATATATATATATATATATATATATACTTACTTTATTTTAGGATATTATATTAAAAACATGGGAATAACGACACATAAATGCAAACATGTCTCCATGTGTATTAACACATCTCACCAGGCGTAAGTAAATGACTGGTTAGTAGAGAATTTATTAAAATTTAAAACCACATACAACCACTTTTCACGCAAAAAAGGAAGAAAAGAAAAAGAAATCTCCCTCTTCTTATTTTTCTTTTTTTCCTTATTTTCCCTTTTCTCTGGAAAAGAGATTGTATCTTGTGTCTTTCTTTCTTACTCGTGTTCGTTTCCCCCTTCTTCGCGTGAAAAGAGGTTGTATGTGGTTTTAAATTTCAATAAATTGTCTACTAACCAGTCATTTACTAACGCCTGATGCGATGTGTTAATACACATCGAAACATGATTGCATTTGTGTAGCTTTATTCTACATGTTTTTGATGTAATACCCTAAAATAAAGAATTTTGTTTTACTGTTTTATTGAGCCCTCTATTAAATTAATGTTACGAACGTCGGAATTTATATTCGATTCGTTCTCCTTTCATATATATTTACACACACACACACACACATACGCACACTTACACGCACACATACATACACACACACTTGTATGTGTGTGTTTGTGAATTTGTGTAACTGAGAATCTGCTTATATATCACGTGTGTCGCAATCAATTGTGTATCCTTTGATATTTTAATTTATTTTCGAAGTTTGTATTCAGTCGACAATACAAATGGTTACTTTGCCGATTTTATTCCTTTAAAAAAAAATCTGGATATCATTGGTCGTTGGTGACAAAAAAGAAGCGGATGAGTCACGAAAGAACCGGAGATTGTTGATTTTTCTCTCTGAAAAGCGTCACTGCATAAACTCCTTTCCTTCACTGGAACACAATTGAAGTGCATGACATTGAAGACAGTAGAAGGTTGGCTAGCTACGTCAGTTTGAACAGACATCAGGTGATTGTCTGCTTTGTCTGTCCATTAAAAGAAAATAATACTTTGTTTAGCGGAGTGGGGTAGTGGCTATATCAAAAGAGAGGATTAAGAATTATTTTTGTTCTTTTGTTATATTCTTAACCTTGAGAATGAGAAACTGTCCTCGATTGATTGCATTAATGTCACTCCCTGTCTCAGAAAATCTCTTCTTAAACCCCATCTCCACTTTCCAGTAGATACATGATTTTGACGTCTCTAGCTGTTTCTTAGAGTTTAAAATCTTTTAAGTGCAATTTTCATTCAGGTCGTTTGACACCCCACAAGTTTCTATCTGTTGTCGCCTTAAGCAATATTTATCCCTTTGGACCTTTTCTGATAATTCACCCCAAAATACATATTAATTCATCCCCAAATTAAAAGAATTTATGTTTACTAACATTCACACCAAATTCTCCCAAAGCGAGGCCGTTCAAATGTACTCCGGTTTGTTTGACCTTTGCAGTCGCCCCAAATGTGGGCGACTCGGGTGAGCTATTTCTAAGTGTGGGGTGTACTTGCTCGCTCACCCCGATAAACAAGCCGTTGTAATAGTTGTAAGCAGCTTGATGTCATCCGCATTTATGAAATGTAAATAACTTCATGATATTTGGTAATTTTTCATTCTGGGGGTTGGAGTTGTTGCGAGGAAACAAATTTTGATTTTAAATTTATAAAATCAAAAGAGTGCCAAAAATTTAATTAAAAAAAATAAAAATAAAAATAAACAAACACACATTGATTTAAAATTTGTAATTTCTTGGGGTGAATTCATATTTGCGACAAGTAACTTTACATTCTTGGGGGTGAATTAGCAAAAAAGATCAATCCCTTTTTCGAAAGGAACCGCCTAAGATTCCAAATACAAATTGAAGACATCAAACTCAAACAAGTACAAAAACTGAAATAACTAGGAAGTTATTTTAATAGAGACCGGAAAATGTGACACTGAAATCCGAAGTCACATTGGGAGAGTGAAAGTTGCCATCCACGAGTTAGGCAAAATATTAAGAAACAAAAAAAAATCGTAGGATAAAAAATATTAGACTGTTATGCAATATCGGTCTTCCTACATAGCAGCAAATGCTGGATAATATCATCTCAGAGGAAGAAGAGGCATAAATGCGGTCGATAGATATAGATAGAGAATACCATGGACTGAACATGTGAGCAACGACGAAGTTTTAGGGTAAATGGAAACAAAATGAACGCATACTTAGAATCCGAAAGAGACGTCTGAGGTTTCTAGGGTACATAAGTAGAAAATAAGGCTTGGAAAATTTGACACTCACAGGATAGATTGAAATCAGAAGGGGCAGGAGAAAGCAGCGCATAACGTACCCTAACGAGCTTGTGTAAGTGGCTGGCAGAACAGTGATTAGTAGAGAGACAAAATTTACTAAGAGTTACAAAGGACAAGAAATTATGGAAAGCTATAATCGTCCCGTGCTGAAGGGACACGGTACAAAGAAGAAGAAGAAGAAGACGACTTAAGTGAGTTATTTGATCTGTCTATATTTCTAAGATGAAGTATTGTAACTATATTGTTCGGATTGTTGTCCTCACCTGTGAACGAAATAAAGGGTTCAGTTCGAAATTCTAATCACCTGAAGGAGGCCGGAACGTGCAACGGCCGAAACGTCGTGAATATGGCAACAAATATGAGGACAACAGTCCGAACAATGTAAATAGTGTAGGTTATTTGATGTTTATCTCTGCCTTACTTACCATCAATAAGTCCTGTGAGTGTCAACTTCTCCAAACCATCTTTCCTCATTCCTTCTTTTATGTGCCGTGCCCCTTCAAGACGTAGGCGATCATGGCTCTCCACTCCCTTCTATACCTTGTAATTCTCAAAATGTTTTGTCCTTCTTATAATTCTTCCAGACCCTTTCTTAAGCCCGCTTGGTATGTCACGCCTTGCTTTCCTTTATCTTTCTTTCCCTCAATCCACCCTGTGAGTATCAGATTCTCCAATCCCTCCTTTCTCATTACGTGTCCCAGAAATTTCAGCTACCTCTTCCTGATGTTAAGTATAAGCTTCCTCCTAATTTGCATCCTCTCCAAAACCTCATCGTTGCTCACATCTTCGGTATATCACTAAATTTCATCCGTCTCTTTCTAAGTGTTCTTTTTACTTCCATTTTCCTTAAAACATTCTCATTTCTCGCATGTTTTATCCAAGTTATTCTCAGCATTCTTTTGAAACACCACATTTATTTTAATTAAACTATCCTCTTCATCTGTAAGGAAATTATCCAGCATTTACTGATTCGAAATCAACTTTTCCAAAACTAATCTGGATTTCGAATGAAAGCAGTGATGGCACTACCCTGGATCCATCATAAAAAATCAGGATATGTGTTATAGTGGAACACACCTATTCTATAGTTAATAGACTCTCCCACCTATAATAAGTAGGAGTAGTAAGAGTAACAAGTCGGTCAGTCAGTCGACTGGCTGATCGGTTGAACTCTCTGCCTTCGAGCGGGGAGGAACCCGAAGGAGGCTACGCCGAAGGGCGGATTCTCTTTCGGGGAGGTAAACAAGCCCTGAACCCGTTTATACGGGTTCAATGGGCATATTTTTAGCCGAGCCCACGGGCTCGGAGATGCCACGTTAAAAAGGCATTGTACCACATGACACCCTCGTGAGGGGGGGGGCTGAATATCGTCGCTCAGTGGGTCGGTCTGAGTTCAGTCTGAAGTCGGACGGCCGGCTGACCTGTTGAACTTTCTGCCTTCGGGCGGGGAGGAACCCGAACGAGGCTACGCCGAAGGGCGGATTCTCTTTCGGGGAGGTAAAGCGACCCTGAACTCGTTTATACGGGTTCAAAGGGCATATTTTTGGCCGAGCCCACGGGCTCGGAATCCCACGTTAAACCAGCCTTGTGCCACATGATGCCCTCGTGGGGGTGGTGACTAAATACCGTCGCTCAGTGGGTCGCTCAGTGGGTCGCTCAGTGAGTCGATGCCGGACGACTGTTAGTTGGATACTAAAGTATCAGCGACCACAATTAGATTTCTCTGCGTCATTACCTATTATATCAAGTTCCTAACGTTTTGTACGTCGAACCTATTTTAGGACCGAATTAGTACAAATACAAGCCTACACTGTGAAACCACTCCATAACAATGTGGACTTAATAAATACCAAACACTTCGAGTGTATCGGTACATGGATCATTTATAACCAATTTATTCCAGGAGATATGACATAAATTATGACATATACTTGGACATAAAATAGGCTGTGCCGTGTTAGTCTCGACCAGCACTGCAAGATGTCGCAAGACCAAAACATTAACGCAAAAAATCGTGTTATATCCTTTAATAGCCTCAACAGGTCGCAAATTTCATATGGATGCTACGCATAGCACCAAAATCGTTCAGAAATATCTAAACTGTCAACTGTATTCTCAGATAGATGGTTAAGAAGAGCTTCGAGCGAGTGAAGTATGTAGGTCTTAGTGAGGTTGTGAGTTCAATACTTGTCCACAGCAGAGATGAACAAAAAAGAAACTTGGAGAGTTGAGTTACTAAAGGGAATTAACTGAAACTGAGGTATCCAGAAAGTGCGTGGCACATGGAACGAGAATAATCTACCCAAGTTTACTAAATAATGGGTTAGGTTCAAAATTCCAACATATCACCTGAAGAAGGCAGGCGGTACAGCGATCGAAACGTCGTGAATATGACAATAAAGACGAGGGCAATGTAAATAGTTATAATAAATATAGACACAAAAGAGACAATTTTAAAAACAACACATTAAACGCATTAGTTGTTCCCCGTAACACTACAATTTTGATAAAAAAAAAATGCTACTCTAATTAAAATAGAAAATAATTAATTATAACTAAAATGTTTACAAAGTAATTTAATCGCTAGTTCATTCACAATAAATTTGTGTCCAGGTTCTTACATTTCATCATTCTTGGCAATTCTTTGTTGCCGCAGTGTGGGATATTTAATAACAAAAATAATGAAAGCAAGAAAAAGAATCTAAATGAAATTGGTTATATTATATACCCAAAACACATTAAAAAAAAAAAACTCTTTTTCTAAACTTAACTTTCCCAGCGTTTGTCGATCGTGCACATATGTAATCGCGTCAACGTGAAAAAACTTTTGAACCAAATGTCTTCCTTGAACTAGCAGTGAAATAGTTCTACGTGAAGGGTAATAAAACAATTAAGACTGGTCCGAGAAAGGGTGAAGAAGATATCTATATTCTTATCTTTTAATGATATATATATATATATATATATATTCTATATTCTTACCTTTGAATGATATATATATATATATATATATATATATATATATATATATATATATATATATATATATATATATATGTGTGTGTGTGAGTGTATATATATATATATATATATATATATATATATAAGATTTATTAAAAAAAGAACAGACAAAACTGACGGTTTAATTTTTTATTCTATCTTTACAATATTAGGCGTTGAGTATTTTGCTAAAAATTGTGGATATTCTGCCCGAATTTCATGTCTTATTTTTTGTTCAAGTACTTTCCTCAATCTTTTTCAAGAACCAAAGTTGTATCTGTGTGGTACCACAGAGATACAACATAATCTTCTGATAGATTATTCATAACATCGAGCACAATACTCAACACATTCAAAAACTGGAAAATTTTTGACATATATATATATATATACATTTTCTGTTCATACTTCATTTTTATGGATACACTTATTTGAATAAATGCTCCGTTCTTTTAATTAACAGTACTAATTACCTACATTATATACATTGTTCATTGGTGTCCTCATCTTTATTGCCATATTCACGACGTTTCGGCCTTGTACGCTCCGGCATTCTTCACGTAACTGGAATTTTGAACTGAACCCTTTATTTCGTCCACCAATGCCATACGGAACATTCGAAAGCTCGAATTACTGCTTAACCGGAAGTTCTCTGTGGCTTCTCTGTGTCTGAACGGTCATAGCAGGCCAGGATAAATCATGGTTCCGTATAGCAGACAGATTTGATTCCTGTCGGAAAACGCATATTTTCTACGAAATTTCCCGAACATTCAAACCAGTAAATGTAATTAATACTGCTTAATTAAAGAACAGAGCACTTACTCATACCTGTATCCATACAAAATAACGTGTAAACAGAAAATATATTAAATATTTGTCGGGTTTATCTATTTTTTTATATATATATATATATATATATATATATATATATATATATATATATATATATATATATATATATATTCAAATAGAGTCTATTTGTTAAGGACCAAAATTTATTAAAACTAACGAGAAAAAACTGTTCTTAGCAGAGGCATTTCGTCCGCAGAGGGTTTATAAAAGTCCTTCGAGGATGAAACACATCGGCTAAGAATAGCTTTTCTTCTCTTCTCTTTCATTATATATATATATATATATATATATATATATATATATATATATATATATATATATTCAAATATTTTAGGCACAAACAAGATTGTCAGTATTTAGTACAAGTGAATAAAATTGTTAATGAGTCTCCTGAAATTACACTCTGTGGAATTGGACTTGATTTTTTACTGACTGTTCCTTAATATTTTAAGTCTGGAATACTCATCTTTCAGTTTCTCTCTTCCCCTTGTCTCACTCTTTGCTCCCTATCAATGGAATGCAAAGGCACAAATTCTTAAAACACGCGACCGCAAATGCTTATTCACTTAAAGAGTAAGACCCTACTGTTACTGAAGTGTGGTTATTATCTTAAATGGTGAGATCTAACAGAAACCAGTATTTAACAAATTAGAACGGTCATCATAAAGCTGTTGAAATGGCCGCCCTTGAGGTCAAGTCCAACAGTATCAGCTTTGCACATATGAAAGAAAGCATATGAATCAACTTCACAGTGTCCCGTATGGGTGTTGATGGAGGTAGAAGCTCCCGCTGAGCTGAAATTTAATCTATGTCTACGTTACCACACAGTCTGAAGTGGTTACAACTATTATCACCCTTTGGCAGTATGAAACATTTGAAGAATACGAGAACATTCAGAATATTTTTGACATCGTTTCATATATACGTAAATTCTAAATAACAGAATAATTTGCCTTCTAACATTAAAAATTCCACTCCCACAAAAAACAAGAATCTTTGACGAGCCATATTCACTTTCGTCGTGAATAAACATAACACATCGTAGAAGACAGTGTCAAATAAGCTGGCATATAAATTAAAGATGGGACCCGTAAACAGGGCGATATCGAGCCCTGAAAGTTGATAGGGAAGATCTTGGGGTTCGATAAATGCATTTAGGTGGGTGATAAATGCTTGGGGGTCAAAAGGGAAATAAATCGTGATGACTCACGACTTAAACTCATTTATTTCCAAACAAATATCAATGCACCTCCACATCAAGCACATCCTTCTCATTAAAAATGTAATCTTGACCTCTTCACGACAGGAGTCAATCGTTATTTTATAATTTTAATTTCTTACCACCACCTCTTCCATTTCTATCACACATGTCATTCAGCATAACCATTTTGATTGAAACACTTTACCTTGAGTGGATCCCGTGCCTTGTATTGGATGAAATTTAGTATTAAAAATAAAGGCATTCGAATGTTATATTCTGGTTCTATTTACATTGTTCAGACTGTTTTGTTGCCATATTTATGACGTTTCGGCCGTTGTACGTTCCGGCTTTCTTCAGGTGGTTGGTATTTCGAACTCAACCGTTTATTTCATACACAGATGACGACAACAGTTCGAACAATGTAAATAGTGTAAATAATTACAATACATCATCTCAGAAATATAGACAGATCAAATAACCTGCTTAACTATTCTTCTTTTTCTTCTTCTTCTTCTTTGTGTCGTGTCCCTTTAGGACGTGGACGATCAAGGCTCTCCATAATTATCTCTCCTTTGTGGTTTTTAGTAAAGTACCCACTACATTTCTTGTGTCTCTGTAAGAATAAGTAAATATGGATTCCTGTATACTCAACTTTGGTATAAAGTCCCAGAAGAGAACGAAGTCACTGCTAATGGTGGGCAAATTATTTGCATGCTCTGATTCAAAGTAGGTTCAAGTACAATTTATTTCTCTATTCTATGTATTAGAAACACATCTCTCGCTTAAGGTAGCAAAGGAAAGCGAGAAGGAATGGCTAACCATCAACTCGAAGCAGACTTAATGTATTATTATTAAGAAGGAGTGTATTACAAAGCGAAACTTCGAATTGGAGGCGTCAGAATCAAGAAAGTACAGAAAGGAGGGAAGCATTTTGCCAAATAACGGAAAATGTGACACCGAAATTCGAAGACATGTTATGTAAGAGAAAGATGACTTTCAGAAGCTCAGCAAAGCACTAAGAATGAGGAAACTTTTTTCTTAGTAATGAAATATTTCGTTATTTCAGAAGATGTCTCTGCGTTAGTGTAAAAAAAAGAATAGCTCATTATTAAGTAGGGTGATCAGGCTACTAGCAGTTTTTTAATATTTCTTCTTTGATTTGTTTGTATATTTTTACTTTATGTAACTTTAGGCCACGGTAATGATCAGTGTATCTTTCGTTCGGGATTGTGTTCCCGCTTTTTCTTTCCTAGATTGAATTTTTTGTTTTAAGGTTTTCATGTCTAGAGTATTGAGCCTTGTTGCTTTTGGCTTAGTTCAAATCAGTTTTTGCTTACGGCCAGATCGCGTTTAAACACCGGTTCCCGTGCGATCAACGTCCAGGCTGGTGAGTTTCTAGATGGGTGACTGCTTGGTAATAACAAGTGCTGTAAGTCTGGATGTACGAGCAGTGTCATTGGAAATCAGAGAACCGAGCCCCAATTCCAAATGGGTTGGTTATATTCACTTTCTACCTCTTCTGCCCCTAGCTATGGGTTAATTAGTAAGACTTGTTTATCTCAAAAAATATTACCATCTAAGAAAATTTTAAGCTTTAAACAACCTACAAAGTGTTTTTAAGCCTTAGAAAAGAAAATCAGTTCGGTTTCATGATTGTTTTTTTTTCTTTTGGTGGGCGCTGTTCTAACCAGATTTGTTCTTGTCTATTCGTGTTAATTATAGCTAGCTTGCTAGCTAGATAGCTAGATAGATAGATTGTGGATATAAATATCAATATTGCATGGTGGAATATTGGTTTCTGAAGATCGCTTGAGGCATAAAACAGACAGTCACCATACAGTGTTGATTTCTCTGTCCACACTACGAAACCGCACAATGTTGGTTATTGTTACTGCTCTGTCATGGTCTATTTACTAGGGGCATGTTGACATTTTACACTACTTCAAACTACGCCAGTTTTCTAGACCTTAATGCGAGTGTCCCCAGGGATCTATACTTGGACCTAGGTTTTTTCTAATATTCTAATTTTCTTCAACGACCTTCCCGATATCATCAGTTATCAACTCAATAATACATTTCACACAGTCAAAATATGAAAAGAAACTAACAGCACAAAAAATACCCTCAACCTTTAAAATTGCTAAGGAAGTGGCCAAAAGTTCTTGGGACAATGGACGATATGGACAGTTTTTATTCCCTCACTCCCACCAAACGCATAAATGTAAGCACGTGGGAAAATCTAAATAAAAATCTGATAATATATATATATATATATATATATATATATATATATATATATATATATAGAATGAATATTATATATATATATATATATATATATAGAGAGAGAGAGAGAGAGAAAGAATGAATATTATATATATATATATGTATGTATATATAAATATATGTGTATATATATATATATATATATATATATATATGAATATTATATATATATAGAATGAATATTATATATATATATGTATATATATAGAATGAATATTATATATATGTATATATATATAATGAATATTATATATATATGTATATATATAAAATGAAATATATATATATGTATATATATATATAAAATTAATATTATATATATATATATATATATAAAATGAATATAATATATATATATATATAAAATGAATATTATATACATATATATAAAATGAATATTATATATAAATATAAAAGAATATTATATATATATATATATGAATATTATATATATATATATATATATATGTAAAATGAATATTATATATATATATGTATATATATATATAAAATATATATATATATATATATATGTAAAATGAATATTATATATATATATGTATATATATATATAAAATGAAATATATATATATATGTATATATATATATAAAATGCATATTATGTATATATGCATATATATATATAAATGAATATTATATATATATGAAATGAATATTATATATATCAAGAAATGAACAAGGTCCGACAATTTATTTATTAAAGACATATATTTATGTTTAACGTTGTTATTTTATAGATACAAGTATTTAAGCAAATGCTCTGTTTATGATAAACAGTATTAAATAACATTTACCGGCCTGAATGTCCGAGAAATTTTCATAGAAAATTTTCGTTCTTTGACAGGATTCGAACCTGCATCCTATACGGAACCGTCATATACGCTGACGTGCCTTTTACCGCTTGAGCTACAAAGAACCAATCGGTAGACAAGGTCGAATTTTACTGCTTATAAACTCCAACTTTCCATGAATCTCATACATTCATAACTGCTCTGGCGTATCGAATGTAAACAAATGACGTCATATATTAAGAAATGGACAAGGTCCGACAATTTATTTATTAAAGACATATATTTATGTTTAACGTTGTTATTTTATGAAAATTTCTCGGACATTCAGGCCGGTAAATGTTATTTAATACTGTTTATCATAAACAGAGCATTTGCTTAAATACTTGTATCTATAAGATAACAACGTTAAACATAAATATATGTCTTTAATAAATATATATATATGTATATATATAAATGAATATTCTATATATGTATATATATAAAATGAATATTATATATATATGTATATATATATCTAAAATGAATATTATATATATATATATATATATCTAAAAATATATATATATATATATATATATAAAATGAATATATATATATATATATATATATATATATATAAAAAATGAATAATATATATATATATATAAAATGAATATTATTTATATATATATGTGTATATATAAATGAATATTATATATATATATAAAATGAATATTATATATATATATAATGAATATTATATATAAAATGAATTTTCTATATATATATATATAATGAATATTATATATATATAATGAATATATATATATATATATATATATATATATATATATATATATATATATATATATATATATATATATATATATATATATATAATATATATATATATTTATATATATATATATATATATATATATATATATATAATCAGTTTTTTCTCGAAAAAAGAGGATGTATTTTGCTTTTGAAATTAAATAAATCTTTCACTCGGCAATTATTTTGCAGTCGACTGTGGAGATGCATTGATACGCGTTGAAATACGATTGCAATGGTATAGCGATTTTATACATGTTTTTAATTTAATATTCTAAAAAACAAAAATATTTTGCTCTACTCTGTATTGAGCTATGTATTGAGTCCTCTTTCAAATTGAATTTTACGAGCGCTGGAATTGTATTCTGGTCGTTCTTCTCATCTTACCTGGATATATATATATATATATATATATATATATATATATATATATATACGCACATATACGCGCATATCGAGTAATAACCCGCCTTAGGTCATTTTAGGTCAAATCCCTCTTTCGCTATTTTTTTTAGAATAAATTTCAGTGTCATTATGTCCGACGTTACAACAGCCACCAGTGTTCCCTGCATGCGTCATAATATAACGTGAAATATATAAATCTTTCGTTAAAGATATATTTAAATAAATAAAATACATAAAAATTAACAATAAAAATTAAAAATTATTCTTATTTATTTAATGTTATATATGTATTGTTTATTATTATTTCTTTCAACTTTTCCCTCAGTTACCGGGATTATTCTATATTAGTATTTATTTGTTTATGTACATCTTACCTGCAGATCGTTTCTCTTTTTTTTACTTTCTCTTTTTCCTCCCGTAAATATATATTTATCAACTACTCTCGTTCAGTTTTTATCAATTGATTCTTTAGGTTTTAGTCAGCCATTATGAATTGTATGTGAAATGATGACGTCTCTCCGAGAATTTTAGGCTTAAATCCTGATTTATATTTTCAATTTTGTTTCTGCTGTCTTTTCTAAATTTTAAAAAACTTTTCGATATTTCAGTATCTGTCTATATTTCTGAGATGAGGTATTATGTACACTATTTACATTATTCGGAGTATTGTCCTCATCTTGTTGCCATAGTTATCATAACGTTTCGACCGTTGTACGCTCCGGCTTTCTTCAGGTGATTGGAATGAACTGAACCATAGACTGTTCTAGTTCCACGTGCCATGTCTGATGGATTTCAGTTACCAGTTATTTTCTGTTAATTCACCTCTCCAAGTTCTTCACTGCCTTAACCAGGTATTGAACTCACAACTCTTTGGGTCCTGTCACCTTTATCCATGTGTCCTTAAGGACATCTGTGTATCGAAGACCAAGCTAGTTACATTTCATCATCGTCGATCTGACCCAGGACTGCCAACAATTAGAATAAACGGATGTCCTCTCGGGTGAAGCACCGTACCTTGGAAGAATGTTGGATTTCAAAATCACACCTGAACTCAAGTGGATGCTAAGGATGCAGTTGACTCGTTGTATCGCTCCAGTAAGTACCTGACTACCCCTGCGATCCTGTATCTTTATAAGAGCCAGATCAGGCCCAAGATAGAGTACTATTGTCATATTTGGGCGGAAGCTGCCCAGACCTAACTTTCCAGCCCTTGTGAGTGACGAAGTATTCTCCACCGTTCAACCTCTCTCCCACGGGCGGGTTGTGGTAAGCCTCTCGCTGCTCTGCCGCTACATCCACGGAGATAACTCGAATGAACATTCCCTGCTTCCGCTAAGTCAAGCCTTCACAGCAAGAACTCACCATGCCACTTACATAGTTGCAAACCACCCACAATTCTCTCCATATTCCGTCGGTGAGAAGTAAGTTCCGCTCAAGTTTCCTTTTTCCCGCGAACCACCCCCTGTGGTACCGACTCCCAATAGGATGTTTCCCCGATCATTACAATCTTAACCTGTTTAAGGCGAGGTTTAACTGTTATCTTCCACTTCTACAGACACAAATGGCCTCCTAACGTAACTCTCTACGACGAGTGGCCCCCGGGCCTTGTAAAGTGTGAACCTTACTCTAAAACAAAACAAAGCAAAAAAAAAAAAAAGAAAAAAAAAAGAAAGAAACAGAAATGTGGTTCTGCAGAAAGATGCTGAGGATACCATGGACTGAACGTGTGAGCAACGACGAGGTTTTGGAGAAAATGGAAACAAAAAGGAAATTTATACTTAACACTAGGAAGAGGCAGTTGAAATCTCTGGGGCACGTAATGAGGAAGGAGAGCTTGGAAAATCTGATACTCACATGGCAGTTTGACGGAAACAGAGACAGAGGAAAATATAGCGTAACATACTTGATGGGCTTGAGTAATTGGATGGTAGAACAGGGTTTGGGAGGAATAGAAAAAAGACAAGATTTATTAAGAGCTGCAAGTGAAAGGAAGATGTGGGGGCCATGATCGCCTACATCATGAAGCGATAAAGAAGAAGAAAACGTTTTTATTATATATTTAAAAACCGTTATTTTTTTGAGCTTCTAAAACACGTAATATATATAATGTTTATTTACGTACATTATATATGTTCCAAACATTCTTATAGCTGGGGGGTGATAGTGGGGACAGTGTCTCCTACTTTCTATAAAATACTTCTGTAGCATGTGTCTCAAATAGCCTATGACAACTAATTCCAGCTTGAAGCTGGAGAATGGGCAAAGGTGGACAACTGGTGCTTCATAACCAACTGCTTCAGGTAGTCGAAGCTCAACAGTCCATCTAGAAGCATAAAAACCCTGATTTTAAATCTCCATTACCAAGAGATTTCAATACATATTTTGTTACTGGCTGTTTGCCTTGTTTTCTAGGGACTTCCACACAATTATTTCTCATTTCATTATCTATATTTCATTATCATATATACATTTGCCACATGCAGTTTCTTAAGGAAGATCCTCCAACCAAATTATGAACAGAGGAAAAGCGGCTGTGCCTACTATTATAAATGGTTCCAAAGTCATATCCTCCTCGACAGACAAGGCGAAGCTCTTCGCCTTAATTTTTGCCTCAGATTCGCCGTTAAATGACAAAGGTCATTTTCTCCCCAACTTCACACATCTCACTGAGCACAATCTCAGTAATATACTCATTTCAGTAAGAGAACTCTCTAGACTTATCAAAAGCCTCAACCCCCCAAAAAACACTAGCCCAGACAAAATTCCAATGGTCGTCCTTAAGAATACCAAACCAGAATTATCCCCGATTCTAGCAAAGTTATTTAACCGCTGCTTAAAGGAGAAATCATTGTCAAGTATGAGGAAGGTGGCAAGCGTATGTCCCGTCTTTAAGAACGCGGGCAACCGATCTTCCCCCTCACAGTACAGACCCATTAGTCTCCTCAAGATCATCAGTAAGGTTTTTGAAGCCTTAATCAACAAGAAGGTTGTCAAGTATCTGAATAGAAACAACCTTTTATGTGACGAGCAGTATGTGTTTCGATCAACCCGATCCAAAACTGATGTCCTAACTACCATTACACACAGAATTAGTGAGGCCCTTGACGAAGCACACAACGCAAGGACGGTAGCATTAGATGTCTCGAAGGCCTTCAACAAGGTGTGGCACAAAGATTTGCTACACAAGCTCACCAGCTATGGAATCACTGGAAGGGTTTTCTCTATTATAAAGTCCTTCATAACAGGTAGATAACGCATGCGTACCACAGGGGCCACTTCTCGGGCCAACCCTCTTTCTGATTTACATAAATGATTTACCAAAGAATATACTCCGAACATTTGTAAACGTCTCTGCCGATGATACAACGATATACAGTCAGATTGGCAGCTGACCTCTTTTAAAACTAACTTCCCAGTGTGTGTGTGTGGGGGGGGGACTGGCTGATTAAATTCTATGCTTCTAAAATCAAATTGATTACCTTCTATCACCGTCGATCAGACCCCGAACTACCACCATTCATAATAAATGGATGTCTTCTCGTGCCTCGAAATCACACCCGACCTCAAGTGAGCTTCTGTATATGATCCATCGCAGGTAAGATGCAAGATGCAGGTAAAATGATCGGTTTCACGTACCACTCCTCATGCAATCTTCTACCTTTATAAGAGCCAGATCAGGCTGAAAATAGAGTACTGTTTCCATATTTGGGCGGGAACTGCCCAGACCTCACTTTCCAGTTTTCATAGAGTTCAAAAGCGTCTCCGAGTCCTTGTGAGAGAAGAATTATTTTCCAATCTCTAACCTATCTTTCACAAGACGGGATGTGGCGAGTTTCTCACTGCTCTATAGCTACTACCACAGAAAGTTCTCGAACAAACTGCATTCCTTCGTTCCGCCAAGTCAAACTATCACAGCAAGAACACACCATGGCACTTAAGTAATAGCAAACCACCCACGTTCTTTCCGTGTTCCAGAAATAAGTTCCACTGAAACAGCTTCTTCCTGCGAACGACTGCCCTATGGAACAGACTCCCAAGGGGATGTTTCTCCGATCACTAAAACTTATTCAATACTAGAGTCAAACGAGATCTTATCCATATAACCGACCCCTTAAAGTAACCGTCTACCTCTAGTGCCATCCGGGTCTTGTTCAGGGTGAACTTTATTGTAAAAACAAATCCGGAGTGGAGGCGGTTGACTGTCAACACTGACAACTTTCCGGCAACTCCTACAGCCAAGCCGACCCCAAATGTAATGTTTTTTATTCCTTTGGATCTTGCCGGTAAGGTCGAGAGGGAGGACATGCTGTCTGTATAGCGCGCGACCTCCATATACCATCCCCAGCCTTCTAGATAGGTCACACCTGTCTCACTACCAAAGGTATAAATTTTTAACCAAACAGGACGCTCCCTTTATCTCACGAGATAAACGGATACCTACCGTTTACAGTAATAGTAACGTGTTTCCTGTAATACTTAACACACTTTTAAGAACAAATCACAAGGTAAATAAAATAATTTTAGTGTATTTATTATTCTTTAACAATATGACTAAAATGTGTTTTTAATATTCTTTAGGGTTTTGCGATAGTTATATTCTTTTTGTGAGTTGTTCAAGCAAGTTTTACGGTATCTGTCCTTATTTTAAGGCATGATTTACGTCAAAAACCGAGTCGTTACGTCAAAGTTTTGTATTAAATTAATGATGCAAGACGAGGTATTTATTTATATGAATGAGAATATTATACAATGTCATAGGTGTGCAGAGGGTATTTATTCTGAACAATACAGAATTGTGTCGCAAGGCTATGGTGGAAATAGGGAGGAGACGGTTTTCATCAGCTATCCTAGTCAATCTGACTCACGACCCATTCATTCATAACTCATTTACATATTCAGCACAAGAACTCATCCATCACCTCTCCAATCCTGTATATACCATAATACCACCATATTCACAGGGGACCTACAGAACACCTCATGGCATAAAAATTTCAAAATTTCATGATTCATAAAATAATAGGGGAGGGGAGATGAACCCAGACAACAAAATCAATATGTAAACCAAGGATAAAAATAAAACATAATGTTTTAGGGACCGTCCACCCCTCAAAATAATAAGAGCGGCTGTTGTATTCTGCCGATCGGCAGAATCAAGAGGCACACTGACTAGTGGAATAGGAAGGATAAAAATAAATGGCGGAATGGGGAAAATCAAAGACTGACCCAGTCGAGATGAAAAATGAGGGACAAAAACAAACTGGGGAGGTTGGGAATTTCAACATGGACCATAATAAAAGAGAATACCGGGAATCTCCTCCTATCTAGTTGTAACATCTCAGTTGGGCAGAGGTGGGAGGGGAAGAATACCGGGAATCTCCTCCTATCTAGTTCTAACATTTCAGTTGGGCAGAGGGGGGAGGGGAAGAATACCGGGAATCTCCTCCTATCTAGTTCTAACATCTCAGTTGGGCAGAGGGGGAGGGGAAAATACGGGAATCTCCTCCTATCTAGTTCTAACATCTCAGTTGGGCGGAGGGGGTGGGGGAGGTTGTCTAATTACATTTAATGCCTCGAAAACAAAACTAGTTACATTACATCATCGCCAGTCGGAGCCTGAACAATTACCAATCACGATGAATGGGTGTTTCATCAGGGAGACCTCGTACTTTAAGCGCTTATTGGGCCTTAAACTCAACCCAGACCTAAGTGGTGCTCCGAGTCCTTATAGATGACAAACTATTACCATGGAAAGTGATCAGACGAACTACATTATTTCCATCAGGTCTGAAATTCACGGCTAGGACCAGCCATGCCAATTAGATAGTAGCAAACGACTCACATTCCCTCCGTATTTCATCAGCGAGAAGTAAACTCCACTCAAACAGCTTCTTCACGCGAACCATTGCCTTGTGTAATCGACTTTGGAGATGATTTGCCAATTACTACAATCTTAACCTGTTCAAGTCTAGGATTAACAGTTATCTTCCCTACATAACCGCACAAACTGTGCCTTTTACTCTGTAAACCTCTTCCTCGAGCGGCTCCTGGGCCTTGTATAGGCTCCTGGGCCTTGTACATCACCGTAAAAAAAAGATATATAAAATTCTATATATCAGGATGTTAATGTTATATGTTAAACATATGAATGACAAACAGGAAAGATTTTGTGTGACTCATTTCGTTCTCCAGAAGGAATTCATCTGACTAAAATAACATGAATAACATAATCAAAGAACGAAACGCGTCAGACATAATTTTTCCACTCCTCGATAAATAATACGTAACGCAATATCTATTAGTTCGAAATAGTGGAATTGTTGTAAACAAAGACTTGTCTATCACATCTCGTGTGAATCACAAATTTTACATGTGTCTTTGTTTGGCAGAGGAAAAGCTCACATTTCGGACTTGTTAATTGCAGACTACTTTTTCCAGTTCATTTTACCGATATTGGATAATAAACTGTTTTTTTCTCATCACGGACCACCACGAGAGATAATTTTGGCCAGTGGTAATTTTGACTGATGTAATAATGATGATTTTAGACATGCACACAAGTGCCTATGTTGTGTGAGTATTTAAAAGGAAATGAAAAAGCAAAACAAAACGGAATGGCTACAGTAATATAATTTTAGAAAATAAAGAGTTCTGCAGTTATCTTTTTGTAAGATTTGGAATAATAAAATATTTTGCATATATTTCATTCATTTGTTATTATGCGCTTATGCAATGCGATCCAGAAAATCTAGCGACAAAGGACCTCGGACACAGAATCGTTTCCTCAAAGAAAGAAAAGTGATAAAAACTGATGTACTTTTCCCTTGGGGAAGAAATTGTAATAACTGTGTGAAATATCCGACTAGACATGGAAAACTTTGGATAACTTAACAGACGAACAAACTCTCCGAACTTACGCGAAGCACCTCTTCTTTCTTTCTTTCTATCTATCTATCGATCTATCTATCTATCTATCTAATTTCTCTCCGTATTCCATCGGCGAGAAGTAGGTTCCACTCAAACAGCTTCTTCTTGCGAACCGCTGCCTTGTGGAGTCGACTTTGGGGATGATTTCCCAATCACTAAAATCTTAACCTGTTGAAGTCTAGTGTTAACCGCTATATTCGCCACATAACTGCGCAAATTGTACTTCTGACTCTGTAACCCTCTACCTCGAGCGGCTTCCGGGCCTTGTATAGGCTGTATATCACTGTAAAAAAAAAAAAAGATAAAATAATCTATCTACGTTTTGTTTTAATTAACCGTTATCTACACATTATCTTCCTCTCTTATCCACATAAACTACCTCTTAACGTACCCCTCTACTTCGAGTGACCCCCGGGCTTTGTACAGAGTGAACCTTACTGTAAAAAAAAAAAAAAAAAAAAAAAAAAAAAAAAAAGGGGGAAAAATTCATATCCTACGTCCGAAAAAAGAAAGGTTACTGTCTAATGTCTTCTTTGAGATTTAAAAGAAAAGTCCACTTACAGGCTTGTTTACAGTAATGAATAACGAAGCACGTCGAGTTTATTTATTATTCTTTCTTCTCCATTTTCAAACACTGAGAAAACTTTCTGGCATCTGAGTGCAACTTCATGTAATGTAGAATTCAGGATACGAATGGAAAGCATATTTCTCTATCTTATAGGAATTTTTTCTTGAGGAATTCTCAACTTCTCTGGTCCATCATCGTAATTACCAAATTTCTGAAACTGGCTATTCGATTGGCTAGTTTTCTTCTATAATATTTTTTAAATTTTTTTATCGGTATTAATCATTATTTAATCCACTTTAATTTTTATTATCTTATACACTGATAATCATTTATCAAATTTTACTCGTAAACCAGGACGATCCTTATACAAGGCTTGGCAACCATGTGACTGGGGTCCACAACTGGAGATGGATATATGGAGGCCTAAATTACTAGTAATAACAATTAATGTGAACATTTTTTAGAAAAAGAATTTGTTAGTAATGTCAAGTAAATTAGTAATTTAACAACTATATACGCTCAACTTCTCGAGAGCAACTCTCTGCGGCTTCTCGGTCTCACGTTGACTGCTGACCTGAGATGGAATAAATACATTGAGTCAATTGCCTCGTCCACCGCAAGGAAAGTTGGCTCCCTGAGCCGCGCCAGGAAGTTTTTCTCCCCGTAGTCGATCCTCCAGATCTACAAATCAACAATTCGCCTTTGCATGAAGTATTGCTGCCATATATGGTCTGGTGCCCCTTCTGTTTGCCTCGGGGTTCTTGATAGGCTCCAGAGGCGGATATGCAATGTAGTTGGCCCTGCCCTGGCGTCTCGTCTACAGTCACTTTCTCACAGACGCGCCGTCGCCTCCCTCTGTCTGCTCTACAAATACTTTCATGGAAATTGCTCCGAGGAGCTGCATTCGTTAGTTCCAAGACGTCATGAGTTCCAGCGCCTTACGAGGCTGGCATCCCGCTCTCACCCCTTCACTGTCGAAACTCCTAAATGTAGCCATCTCTTCTACTCTAATAGCTTCATGTCTCGCACCTCTCGCCTGTGGAACTCCCTTCCCTATTCCTGTTTCCCTGTGTTGCTATAATCTCCAGCTATTCAAGTGTAATGTCAATCGACATCTCCAGTTGCTTTGATCTATCCACTACCCTCATCCTTTCTTCTATCACTCCTATCTGATCTTGCTCTAAACTTTCTGTAAACCCTTGCGTCCTAGTGGCTTCCCGCCTTGCTTGGGGTGAAATGCTTAAAAAAATACTAAGAAGCATCTTACAATTATTGACTTATTTCCATAAATGCAAATGTACAAAGAAAGAACAAAAATAACGTACTCTACCACAAAATAACTAAATGCACAAAAATCACTTTATTCACCATAAATTAGATATTTTTAGATAATATTGCAAAAAAAAAAAGATTTAAATTGTTTATGCTAATTGATTACAGAAAATATGATTGTATAAAACAATCAGAAAGCAATTTCAGCATTTTACAAAATCGTGTATCAACAAAGACTGAAAATACTTTACAAAAATTTGAATTTCAGACAAACAATAATTTTGATAATCTTTTTTGTTACATGCATAATTTCTTTCACACAAGATAAAGAAAATACTTATTTTGCTATGATACAATAATACATATTACCTGTACACAGTTTTAAAAATTAAAATAAACTTACATTAACAAGAACACAAAATTAATTAACAGGGAGTTAACCAATTCCATATATGTAAAAAGGGACAATTGAAAATAAAAAAAAAAATATCTGGTATCTCTGATATTCAGGGAAATTTTTAAATTACCTCAATCTATTTTCTTTTCAAAATTTTCATATTCTTGAAAATAAAAACAAATATTAGTAAATAATTCCTCGTCTGGGGACAATCATTTCTTGTAACATAGCCTTCTATAGACAAAAGTAGCATTTTCATATCTTTAAGGATCTTGGTAAGTTATCAAATGTTTGGATTCCCATTTTATCCAGTAAATGTCAGCATTTTGAGCAATTATGGACCGGATCAAAGTTGTATTCTTTGACTTCAACATTTAATTTAAGAAGTAGTTTAGTTTTTTCAGTATTGAAATTTTTCAATAACATTTTTGAATTTATGCACCTCCAGAAATTTATTTTAATTTTCCAAATTCATTTTCTAAATAGTCTGTGATAAATTCATATCAAAACTAAATCTACTACAAACATCAAATAAGCCATTGCATGTATGTTCAATGGTTAAACTAATATTACTTAATAATTTCATTCTTTTTCCTTGATTTCCATTGTTTTTGTCATTTTTCCAGAATTAGAAAGAAATAACAGCTGTTCATCATCTAAACCTGATATCACTTTTTTCAGTGGATCATTTTCCTTAGTGTCTACCATATATTTATTTGACACAGACAATTTTCCAAACTTTTAAGACTTCTTCAATGAAATTAACTGTTTCTGCATTATCATCCCCATTTAATAATGGGTGTGTTTTAATGACAGCTACAGTTTGATCGCGAAAAGCTCTTAACAAATGGGAAACATTTTGTCGCTCAGCAGGTTTTGGGTAAACTGCTGCATCAGTAAGTTTCGACAGTTTAACGAATTGAGTTTTTTCATACTTAAAAATTGTGCCGACACATCATTTTGCAAATGTCGCGTAGAAGCAGAAGTTTTATTTGTTATTCTTGGTATTGGTTGAGGACTAACTAATAATACACTTGATGGCAAATGATCAAATATTGATAGTGGATTTCTGGGTCGTACTTTTCTTGTATTGTTTCATAATCAGATGCAAAATGCCTGTTACAAACAACAGTGTTTGGTTCGTTGGAGGGTGTTGTCTTGAGTTATTGCATTTAACCATCGATCTCACTAATTCTGATCTTGGAGGAGACAAAATTCACAAACCTTATTTTGTTAATCATAGATACCACGACAAGCTGTTGCACAGTACTTTTTTTACTATTTCGAGAAACATTTTGGAGTACTGAAATTAAAAAAAATATTGGCTTAATCTATTATTTTGTAAAAATTACACGGTGCTTTTAAAAAGCGTATGGACCTCATATTCTAAGGTCTGGAGGGTTTAGGATTCAGAATTAAGAATGTTAAAGTTTGTATGAATGTGGGAATCTGTCATATTACTTTCAGTTGTTTTGATTGCAAAGGATTTCCAAATTGTTTCACTGGTCATGGTCCGTTTTATGTTGAAGTTATATAGTGAACTGAATCTCCTTCATTAAAATTTTTGGCTAATCCAATTTTATGGGGTGGGGTGCGGATCGATCACCTCCTCCTCCATTAAATACGATTATCTGAAAAAAATTAACCAGTTTAATATTTTTACAGTATATTTAAAAAAATATTAAACTGGTTAATTTTTTGTTTTACATATTTATCAAAAAGAATGCTAGTACAGTTATACCTTTTTTTTTTTAATTTAAATCCCCGTGTGTAAATAATTTTTTAAGTCAATGTTTGTTATGAAAGATAATATCATAAAAAATATTAAATTAAATTTCTATTTCATTTTTAAAATCCGTAAATTTCTGTATATCGTAGTAATTTTGGAAAATTAGCAGTGCACAAAGTTACATTCATTTTTTTTTTGTTTTCTTACGGGGACGGTACAACATACTTCACTTGTTATAAAGAAAATACAAATTATTCCTTTAAAAATTAATTTTATAATCAAGATATTCGTTATTACGAAGAATAATACCATGAGGAAAAAAATTAAATTAACTTTCTGTGAGAAAGGTCTTAATAATGACATTTTTCGTGAATTTAGTTGTTTAAAATAATCGAAGAAAATGTAAAAAAAATGAAAGATGATACAGTGTAACCCGGATATAAGAGAAACCCGGATATAACAGATATTTTCTCCGGTCCCAAATTAGAGCCTGTGTTGTAGGTATCTCTGTTGGATCGCTAAAAAAAGAGCATAGCATGATTAAAAAGACGCCAAAGTTGATGAAAACAAAATTTTCGCGTCTAAATGCTTATGTTACTTTTTAGAGGAAAGATCAAAGTATTTTTTACTTATTTTTTAAATTTTTCCTTCTTTTTAGAACATTGTAAATTTTGATTAAAAGACCTTGTTTCTCTTTTTATCAACTTGGCTGATGAATTAATATTAAACATTTGGGCGCGTTTTTTTCCCCGTTTGACACATTAATTTGGAAAATCTTGCAAAAAATGAAAATAATTGTCGGATTTTAATGAAATTTTCAGAAACTATTTACAAATGATGGAACTTATTATAAATACATTTTTTTTTTAAAGTCATCGCAGAAATTTTTTTTTTTTTTTTTATATGTATTTACCCACTCTAACTAATTGTACGAAAACTCTATAATTTCAATTCTTAGGAGTTTAGTGATTATATCAGTTAAAAGCACAATGCTTTGAGGAAACAAAATCATGTTTTTGTTTTTTTTTAGTTGGAGCCCTTCTACCTGAAAATCGTCTCTGAAGTGTAACATACAAAAACTCAATAAAACAAAAATATTATTTAATTTCAAAAGCTTTTAATTGCTTTTTTTTATTCAATAAACATGGACAATATTGTCTGAAAGCAAAAAGATATTTCGATGAAAAATGAATTTTTAAAACAATTACCTACAATTATTTTTATTTCCGCAACCATTGTTTTATTTTTACATTATGTTGTTAATTCTTCTAAAATTATGGAAAAGCGCGTACAGCTTAACGGATGTTGTTTTTAAGTAGATATATATTTACAGATTATAATTTCAAAGCTTATTACAAACTAATGAGTCTTCGTATATAAAAAAAAAATTAATTTGTCAATAATGTGTTTACCAATGAAATCTACGGAAGACCGGAAGTTTGGTGCGTGCAATAAAAAAATAACGTCACGTGGATTGAGTTTCTGTCTAGTAAGGGTTGTTCTTCGCTGTATACGGCCCCTTAATTTAGCAAACTGTTCCTGCTGAAACACGTGTGCATCATTTTCATTAAGTTAAAATAGGTACTTTCATCTAGTTTTCATCGTAGTCCTGTAATGTTTGGTTGAAATTGGTTGAAAAATGTAGGAAATTCGATCCAATAAACGTAACACACACAACCTGGGTTTTAATTATAAAACCCAGGTTGTGTGTGTTTCATATTTTGCCTCTAGAAAACTAAAAACTTTTCAGTCATTTACACTGGCCAATTTTACTTTTAAATGAAACATATTGTTTGCTTTCAGAAAATACCTAGTTTCATGGGATTCAGATAAACTTTACCTGGTATTTTTCCAGATAAGTAATTTTTTATTACATAAAAATATAAGAATCCATTTATTTATTTTTTCCGAGAATATAGGCTGTGACAAAATGACTTTTACTATGTTTGATTATTTTTACTGGGGATAGAATTTTTTTTTATAATAGCAAATCTGAATTGACTTTAGAGGGGTCTATATGGGCCCTCAAACAGCAGTGCAGCACTTGTATTTTAGTTTTTTTTAATAGTATTTATAATTTCTCCAGAGAGTATCAACAAACCTATGGTACATAGTAGTTAAAAAAAAAAAATTGTAATGGCGAAAGTTTTTTACTTTTAAATATTACAAGTTACTACTTAAGTAGGTCCGCTTAAAAAAAAATATGTCCATTCTGTGCTTCGTATGGGGAACTCGAATCTCGTCAGCTGTCAATAATTTATAGATGTCATCACTTGGCACTCTGTCAATCAACGGCAACGTGAAGATCGGCTCTTTATCTTTAAAAAAACATTTTTCTACGAAGAAAGTAAGTAAAAAGTTTCTTTCAAAATATTTTAAATAAACTTTAAATTTTCTAAATTTCTTCGAATAAATATTGAAATACGTATAATTAATTTTTAAACGAATTTTAAACGAAGAATTTAACTTATTTTTAAAATTTTTAAAAATATGGCTGATATAGAGCTTTTTTCGTTTTTTCTGTAAACAAGTTTTTTTAACTAAAATTTCGGACATGCTAAGAATGAGTAAAAAATTTCAAAAATTACTCAAAAAATACTTTAGTGTTTCTTCTCAATAATGAAATATACTTTTATCATGAAAAAAATTTTTTTCGTTAATTTTCAGACCGTTCTTGTCATGCTATATTAGATTTTCGCGAAATAATAGAGGTACCTATATAAAATAGACCTATAGGATATAAGAGAAACCCGGATATAAGCTCCGGTCCCGACAACTCTCTTATATCCGGGTTACACTGTATTAACAAGACAAGTCTTCTTTACATTCTCGTGGCGTATTTTTAATAGTTGTAGAATATTAAATTTAATTTTTGACATTACCTTTGATATAATTTTTTTAATAAGTATCATTTTTCGTTAATTTCGCAGTGAAAAACGTTAGCTTAGTTTTTAATGTCTTCTATTTATTTACGAATGACAGAAAAATTGAACAGACTTAAAAAAAAAACTGTTCTTTCTGTTAAAGAAAAATAATTATTCATAAAAACAAATATAAACAAAAAATAAATAAACATTACTTCAGTATATTGAATAATATACTTAATTTAATCCAAAGGTAAAAAGCAAAAGTTTGTTTAAAAAAAAAAAAAAATTCTTAATCCAATTCCAGCAACGAACTTTTCGCGTGTTGAAAGTTGCATCCCGTGACTGTAAATCTATAGGCGTTGTATAGGCCTGGTTTAAGGATAGTCTTGTTGTAATCCTATTTATTATGTTGCGTCCTGGGTATGACAATAAACTACATCCGGCAGCAAGGCTTCTGATCGGGAGGTTTGGAGGTGCGTGGAACTGTTGCTGTTGTCCCCTGGCCCACCTTTAGCCGGGATGGTAACATCTGTTAGGGTCCTAGCGATAGACAAATAGTAAACCCCAAAACAAAACCCTATGAAAGTATAAAAATACATTTTTATAGTAAAAATACCAGCAATATATTTTCATATTAAAAAAAATTACCGACAATACATTTTTATAAAAGAAATTACCAATGCTTCCAAGAAAATTAAATTTCGGCATTAAATGACCCATAAGGATGTTGATATGTCACTAAACAAAGCAACAAGCATTTATTATATTATTAAATAGTGACTAATTCTTTTATTTTTCAAACAAAATTCACGTTGTTTTTGTTTTTTTTTAAGTCAGTGTTAAAGACAAGCAAATTCTATTTCTTTTAGTGTTGAATAAATTAACATTCCAATCCTGTTGGTCTACCATGAAAATTTCTGTTAATACTATATTTTATAGATTGATGTAGAGAATATGTTTATTTCCCAGTGTCGCCGTCGAATGGTGTTCAAGCCGAGATAAAAATCATTATTTCAAATTCTGATTTTTAAGGCTGGCAAGACTTCCATATTTAGAAAAACAATTTTAATCCTTTATTCTCCATATGGAGCTTTGTGCCGTAAAAAAAGAAAAACTGTAGGACAACAGTTAACGCTCTGGTCCTGAAGTGCATTACTAATGCAATGATTTTAAACCTCATTGGGCACCTCACGTTTGTAACCTTGTGTCTTACTATACCAAAATCAGTAATTAATAATAAGGAGTTCTATAAGAAAAAAAAACACGGACTAATCTTTTTGTACTCCGGTCAATTATTGTGATCGGCCCCTACGATACAAATAAACCAAATAATTCACATCTTTTGGAGTTCTGCGTTACGAAGCATTCGTAGATATTCGCTTCGATTTGTGAATATCATATGTGCTCTATTTGCGGAGGAAAAGCTTGATAAATTCTTACCGCATTCCTACGGGCGTCGAGATACAGCGTAACCATTTCGAGAGAATGGCAAGAAGAGCGTAGGACGCAAGGTCGCGAAGAAGCTATTTATCTCTGTGAATTTTGAGGAACGTTGCTGGAGATTAAACCCTTGATTTAGTCGCCGGTTCTCTAACTGAAAAGCATTAATCCTTAGGCAAAAGAAAATGCGAAGGAAAGTATAACAGCTGAATTATAGAGCGAGTTTATTGTATCAAAGTATGCTTGTCTCCGTTGCATAATTAAAAGCAAAAAAAAAAAAAAAAAAAATTGGAGTTCCAACGAATGATTTATTTCATGGAAATATTTTGACTAGCTGTTGTTAGTCTTGGTCACTCCTTAATACGTAAAACAGTGCAAAGAAACTAGAAACGCTTAAGAATTCGAATCAAGGAAAAAACCCCGAATTGATGACATTTACAAAGTAAGAGCATACGCTTTTTAGCGAGGTCCATGCCTTATTCGAAATATTTCCATGAAATAAATCATTCGTTGGAACTACGAGTTTATTGCATGCTTTACAAGAACTAACGCTGGGATCACTACCTTCCTATTTGAATAGTATTTATGAACGTTTCAGAACACACGTATAATTTCTAAACGCTTTTAAAAGATTATTATTGCTTTAACATTCGACGAACCCAGCAAATAACAAATAAGAATAGAAAAAAATAGAAAATACCTTAGAATAAGAAATAGGAAATTCAATTTCACTGCAGACAATGCTTTAACGAGGACACTTATAAAATATATATTTATAAAAAAAAGATTTAGAAAATTCGGCAAACATGGATAAGTGTGTCCGCAATAATACTTAGTATCAAAAGGACGATTTTTTCCATGTCACCGCTTTTCTAAATACCTTCACTCTTCGGTAATGTTTATTGTTTTTAAAAGCAATGATTAGAATTGAAATAAAACCTAAACATATAATGGAAATAAATTTATGCATTTGTTTTTGTTCTTGAGAATTTACAACAAAAGTATTAAAGACTATTTAGACAAAGTAGAAAAAACGAGCAAGATGATAGGACTAAAACTGATAATGTGTGGTTAGCAGCAAAAAAGACAGACCGAGGGAAAACAATATGGAGGATGACAAAATCAGCAAGGTACAGAAATTTAACTGAGTTGCTTAGCAAAGATCAACGGTAGAGTAATGTGTATCGGCTTTGATTGAGAACTCAAAGAGCCGAGTTTCAATTCCAGTCGAATCCGTTACATTCACTTACGTGACTTCTTTTGCCTAAGGATTACGTGAAAGGTATGAATCCTCTTTTTCTCCCCCCAGCTATGGGTAAATAGCAGGACAGACCGAGTTCTGTAGCCTTGGATGGCAACTGGTCTACTGACAACCTACTGCGGAAAAAAATCTGCCTCGTGTATCATATATGGCACGGGATGTCTAGAAATAGCGAAAGGTCTCTTCCAGAAACCAAACAGAGTTTTAAGTAATAGCAAAAGATCGTTAAAAACAGATACAAGAATGCTGAACTGCTTTGTTGTATCTAACCCCCGTTAAGACAGTGAATGCTGGATATCTCCTCATAGATAAAGAAGAAGCATAAAGCGATACACATGATTTTACTGACGAATGCTGAGACTATCATGGATTCTTTTATATTTACATATACTCGAGTTAATTACATTCACTTATGTGCTAATAGCCTTGGGAAATGTATAAATCCACGTCTTCTACCCCCATCTATATGTAAATAGTAGGACAGACTGGGTTCTATAGCTTTGGGTGGCAACCGATATAGGAGAAGGAAAAACTCTAAATTCAAACTGTATATAGCCCTGGCGAAACACATGCTATGCAACTAAAGTAAAGGATCGCTCGCATTGACTCGTTCATCTCGACTGTGGTCGACTCCTTTTTTATCCCTGATATTGAGCACTTTTACCCATAAATATAGCATAACTTAAAACTATATTTTTGCAATATATATATATATATATATATATATGTGGTGCGATGAATAAATTGTCGTCTAAATTACGCAAAAATGAAAGAACTGACATCTCATTTTAACAGATATATTTACCAAAATGACACAAAAATATCTTGAAATACTAGAGTAAATTTATTCAATAAAATCGTCATTGGCTTTAACTGTGGCCTCCAGACGACTTCAGAATCTCCTACAACTCTTCTGGACGATCTCCTTGTTTACGATAATGAATGCTACCATAATCTTTGCTTTCGATTCATCTTCGGGGTTACAAGAAGTTTTGTCGGTCACTCGCTCAACGGCGCCCCAGATATAATAATCAAGGGGGTTGCAGTCTGGGGAGTTAGGTGGCCAGATGTAAGGGGTGATGTAGTTGCAGAAATTGTCTGACAGCCATGACTGGTTTTTCATTTATGGGCGGCATTGTTGCCAGACATAAGGACTTCCAGCAGCCAACCTCTTAACCCAGGGTAGCATATATCAAAGCCTCTGTGTTGAGTCTGAGGCCCTCACCAACAAATTCGGGAGTTCTTTTTATATCAGACCAAGAAGAGTGAGATTTCCGAGCTGCCGTACCTACGTAATAACCACTGGACTCATCTAACTCTTCCAAATCCTTTACACTGTCCTAAGCTTGACACTCACACATTCTAAAATGTTCGTATTGGAGCTACCGGTGCGAATTCCAAGCAGTACATCATGCCGTTTTCCAATTTTCTCTCGGAGTGAATTGCATTATTGTACTTTTTTTCTCATAATAAAAAAATAAAACTCAAACAACGCGCATGCGCGAAATTATAAGTGACAATATAACCATCTCACCCTGTATATGAAAAAGTGAAAAAAAAATTTCTTTGCGACGCGTTTTGTTCTTTAGGACTTCATCAGACTAAATTCGATATCTTAGTGCGACTACACATGCCCACGAACGAGGGATGCTGGGAATTTAAATTTTTTTTTTTTTATCTAGTCAGTTTCATTTAGATTATTTTTTTTCTTTTCATCACTTTTGTTTGTATATACCCCACACTGTGATAAGAGAAGTTCTGTCCGATGTTGTAAGATCCAGGGTGCAAATTTACTGTAGATGACGTTACGGTTAAGACACTCTCTAAACATTTTCCACGTAGCGATTTGTTTTCTTCTGCCCACCGTAACGAGACTGACCACAATGTTGACATAAAAAAATGCTACTCTGTTCAAAGGAGAAAATAATTCTCTCCGACGAAAATGTGTATAGAGTGCCTTCATCGCAAGGTCGCCTACAGTAAATTTGCGCCTTGATCCTTAAAACATTTCAACATTCCTCATAGAACTTCTATTATCACAGACCAAAAGACTGAGTTCAAACATGGAAAAGATTGTCGCCACTCGATATTAACCTCAGTCTTCACTTTTATATTTACATATGTTCTGTCTCTGATTTTGAGCACTTTTACCCATAAATACAGCATACTTTAAAACTATATTTTTGCCACACACACACCACACACACAGATATATATATATATATATATATATATATATATATATATATATATATATATCAGGCATATTTTGACGGAAGATATACTATATTTACAGATAGAGAACGTATCGAAAGCAAGCATTCTTCGTAAATAGAGAGCTCAGTATCAAAAGATAGAGCAATAATTATCAATATCGGAAAATAAAAGTATTTAACTTTAATAGGAGTAGATAGGTTCGCCTATCGTCTGTTTCATACACCTCCCCAGTCTTTTGAACAGGTGTAGAGGCTTATCCCTTGTTTCCTGTTTAGGATTGGGTCTCCGATTCATTCTAATATCTCCTTATTCTCTTTCACTTCCTGTAGCCCATTTTCTTTTTGCTGTATTATCGTCTTGCTTGGGGTTAACTGATTAAAAGAAATTATCCAGAATCCGAGTTTCATGGATACCTTTACCATATCAAGTCTTAGGCGGATTCCTTTGTGAATTAAGATTATTTATGTATAGACTGTGTTTTTGTTTTATTTTTTCTTAGAAAAAGAATTTATTTTTATAATAACGTAATATTTTTAAATGAATTTATAAATGACGTAATATTAATATTTAAGATTTTAAGCAAATGGAATGAAGCGACACAAGAAAAGAAACAACACCGGAACTCAAGAACATCGAAAAAAACTATAGGAAAAAAAAAATCCGGACTGGATTAACTTCTTTCTAGACATTACCTTCAGCCTAACTTGGAAACTTTATCAAAAAAAAAAAAAAAAAAATTATAAAAATAAAAAATGACGTTAACAAAAAATAAAAACCTGCCTTTATCCTTTGATAATTTAATACTGAACCTATCATCGTAACTGTTAAATGCAGAAAATTTGCTATACTGCCAGCAAAGTTAATGAAAACTGACATATTTACAGATTAATTACCAATTATATAACATATGAACTTAAGGACAGATTAAAAAATTGCAATAAATGTCAATCTTTCATACCAGACACACAATTATATTTTTTCATATAATTCATCACAAGGTACTCTTATTGAACTCTTCACTATGGTACCTAGAGTTTTTGAATTTAAGTGCAGTACTAGACTGGCGTCGAGATTGGATCAATTTACAGTTGAGCTGGCTAGATGCCGCAGTAAGTTCTATGCTAACAGTTTCTTGTCTCGCACTTCTCGCTTGTGGAACTCTCTTCCAGCTCCATGCTTTTCAGCCAACTTCAATCTACAAAATGCAGTGTCAATCGTTATCTACTGCCCTCCTGTTTACTCTTTTCTTTTACCGCTCATTATTAATGTTTCTGTTCCTAATCCTTCCGCACCCTGTCACCCCCGTGTGTCTTAGTGGCTTCACTGCCTTGCACTGGGTGATACCGATTAAAAAAAAGTAACTTATAGTGATTTTCTAAGCGTAGCTTAGATGTGGAACAAGGCCGAATGTATGTGACACCCAGTGAGGATCGAAGTCACTATTCAGTCATAATTGATTTAACGAGACAAGCTTGCTAACCATTACAACACGTTGACTGCCCCTCTTACGTAAGTTATGTTTTTTTTTAAATATTGAAAAATAACAAAAAATAGTGACATGAAAACCAAAGCAAATAGTGCAGTAATAATGAACAGAAAAAAAATTACCATCAAAGATTACTTAATATACTTCTTCTATCTGCCGTGTCCTTTCCAGGTGTTGGCGATTGTAGCTCGCCACAATTTCTTAAATAGCCTGATCAGATCGAGGCTCTCATATGGATGTCCTCAATGGTGTCCAATACGTTCAGAAATGTCTACGCTACTCTCTGTATACAACCGTTTTCTCAGATCACTGATTAAGAAAAGCTTCAAGCGAATGAATCCCTTATGACTTAAAGAAGACAATCCTTCCGCGTACTTTAGGGCAACACCAACATAAGCTAAGAGCGTTACCAAATAAAAAGCAACAACAAAAAAACACATCACGTGATGCGTCCAACAGCAAAAATGGCTAGCACATGCAACTAGAAGGGAAACTTTCCTAAACAAAAGGTTACAAATGAAGCACATATCAATAGTAGAAAAATCTATAACATAACATTTCATAAAAAATATGTCTTCCGACAGGAATCGAACTTGTATCCTACAAGAAACCATCATATAGCCTGACATGCTATACCATTTAGCTACAGAGGAATCGTCTGGTAAAGTGATCAAATTACTGCTTTTAAACTACAAATTATTATATATTATGTATTATTATTATTTTATTATGTGTTATTATGTATATATATATATATATATATATATATATATATATTATTATGTATATATATTATATATATTATCAAATTACTGTTTTTAAACTACAAATTGCCCATATCTATCGAACGCTCATATCTGCTCGAAGTTTATATTAACATAAAACATGAGTAGTTCCCATGAAAATATTTGTGGAACAAACGCGTCACTTCAGTGAGAAAATAACGGAAGTCGAGATGCCAAGTCAGAATCGATTACATTGCAGATCTTTCTTTCCGTGAAGCAAATATTTGCATGAAAAGTTATACACGGAGAAGGAAAGCAAAGGCTTTTCAGTACAAGAAGATGCCGTTTTTTTTTAATATTCAATTAAATTATCAATCATTTACTTTTTTGTTTTTATCGTTTAACCAAAAGGCCTCATTCTTGTTACTTCTTATGGGGGCTGATATGAAGAAAGTGCTTCAATCAATAGCCGTAGACAGTAGAAGCAATCGGAGCGTTGTGATGAAAAGATGAATGAGCTGAAAGAAAAACTAGCCCGTACAATAATTAATTGTAATGCTTCATCGAAGAAATTAACACAGAAAGGTATATCGCAATAATTATTAACGCATTCATCATCAAATAACATTAATGGAGGTTTTTGCTAGCTTACAGTTAAATGCCAAATGATGTTAATTACGGAACAGGCCTCTTTTTGAAATTATCACCTTGGCTTCGTTTTGTTTTCATTCCTTTGCTATGATTATTACATGTTAAACAGTGATTTAATGAGATTTAGATCTGGCGAAATCTTTTGTATTTTTATATAACGCACGCCACTGAAAAAACATTTTAGGTGATAGTAAAATCATTATCATCAGTAAAAGTATTTATTAAGTCTTCGTCTGTTTTCTTAATAACTTTAAAATTTTATGACAGATCATCGAAGAGGCTTGAGAAGAGAAATTAACACTCAACAAGAGATACAAGGCATTAATGGCATTTGAGACACTGAAAACGTTAGAAAAATTGACACGACATGACAATGCCTGTTGGTATCAACAGCATTCTGGATAATCACTCTCAAGTGGGATCATCCATAGTTTGTTATTTTCTTTTTTATATTTTACGGTAAGGGTTCACCCTGTGCAAGGTCCGGGTCCAGTGGGTGTAGAGGGTTTCGTTAAGGAGCAGTTTATATAGATAGGAGGGGAAAATAACGGTTAACTATATACTTGAAGATGGTAGTGATCAGGGAAACATTCTCTTGGGAGTCTGTTCCACAGAGCATTAGATCGCGGTTGAAATCTATTCTGTTTTTGCTTTATAGACAATCTCTCTCTCTCCTTCTCTCTCTCTCTCTCCCTCTCTCCCTCTCTCTCTCTCTATCTATCTATGTAAATTCCGAGGCGCTTAAACATTACAATACCATTATACAGTATAACCCGGATATAAGAGAGTTGTCGCGACCGGAGAAGAAGTCTCTTATATCCGGGTTTCTCTTATATCCGGGTTTGGTCTGTTTTGTTTAGGTAAGTATGGGCTCTAATTTGGGACCAGAGAAAATCTCTCTTATATCCGGGTTCCTCTTATATCCGGGTCTCTTATATCCAGGTTACACTGTAATATAAAATTTTGCGATCAAAATTTAGTTTTTCGAAATTTCATGAAATTAAGTAAATGGGGGGATAGATATAAAAATATTTTTACTAAGATTTTCTAAAAATAATAATTTAATAATTTAAAATTTAAAATTTAAATTCATTCATTTGTGAATAAGTCCTGAAAGTTTCATTAAAATCCGACAATTATTTGATTTTTACAAGAATGTCATTTCTGTGTTTTCCACCGTAAAAAGAAAGCTAACATTTTCTCCGCTGACGCATGAAAAACAAGATTATTAACCAAAATTTCGGACGTGCTAAAAGGATTAAAAATTTCAATAAAATAATAAAAAATACTTTGGTCTTTCCACTTAATTATAACATAAACATTTTGTCGATAAAACTTTGTTTTTACCAAGTTTGTGGGCCTTTTTTCATTATGGCATGCTTTTTTTAGCGAAAAAGTGGAGGTACCTACTTTATTGAATTAAAAAATATATCCCGGTCTTATATATGCAATTGAATACTCTAGCAGATATTTACCCAGATGTCATTCGTACTTTTATCTAAACTAACTCCATGATTAAATGTAAATAATTTTGGAGGGGGATCTTATATGCGATCAAATACGATGGGTAAGGGGATATTTTTCATTTTAGTGAGTGGGTCATATACTAAAAAGGTGGGGCAATGACAATGATAATGTTAAAAGCAGATAATGTAGAGAAATAAATAAGTGTTTAGGTGCGAGAAGACGAGAAACGATGGATGATGGTGTGTAAAGCAGGTATAGAAAAAAAAAGGCGGGAGTAACAAAAGCGTAAATGAGAGGTAACAAGGTAAGACAGGCCACCTCAAAACAACCACTAGGAAATCTTCTTTTTCTGGAGTAGGGGAGGTGGGAGGAGAAAGTGTGTGTATATTAGCGTAACATTACAGTGCATGTATGGGCGTGATAATAGAAGTGAGTATACTGTCAAATAATTGAATAAAAGAGTACATTAGGTCGCACATGTACTTATCAAGTTAGAATATCTACATCTGCTTACACATACAATATAAGAATATTAGCCTAAAAAACCTATTAACCAAAACGTTAACTCGGTTTATATATATATATATATATATATATATGCATGTGTGTGTGTGTGTGTGTGAGTGAGTGTAGATAAGGTAAAGGATGAAAAGTAATGACGGTGGATCAATATAATTAATATATAAATCGTAACTAATTAAAGAATATTTATATTTGAATACATGAAGTATTACCTCTCACTCTCAATCTATCCATATCTATCTATCTATCTCAGTTTGTTTCTATCTATCTATCTATCTATCTATCTATCTAAGTTTGTTCCTATCTATCTATCTATCTATCTATCTATCTATCTATCTATCTATCTATCTCAGTTTGTTCCTATCTATCTATCTATCTATCTATCTCAGTTTGTTCCTATCTATCTATCTATCTATCTATCTATCTATCTATCTCAGTTTGTTCCTATCTATCTATCTATGTATCTATCTATCTATCTATCTATCTATCTATCTATCTATCTATCTATCTCAGTTTGTTTCTATCTATCTATCTATCTATCTATCTATCTATCTCCAGTTTGTTCCTATCTATCTATCTATCTATCTATCTATCTATCTCAGTTCGTTCCTATCTATCTATCTATCTATCTATCTATCTCAGTTTGTTCCTATCTATCTATCTATCTATCTATCTATCTATCTATCTATCTCAGTTTGTTCCTATCTATCTATCTATCTATCTATCTATCTATCTATCTATCTATCTATCTATCTCAGTTTGTTCCTATCTATCTATCTATCTATCTATCTATCTATCTATCTCAGTTTGTTCCTATCTATCTATCTATCTATCTATCTATCTATCTATCTATCTATCTATCTATCTATCTCAGTTTGTTCTATCTATCTATCTATCTATCTATCTATCTATCTATCTATCTATCTCAGTTTGTTCCTATCTATCTATCTATCTATCTATCTATCTCAGTTTGTTTCCCATCTATCTATCTATCTATCTATCTATCTATCAATCTATCTATCTATCTCAGTTTGTTCCTATCTATCTATCTATGTATCTATCTATCTATCTATCTATCTATCTATCTCAGTTTGTTCCTATCTATCTATCTATCTATCTATCTATCTATCTATCTATCTATCTATCTATCTATCTATCTCAGTTTGTTCCTATCTATCTATCTATCTATCTATCTCAGTTTGTTCCTATCTATCTATCTATCTATCTATCTATCTATCTATCTCAGTTTGTTCCTATCTATCTATCTATCTATCTATCTATCTATCTATCTATCTATCTATCTATCTATCTATCTCGTTGATCCCCTCTGATTAAATATATAATCTAAAAAACAACATTTTATTGACATTTTCCTTGTGTGTGCGCACGCGCGTGTGTCTGTGTGTGTGGGGCAGCCTAAGTATCGTGGCGGTTAAATTGTTGTGCTTGTCATGAAATTCAGCATGTAACGCTGTCATTTATCTTTATGCTAAGAGAAGCGTAAGGATGTGCATATGTGCATGTGTGTGGTGTAGGTGTGTGCGCGTGTGTAGATGTGTATCTAGATGTCTGTGTTTGTGCATGGGGCTAGATCAATAAATGTGTATCCTAACCCATAGCTATTTACTGAAGAAGCCTGATATGAAATCTTTGCTGTTTCATTTACACTTCATGGAATCTATGGAGAACCATTGCATAACATGTCCCTAGCTACGAAATTAGTGATCTACACACACACACACACACACACACACACACACACACACACACACACACACACATGCGCGCTCACACGCGCAGACACATGCAGACAGTCACACACACAGACACACACAGACATAGAGACATGCAGATAGTCACACACATAGACACACGCAGACATAGACACAAGCACACACGCACGCAACACACGCACACAAACACACACGGACAGACACACGCACAAACGCACACATACATACGCAGATACACACACACTCCTACACGAATAAAGACCCGTATACCCACACAGACACATACATACGCACGCATACATACACACAAATGTAAGTGTGGGTGTGTATCCGCGTCGGTGTGCATTAAAACTATGCATTTATTTGCATTTAAAAACAAGAAAACCACATGCGAATCTCTTCATATGTAAGGAAAGGAACAGAGAAAACCTGGAGAAAATGGGGAAGAACAAAGAAAAAAGTGTGACTCGTGTTTGAAATAGACGCTCCATTTTTATTTTAAACAGTGTGTATTACGCCTATCGGCATGCACATTCGAGAAATCTTAAAGTAAATAAGAGAAACGTTGTGGCTGAACGATATATGTGTGTGTATTTGTGTGTGTGTATTTGTGTGTGTGTGTTTAAGGAGTTGTGCATGTATGTCTAATGTTTGTTATTTGTAATTAGTGTGGGAAGGCGTGCGTGCAAAATCGTTTTGCATATGGATGGAGTAAGGAGGAGTTGTGTTTTGTATGGTGTGATTTGTTCTTGACTGTGTATAAAAGCCCGGCAAAAATCACTCGCTCGGAATCTGGTTTGCGGAACCGACGTTAACTATTCTACTAAAAGAGCTAAAAAGGAAGAAAGAGAAAAAAAAAAAATAGGCAAACGATGAAAAGAAAAGAATGAAAGAAGCAAAAAAGTAAAACGAATACAATTCCAAAAAGAATTTAAAAAATTACAAAAACATAATTAAATAGTATACTTGAAGAGAACTTAGAATAAGTAAAAAAAAAAGAAATAAAGAGAGATAGAAAAAAGAATTAAGAAAAAAGGAAGGCAAAAAAAAAAAAAGAAATAAAGAAAAAGAAAACAAAGAAACAAAGACGGAAAAAGAGAAACCTTCTATATAAAACAAAAGAAAAAGAAAAGTGTGAGGAGAAAAAGAAAGGGAAAACAAAATAAAGGTTAAAAAAGAACGGAGCCCCGGTGGTGTGGTTTAACTAGGTAAGCCACGCCGCGCGCATTCATTTCTACAGGGCACTACCTCTAAGTGAAATCCGGCCTCGCTCTGACACCAGCAGGTCTTATTGCCAACTCGTCAGCTTCCTTTCTCTCTTTTGTCAACTTAAACCCCGTCGGTGAGGATGGCGCTTGCATGGGCTGTCATGTTAATATCATACTTCCTTTACGGCACAACTACACCAGGTAAGTTTAAATTGTATATTTTTTTCGTTTACTTGCCATTTAACGAAACACAGTACTATCTTTTTCCTTTTCTTTCTTGACTGTCGGTTGCTATAGAGAAAGAAAAAGAAAAAAAAAGAAAAAGAAAACAAGGGAAAACGGTCAATTTTTAAGTTCTTGTTTGTTCAATAACGCATGCCTGTTACACATAAAACTATAATATAATATATAAAATATATAATTTAATATAATATAAATATGCTTACTCAACAAACTATACGTTATTCTTTGTCATTCGAATTTATTGTTTTGTTGTTGAATTCAGATCTGTTTTCGTTGATTTCTTATTTGTTTTAATTTCAAATATTTCTTGAATGTTAAGGGTGACCGTTCACAATTATGTGCTTCGTAATTTCACGCATGTCAATAAATATAAGAGAATGTACGTTCATATGTTTATATTTTTCTACGTATTATGAAATAAAAAGTGTTTGTCTATGGGATAAAATCATTTTCCCATGGTGTTTGTTACTTGTAAAAGCAAAAGGAATAACCAAAGAACAAAATAGGTATTTTTTTTTTAGTTTATTAATGAATCGGTATTTACACGCCTAGTCTCACTCTACTCTATCAATATGAATTTGATTTAGAAATGAACATAGGTCATCTCCTGAAACTTTGTTAAAGTTATAATTTAACTACGCTATTTTGTGTATGACAAGTGTAGATGTATATATTTTTGTGTGTATAGAGAGAAGTGGGGAGACACAAAGATAGACGCACTCAATCATTATTTTATATAATTCTGGAGTGTATTTCCGTATCAGAACACAATCGAATAACCTTGTGAAAAAGAGTAAATATGGTTTTAAACTTTTACACGTATATGTGTTTATTACAGGAACGTGTTCATTTGGATGCATGCACGTTTGTTTATCATCAATCAGACAGGGAATCTATCTATCTATCTATCTATCTATCTATCTATCTATCTATCTATCTATCTATCTATCTATCTATCTATCTATGCACGAGGGAGTACTGGAAATTTCTCGCTTCGACTAAAAAATAAATTAGCCGAAATATTTCATCATTTAGGATGTTGGTCGGGCTCAGAGATTTTCAACACCTCTTTTGCATACGCGTAAGTTTATCCATGTAAGTTTAATGTTGTCACACACACCCACACACACACATCCACACACACACACACACACATATATATATATATATATATATATATATATATATATATATAATCAAGAGAGTGAGGAATATGTCACATTCCGACATACTTACCAAAATATGACCAAATGACCAATTATCAGAATTTGAGTGGAAAAAAGTTTGATCTGGCGAAATATACACATATGTTTGCATACGCACGTACATATATATATATATAACTTTTCAGTATCTATCTATCTATCTATCTATCTATCTATCTGTGCATCATCGCACTTATAAAAATACATATACTGTAAAACTGTTTCATTGACTGCTTTTGATTTTTCTTTTCTCTCTCTCTCACGTACACACACACACGCACACACACATACATACATACATATATACATACGGGCATGTTTAGTCGTGAAGCAGTGGTTCTCGTAAGACGATTACTACTCAGGTGACCACCCCACCCGCCATGGTAGACTTAGTAAAAAGCCAAACATGAACATTATTATGCAATAAAATATTGTCTTTTTTTTTTTTAAATTTCTTTTAAAAGACATTTATACAATTCTGTTTATATTTAATTTAAAGATATGAAATTAATTTTTCATCGTAGTATATTTAAAAATAAAGCCAGTGGCTGACAGAACATTTATGAAAGAATGCGTGATGTTAATCTTTTTTATATCTTACGAAGTGTGGCAAATAAACACGATGTCATACAGCGTAAATAAAAAAACGAGTTTAGTGAATGAAAAAAGATAAACTTCACTTAGCATGAAGGAAATATCAAGAAAACAAAAATGTTTATAATTCAAATAAACTAAGTTAAATCCTAAAATTAGTTGTTTTTTTTTCTGTTGAGTTATTTTTATTTAAATATCTATAGCAAAACTCTAAGGCGGCGTTAATAATTCATAGTAACAATTTTTTTTTTAATCGTGTTTGCCCCAATGCAAGGCAGGAGAGTCACTAAGACAGAAGGGGTTATTGAGTGTGAAAGAATAAGAAAAAAAAGAAAAGAAAGGAAAACATTAAGGAGAGAAAACTCTAGAAGAGTAATCAAGATGACAGTAGATAACGATTGACATTGCATTTAAATTTTTAAAGATCAAAGTTGGTTGGAAAGCATGGAGCCTGAAAAGAGTTCCACATGCGAGACGTGCGAGAAAAGAAACTGTTAGCATAGAACTTACGGTCACGTCTATCCAATTCGATTGTAAAATCATGAAACCTTGCCGCTAATCTAGTACTGCACTTAAATTCAAAAACTCCAGGTACCCTAGCGAAAATCTCATCCGAACAATTACCATGAAAGTATTTATAGTATAGACACAAGGAAAATACATTACGGTAGTGTGAAAGTGATTGAAGCTGAGATGCCAGGTCAGGACTAGTAATATTGCGGATTCTTCCCTTGGATTTTATCAAGGACCTCCAAATATACTGCAGGAGCACCGAACCATATGTGGTAGCAGTATTCGACGGATGGACAAATGGCGGACTTATGTAACATTCAGGAGAAAAAAAATGTCTAGCACGATACACTGAACCAACTTTCCTATCAATGGATTCAATATAATATTTCCATTTCGTGTCAGCCGAGAATGTAAGCCCGAGAAAAGGCGCAACGAGTCGCTCTCGTGGAGGTTAGCATCAGCCATATTTACGGGCGGCAGATCTTTCAGGTGATTGAGAGAAGTTTTGTTTTGGAGGCGTTAAAATTAACAAGTCATCCTTTGCCTCAGACCGGAGGTCATTCTTGAGATCAGCTGCTAACTTGACCCTATCGAACTGATCGAGACAGGATTAAATGATTGTGTCATCATCATAATATATGCCAAGCTGAGAACTGTTGTCATTAGGAAGCAAATAAACTTTCAGCAGCTGTAGTATTTTTTAAAACTGATATTTATTTATATTTTTACAGCAATGTTTTTAAATGTAAAGCTTTGGATAAGTTGGTTTTTTTTTGTGTGCAAGAATCAGTCTTATTATTTGAAATTTTAATAGATATGAAGTGGAAATCTATATCAAATCAATTGCTAGGTCAGCTGCTAAGAAAGTCGGTTCACTGTGTCGTGCAAGAGAATTTTTCCTTCCAGAATCTATCTTACATATCTATGTCTACCATTCGCACATGCTTAGAATATTATTACCACATATGATCCGGTGAACTGTTATTTACATTGAGCTCCTTGATAAGATCCAAAGAAGAATCAGCAATATTATTAGTCCAGATCTGGCTGCCCGGCTTCAGTCACTTACCCACCACCATAAGGTTGCCTCTCGGTACTCTTTTTATAAATACTTTCATGGTAATTGTTCGGATGAGATTTTCGCTAGGGTACCTGGAGTTTTTGAATTTAAGCGCAGTACAAAACTGGCGTCGAGATCTCATCAATTTACAGTTGAGCTGGCTAGATGTAGCCGTAAGTTGTATGTTAACAGTTTCTTTTCTCGCACTTCTCGCTTGTGGAACTCCCTTCCAGCTATTTTAACTTTAATCGGCAAAAATTTAAATGCAATGTCAACTATTGTCTTCCTGATTACTCTTTTCTCTTTCCGCTCATTATTAAAGTTTCTATTCCTAATTCTTCTACACCTAGTAACCCCTGGTGTCTTAGTGGCTTTACTCACTGCTTTGCTTGGGGTGGTACCGATTAAAAAAAAAAAAAAGAAAAAAGAAAGATAATAATGCTACTGGTATAGAGAAAGCTGATATATTTTAGGAAATATTATTTCAGTTTACAGGAGACAAGGAAGTGTAAATTGAGTTAGAATTTGGCAGGTTCATTCATTCGTCGTTGATTTGTTCAATTCGTCCCCGCTTCATTTATTTCATTAAAGAAAGGAAGATACTTGTCGTCTGTTTGTGTAGAGGGCATAGCATTTCTTAGCTCATTGACCCCGACCTGTTGCAAAATCTTTTATCTTTTTCAGGGGATGCAAATTTGAAGTTTTTTGAATTTAAGAAATCCACACCGATTGGCTGAAAATTATCTTTTATATCTCGTGATATGTTTTTACTATATCCAAATTTTTTGAAGGAGCCGACATTATATATATATATATATATATATATATATATATATATATATATACACGCGTACACACATTATATTGAAACTTTTCTTTTCTGTCAATTTTGATATATCTTTGAAATCTTTAAACATTAGATATGATAGAATTATTACATTTTTCCTCTTACTACATGTAAAAGAACGGGAAAGAGGCGTAACCTGAAAAATAAATATTTATTAAAAAATATGAATAATTTAATACGAAACAAATCTAATTTAGCAGACGAGAAAAAATTGTAATAATTTTACCAGATAAATTCGTATTAGGGATTGATCGATTTGTTTTTTTTACGGCTTATCAGCCTTTTGCAGGTTATCTAAAGACATATTGAAAAACTTTTTAAGGAAATAATAATGATTTACTAATAAAAGTCTTACCAAATAACCCATAGCTGGGGAAGATGAGGTGGATTTACCTTTCCCAAGGATATTTTGTGTTTAAAAAGTCAATCGTTTTTTTGTGTCTTCTTATTTCCTGTTCATTTATTGTTTTCTTTAAGCTTAATAGTTTCCTTTTTCTCATATTTTTTCACGCTCAATAACCCCTTGAAGTCGATTTATTGAAATGATTAAAAAAATAAAAAAAATGACTATAAATTGCCTGACTTGGATCTCCAATTACCATCCGTTATACGTTACACCACCCGCACATCCAAGCTTGCAGCACCTGGTATTCCCAAGTGGATTGTATAATGGAAATGGAGCTTCACAAATATAAACTATTTTTTTAAATGCAAGAAGATTTCATGATATAAATATTATTGTTTCACTGATGAACTTATTTGAATGATATTCCTAGATGTTTTACTTTTGATTTTAAGCTGCCAAGCTGTAAGATTATTTTTAAAGCGAAAACAAAATAAACGTTTAAAAAATGACTGGGTTTGAAAAAGGAACAGAGAGAAGAAATTACAGAAAAAAAGGACGACAGTTTCAAAAACCGGTTATAGAGTAAAAGAGAGAGTGGGAGAAGAGAAAGAGAAGGACGAAGAAGAGAAAGGAAGAGATCAGAAGGAGAGGAGAGGGAGAAAAGAAAGAGGCGAGAAATAGAAAAACAATGAGGGTGATAAAGATAAGGAGTCAGTAGCAAGAGAGGGAGGTAGGGTGCTAAAAATGAGAAGTTGAAAGGAAACAGTTTAAATTTAGAAAGTCGGCAGAGGTAAGTGGTGATTTTCTAAGCATAGTTTAGATGTGGCACAAGGCCAGATATATAGGGTAACTAAAGAGGATCGAAATCACTATTCAATCGTAACTGATCAAGCGAGACCAGCTTGCTAACCATTACAACACGTCGAACGGCTCTAGTTGGCACTGGTAAAAGATTCGGTACTTTTTGAATTATTGTTTCAGCCGATACATTCTTCGGTCATATTCAGAAGTGTGTCGAATCATGTCTTTAGAGCATTTTTACTTTTCCGTAAATACGACTAAAGTAGGTATGATTTGGCATTAGACGTTCGAATTTTAGAATTAAAGAAAAACGCTGCCAGGAATTTGGAATATTGTTTTGCGCCAGAGTTTCATATGAGAAAATGAGAAGAATAAAAATAGGAGGATGTGCTGGTAGTATAAGAAATATCTGCCCAGAAATGGTTGCGTTCACTTTTGCTCCGATGACCTTGGGAAAAAGATACATCTTTTCTTTTTACAAATGTATGGGTAAGCTTACAAGTAGACTGGGCTTTGGGTGGCAACCAGTCTAAGAGGAAGAAAAGTCCCAACTGTATATATATATATATATATATATATATATATATATATATATATATGCACGTAATAAACATTGTATTCCGATAGACGTAATAAACACTGTTTAAAAAAAGACGAGGCGTCTACTCAAATACGGGAATCTACAAAAATAACGTCTAAAAGGTGTGTGTATATATATATATATATATATATATATATATATATATATATATATATATATATATAACGAAGCAGTAGATATGCTAAAACAGTCAGAAAATCAGGTGTTGCTGGTTCGGCCTGTCACAATCGGAATGCTAAAATATATCAAGTGGGGTGATCAGACGGGTGTTCCTTTAACACACACACACACGCGCATACGCTCAAATAGACGCGCGCGTAAACTCACTCTCTTCCCCCCTCTCTCCTTTTCTTTCTACCTTTCTTCCCCTCCATTCTCTCTCCCCCCTCCCTCTTTCTCTCTATCTGCAGTATGTTTTCCCCAATTCTTAAATTTAATTAGTAGATGTGCAGCTGCCATCTCTCTACAAATGTTCAAATCGTTGTTTTATTTTACGATGTAAAATAGATGTAGACTATTATTTTGTCTACTACTATTTTTTTTTTCATTTTAATCTATGCTGCTTTTTATTGCAGCTTCTCAAACCGCCATTTTCTGGTGAACGAAAAAAAAGAAAAGAAAAAAGTTTCAAACTAACTCGGATCTCTTATTTTCGACGCGATAGCATAAAGAAGAGAGGTGAAGAATTGCAATAAAAAAGCAACATTAATTAAGATCAATTTGATTTTAATTAATGTTGCGATACGAGTTAAAATGTTAATAATAATTGATTTTATGTAATAATAAATTCAAGATATAAACAAATGATAAAAAAATGCTTTCTACTATATTTTTAGTTAAAATAAGTAATACTTGTTTCAAATCAGATTAATGAAACATTAAATAAGCTAATTTTCTCCAAATAATGTTTCAGAAAAAAAATAAAACTTATCTTGTATTGACGCATCTGCTTATATGGACAAATTTATTGATGTTACTGTTCAATAGAAAAATGGATTACAATCAATATAAATTCGGTTCGAAATACAACAAATTCTTTTGCTCACGAGGAATATTAAATTTAATATATTATCTAGGAATTAAGACAAAAATTATTTTTAACCCCTTGCCACCTCTGCGCGTCATATGTAATGCAAAGGACATGTAATTTCTACGCCCATGCATCATATGAGGTGTGTACACGAGCCATGATTTTAAAAGAGTGGTAAAACTAAGGATGCTTAAGGAAAGAGTCTACTATTGAGCAGGACGTCTGAAAAAAAGGTCTAATCTAATATTTTGTCTATCATATATGACCACAGGAGGCTTCACTGATAAGGTTTCAAATGAAAGACATCTATTTTCCCACTTTATTGAAATGATTATAAACATAGTGTAGTCGTATGATTTGTACGTTCTGTGGAACATACAGAACGTACAAATTATTTTTATTATGTGAAACACTATATATCAGCACATTCTATTTGCTAAATAAGCTGAGCTGCTTTGCAATACTTATAAATCTGAAAAAAAAAAAAGCATGAACGTTTGAATAGTATACCCGAAAGGACAGGCAACAGATTAATTTTCTTAAATGCATTTTAAAACTAGGTATAGCTTTTTTAAAGGAATCTATAGTGCTTCACGTCATAATAAAATCAGTTCTAATAGAAGTAGTCAGGTTTCTAATATTTTTTCCTTAATTATTAATTTTCCTCATATATTTTAAGTTTTTAATCAGAAAACCAAGTAAAAAGTGCAGATTATAAATTGCTTAACATATTATTAGATGTGAATGAATGCAAAAGACGTGGGAAATGTCGGACGAAAGGACCAATCAAACCTGTGGGCGAGGCTCTTAAAATCCAATCAAATATGAGTAAAATACTTGCGAAACCTGTTGATATAAGAATAAATAGATTTGGTGATGTGGCAAATAATGAAACGACATTCATATTTATAAATATAATTACACACAGAGACACGCACACACACACAGAGAGAGACACACACACACATACATATATATATATATATATATATATATATATATATATATAGGATTATTTTTAATAACTTCTCTCTTGATACTTGACACAGATAAATCCCACGGGTTGCTTTTATCAGACATGCATCAGGTTTCTGCAGGATCATGAACGAACTTCTTCACAATTTTGTGATACCTGACGATGATTTTTGAAACTTCAAGTACTGTTTTACCATTATCATGCTCGAAGTTATTAAATATTACTCTTTTTTGTCAAATTAGACTTATGGTCCATTTTAAAGCTTCAATTCTTCCGACTTGGCTATTAATTTGAAACTTTAGAAGTTTGAGACATTACATCCAAATGGCTGTTGCTTGTTTACAGTGGCTCAAAACAATTCAGATTTTGTCCTTACGTGGGACATAAATGTTGACATCATTCAGCCTTCAGATTTCAATGTCGTTAATTTATATACCGATAAAACATGAGCTGGATAGTGGTGTGAGCTGCGATATATATATATATATATATATATATATATATATATATATATATATATATATATATATATATATATTAGGCCACGAGAAAACCATCAAGGTAAGAATAGGCTCAGTTACTTAAACCAATGGGATAAAATTTCTCTATCTCCCGGATGTCATCATTTCCGAAATGATAGTTTTTAATAAGGTAAAACCAGCAGCTGATCTCAAAGATAACCTTCAATCAGTTGTAATCAGGTGCAAGAAATGGCCTGTAAATTTTAAAAGAAACTGCTGTCTTTTAGTCATCATAAAAAAACATTTTTGCCTTCCATGCATCATGGCTGGTGCTAACCGCCAGGAGCGCAACCTATTTCGCCTTCTCAGTTTTTCCGTTGACATGAGGTTAAATGATTATATTGAATCAATCCAAAACCATATTGCAGGTTTATAAACCTACCATTCATCTTGCACTGAACATTGCTGCCACATATGGTCCGGTGCCTCTGCCATATATCTTAGGATTCTTGACAACATCCAGAGAATGGTCTGTAATGTTATCGGCCCTGACCTGGTATCTCGGCTTCAGTCACTTAACCGGCTCCACAGTGTGTCTTTCATTTGTCTTTTTTTTATAAATATTTCCATGACAATTGTTCTCATGAGCTTTCTTCCTTTGTACCTCGGCCTCGCGAAATTAAGCGTCTTACTAGATTGGCAACTATGTCTCATCGTTTTATTGTTGAAATAGTTAGATGCAAACATAAGTTCTATTCTAAAAGTTACTTTTTTCACCTGTGGAACTCTCTCCCAACCTCTTGTTTCCGTGTCACCTGCGATCTTCAAAATTTAAATGTATCAATTGCCATCTTCTGTCTTCCCGAAAACTCTTCTTTCATTGTTCTTTCTTCTCACTAACATCGTTCTCAATTTATTTCATTGTGCTTTAATTACACTTACATGAGATGAAACGATATATATATATATATATATATATATATATATATATATATATGTGTGTGTGTGTGTGTGCGCGTGTGTGTGTTTCATTAAAGATGACAGGCAAGGTACTGCGATTAAGTTTTTTTATTTATTTATTTTTCGTGTTCGAACAAGTGTTTTCTTTTCTAGACACAAAGTGTCCAAAATTTCTCTAATTTCAAGCGCTTTCGGCTATACTTTTTAGCCATTATCAAGGATGAATTTATGTTTCTTTTAAACTGAGTGTATGAGTTGTGTGTGTTTTTCTAGATTTATAGGGATGTTTTATTTTCTGAACACAGCCAGCACATTGTGGCCATGTTCGTAGTTAAAATTATTGAGTGTTGGCTTTTTCTTTTTTTATTATTAAGCCTTCCATTATTTTTCATTTTTTTGCATGTGGATGAGGTTATTATGTTTGTATTTTCTACGAGTATGTTTTGGATGGGGTCTGGTAAGTTTGTGTGTGTGTTTCAATCGTTTCTAATAGAGCTGTGATCATATAGGTGTAACGTAAGGCGTCTGGATAGGCATGTAGTAGTTTGACCGATGTAATTATTTATAAATTCGGTTTCATCAGGAACACAGTTCCTTAAGGGGTATTTGAACTCAAATAATATTCGTTCGTTGTAATTTTGATTTTGCTAGTGTTTTGTAATTTTTGAGGATAAGGTTAGCTGTTTTATATTTTTTTGTATATATCTATATCTATGTGTGTGTGTGTGTGTGTGTGCGTATTGTTGAAAATTTGCTATGTTTATAGGGTAAGAGGACTCGATATCGAAAATAGAGCTTTTATAAATATAGTGTTGACATAGGATTCAACACTAAATGTTGATTATCAGTTTTTACCCCTTATTCATACCATGCATCAACGCTGTATTTTTCTCTCGATTCCTATGTCTACACTGTCTATATCTATATCTATACATACTGGCCTCTTTCAAATTTAACAACGAGTATAGCAATTTTTTATTCTTATTAATATCTTCGCCGCTTTAAACTTTAGCACTTTGCATTATTAATGTTACTTCCCTTTCCAGTGCATTCTTTTTCAGGCTTTACAATTGTAGTATCCCTATTGTTGATTTAATTCAAACTTGTTTTCTGTTGCCATAGAAGGATATGACAACACAACTATGAAGTTCAGATTATTGTTCAGAAATGAGTCACCGTCAGTGGTAGGCTAATGAAGTCGCATACAGTGATAACGATTAAAACTCGCTCATAAATTCATAATTGCCTCCCCCCCTTTTTTTTAATTACTTAAATTGATTATAGATATTTACTAAGTTTTGTTTAGGTTGGCACAGAGCGCCAATTTTGGAGCACCCAATGAAGATCCAGCAAAACTGTAGTAATAATGGCTTGCTACACTATTTCGCTAAACCCAACGGTGAGATATTCATCTGTAGCTATCTGGTAACAGGGTGTTTGCATACAAGGCGCCTTTGTGAATCAAAAGATGGTTTATACTAACTTTACAAAAAGGTTATAATGCAAAATTTAAAGTCAAAATTTAGCTTATATTAATATAGTCAGTGTATAAAGTTTGATTGGAGGAAATGGTTGAGATTCAAATGTTTTGTGATGTCAGTGAATACGATTTGTCACTTTCGTAATGTTCATTATAGAGCCTTTGTAATCGCAAATACAACTATAGTACGCCTTCGAACAATACTGGTGTCAGACGCCTTCGAATAATAGTAACTTAGTGGCTAATAGTACTTGCTCGATAAAACTCGCTCGAACAGTAATCACCGTATTGATCCGAATAGAGAATAACACTATTCTCTATTCGGATCAGAGAAGAGCATAGAGTATAGCGGTCCGTATAATGATAGAGGAGAAAATAGCAATAACGATAATATTTATTGCACAAGTTGTACAAATATGGCACAAGGCCCAAAAGGGGAACGGGGAAAAGGATGGTCTTCTTCTGTCTTACGGTAAAACTTACCTAGTCACAAACACTGACCCATACATACAACAATATTTCCTTTCACCAAAACAACGCATTCTTACTTACCATTCTTACCTCATCCACCATAATGCCTCAGAATGTCTATGAAGTCCTAACTAGTCTCCATATGTACAATTCATTATCTGGGTGGGGGGAATAAAATAACAATTTAAAAATCTAAAAACACCAACGAGTATTAAAAATAGCAATAACGATCATTTAGAAGTCACGCGACTTCCTACTTATGCGTTTCCTCTATGGTCACGTGGTCTACTTAATTCAATAATGGGATCGCCTGTTTTTGCCCACTGGCAATCTATGTTCAAACTCAAATGTCCGCAGCGACAGTTTATTCCTATATAACAAGATGCTATTTTTCGAAAAACATCTTTTGGTAAAATGACCTGACACTCCTATTTTTATTATTTATATCCGGATTAACGTTCTCATTTTGCTTCGTATTATCACAGCGTTCCGTTCGTTGTGTCGTTCGGTTTTCTTAAGATATAAGTCAGAGTGTAAATAATGTAAATGATAATAGCTCCGGATCCTGTTAATTCAGACAAAAATGGCACTCCTAATATTATGTTTTGCCGCCAATAATTTAGTGTATTTTTAAACGCTCCCTATTTATCTGTAGCCATAGGTATAGCATCAAAAGATCTACTTCCTGATTTATTTGTTGGAATAATAATAATAATAATAATAATAATAATAATAATAATAATAATAATAATAATAATAATAAGAAGAAGATCTTCAAATAATAATAAGATCTTCAAAAAGCTATCAAAATACAAGACTTTGAAATCAAAATCTCAAAAATGTGGCACATGGGAACATCAACAATTCCAGTTGTAGTTGGAGCATTCAGATTGGTTGGAAAATATTCCAGTAGACTAAATGAAGGGATTCCTGGAAACCTATGCTTTAAAGAAATACAAAAAAAATTGTTCTCCCGAGTACAGCCCACATCTTACGAAGGGCTTTATCTATGTAAAATATTTTCTTTTTTTCGTTTTTTGTTTGTTTGTGTCAGTGGAAAATGTCATGATGCCATTTCTAACCTTAGGTCTCTGGGCGGGACCCGAAACGAAATATGTAGACATCAGAAATCAAAGGAAATAAAATAATAATAATACACTTAAGAGAAAAGTTCAATTTAAGAAAAGAAAAAGAAAAGAAAAACAGTGTTTGACAATGTTAAACAATATTTCGACAGAATGTCTGTCTTTGTCAAGTTATATTTAAAAACTTTTTTTCAAGTATATAAATCTACAAGAAATTAGAAGTCTTTGTACAAACCTTGCTTGTTTTGTGAAGAAAAAAACGGCTGTATTGGTAATTAACGCGTCAAGACGAATGAAACGCCGTTAGCGTGAAGGCATAAAACGTGCATAAAATGATGGTGATCTTGCTCATCTTAGAATTTTCCGTTAGTTGATTAGGTACTAAGAGGAATTCATCAAACAGCTGAGTATAAATCTTATGAAATTCTCCTGTCATGCCAAGTGGGGTGGGGGAGTGTTCTAGTAATTTGCATACGTAACTATCCTCATGCGTTTTAAGTGTCTAAAGTACAGTAAACGAACAGGTATCAAGGAGACAGAAGATAGCAATTGACTTTGCATTTAAATTTTTAAAAGATTGTAGACGCCAGGGAAGCAATAATGCGGAAAGAACTTTCACAGGTGAGAAGTGCGTGAAAAGAAACTATTAGAACATACAGTTCCATCTTGCTAGTTCGCGGTAAAACGATGAGACCTAGTTGCCAATCTAGCAGTACGTTTAAATTCAAGCACCAATGAGGAATTCTCATGGGAACAATTGTCATGAAAATACTTGTAGAAAAGGCACATAGAAGCTTGCATTGAGTTATGACTATAAATAATTTCAATGCATGATATAGCTTAAAAAAAGTAAAATCATTATTTAATCTATATCTATAATTCTCAAAATGTGTGTGTATGTATGTGTGTGTGTTTGACCGGATGTTGTTTATGCGTTTCCACAGTTTTCATCCGATTTCGATGAAATTTTTTTTTGTTTCATGGATAATTCTTCGGTGCCAGGTTCTGAGTCCAAATTGGCTGGAAAAATTACACCCTTGACGGTGAAAAATCGAAAAAACTGTTTTTTTACACTTTGCGCAAAAATCAAAGGCAAAATTTAATGTCTGTAAAAAACAACGTACAATCAATTCAGAGCGTTGAAATCTAATGCAAAAGATTATTAGAATTATAAAAAAATTATATCATAAATAAAAATTACCGTATATTATTATCATGATGGTCCATGTAAAGGTTCCTTCCTTGCAAGACTGAGAACGCAAAAAAAAATGCCCTTTTCAGGGCCACATCCCATTCAAATTGTTAACCCCCATTTGGGGATGTGCCTCAGTTGCATCCAATTGTTGTTACTAATATTGATTTTCGGGTGGGCTGATTTTAAACTTAAACTGCTCCAATTGAATGGCAAAAGTTCCCAGTAATGAAACACCCGGTCGAAGACGGGTTATCCTGCTAGTTATGATATACTCGCCTCCAGTCGTTGCTCAGTTGTAGAGAGCCATGATCACCGACGTCTTGATGTTATAAAACAAATGAAGAAAGTAAGGAAAAAATAAAGAAATGCCGAAATGTTAGAAGGGTTGGTTAGGGGAGCAGCAGATTGAAAAGAGATAAAATCAGGAAGGTTAAAACAGGTTTAATTGCTGTCAGGATGAAAAATGTTTAACATGCTTCATTTTTTACTTTCTATCGCTAAAATCTTCTGTGTTTCTAATATATGTACGGTTAGAGTCATAGCTAGCTGTTCAAAAATAGAAATAGACAGAGTTCGATGCATTCATTTTCGCACAAATACTCTTGAGAAAGATATGATTCTCTCTCTTCTTCCCGCCAGCCTTGGACAGGTTCTCTCTACATGTTTGGTAACAACTCTAGGAGAAGGACAACTCGTGTGTTATTTGAACCAGAAATAAAGCTTCTTCTTCTTCTTCTTCTTCTTCATCATCATCATCATCATCATCCTTCGGCCTCCTAAGCACTTCTATAAACAACGGAAGTGAGTGTTAGAATTTAGTGTGTATGTGCGACTGAGTTCAAGGTCAATTTGTGCCAAGTGGCTCCACTTTGTATACTTTAGCTCCGTCGTCATAGCAACAGTCCCGATACTTTTTGATCAGACCTAGTATAATAACCTAAAATTGCGACACAATATATTGCAGTGTCATATTACTATTTATTCCGATCTCAAAAGAAAAAAAAACTCTCTGAAAGACTGTATGTGACGCTTAGAACAATACTTTGCTTAGTATGATAAACAGTTCCCGGAAGATGGAATTATGAAATTGAGAGAAAAATGGCAGAAAATAGTGGAACGAAACGATAGTTCAACATGGTTAAAAAAAAGGGGTATTTTTCTTTATATCCTAACGAACATTTTACGTTATCCAATAAGTTAGTGAGTTAAAAAGCCATAATTGTGGCCACCAAGTTAGGATTACTCTCCAGTAGGATGTCGGTATGTATTTAACCATTTGGCATCATATGTAATGCAAAGGACATGTGATTTCCATGTCCATGCATCATATATGCCGCACACGAGCCATGGTTTTAAAAGAGTAGTAAAACTAAAGGACGCTTAAGAAAAGAGTCTACTATTGAGCAGGACGTCTTAAGAAAAGAGTCTACTATTGAGCAGGACGTCTAAGAAAAGAGTCTACTATTGAGCAGGACGTCTTAAGAAAAGAGTCTACTATTGAGCAGGACGTCTTAAGAAAAGAGTCTACTATTGAGCAGGACGTCTTAAGAAAAGAGTCTACTATTGAGAAGGACGTCTTAAGAAAAGAGTCTACCATTGAGCAGGACGTCTTAAGAAAAGAGTCTACCATTGAGCAGGACGTCTTAAGAAAAGAGTCTACCATTGAGCAGGACGTCTTAAGAAAAGAGTCTACTATTGAGCAGGACGTCTTAAGAAAAGAGTCTACCATTGAGCAGGACGTCTTAAGAAAAGAGTCTACTATTGAGCAAGACGTCTTAAGAAAAGAGTCTACTATTGAGCAGGACGTCTTAAGAAAAGAGTCTACTATTGAGCAGGACGTCTTAAGAAAAGAGTCTACCATTGAGCAGGACGTTTTAAGAAAAAGAGTCTACTATTGAGCAGGACGTCTTTTAAGAAAAGAGTCTACTATTGAGCAGGACGTCTTAAGAAAAGAGTCTACTATTGAGCAGGACGTCTTAAGAAAAGAGTCTACCATTGAGCAGGACGTCTTAAGGAAAGAGTCTACTATTGAGCAGGACGTCTGAAAAAAAGGCCTAATCTAATATTTTGTCTATCATATATGACCACAGGAGGCTTGACTGATAAGGTTTCAAATGAAAGACATCTATTTTTCCACTTTATTGAAATGATTATAAACTTTGCATCACATGTGACTCACAGAACTTATGATGCACATATTTTTATTATGTGAAACAATATATATCAACACATTCTATTTGCTAAATAAGCTGAATAGCCGTGCAGTAGTTAAAAATCTGAAAACAAGCATTGAACATTTGAATAGTACACACAAATGCCCTGGGCAGGCAAAGGGTTAAGAAAAAAAAAATGAAAATGTCATTAAAAGGATTGGGTGATGTTAAATTGTTTGCAATCAATAATTTTTACAGTAAAACCATTTCCAAAATGATAATGGTCTAAAATATCTACTTTTATAAAATAGTTCTATATGTTCATAGAATCGTATATTTAATTATTTAAAGTAGGTGCGTGGTTGATTGGCTAGGATGTTCGCTTTCCGACTATGAGGCAAGTGTTCGAATCTCACCATGGTCAAGTAGCTGACTTCTTGATGTTATCGGCCCGGGGGAAAGTGCCTGAAGACCATACCACGGGTTGACCTAATCCGTCTGAGAAAAACTGGATAGACGGATTTATTTGTCGATGGTTGTGCTAGCACGAAGTCACTAGTCATCGTGACTGAGGTTTTCAGCGTACTGGCTTTGTTCAAACTGTTGATCACATCAGATAATGCGTTCTTTCTCAACTAAAGATCGCTCAGTATACAAACAGCATAAGTGGGCTCGGTGACTGTTGAATAAACACAAATGTGTCTACAACAGGGATTGGCTAACTACCCTAAAGGCCAAGGATACACGGATACGAGCGGACATTATTATTATTATTATTATTATATTTAAGTGCTTAGTTGGCAATTATTGTTAAGGGTATTTTAAGGAAATTACGATGATGCCAATGTAAGTAATAACGCATATATCGAAAAAGAGTGTGCAATAGACAGGCGCATGACCAGGCGACATGTCAGGCTGTTTTGTTTTTTTTCGAGATGTATGTCAAAGTAATTCAGATTTTTGTGCTTACCTCGATGTCAATCCAATGTCAATCTGTAGGGGACATGTGGTCATGTGTTGTAATCCCGCTCACTTACCAATGTGAAGAGCAAATTTTTGCCAACGTTGGGTTGCTGGATTTGTGATTACCGTAAACACACATTTACCCTTTAAATGACCCAAATACATGCTTACAAGAAAATCTTCTGCCATCATTCGCGCGCGCGCACGCACACACAACACACGCACAACACAACACACGCACACTTCGGTTTCGTCGCTGTTCTATTTCTTTCTTACACACACACACACACACACACACACACACACACACACACACACACACACACACACACACACACACACACACACACACATATTATCATTTTAATACTCGTATTTGAGCAGGCGTTCCGTTTATTTATTAAATAGTATATTTATTTATTTTCGTCCACTGTTTTGAATGTTCGAGAATTCTTATTAACTCTGCGGCAGGATTTGAATCTACGTTCCTCCGGTCCAAGGAAGCTACCGTTATGCCCGGCACGGCTTAACCAAATTGGCCATGAGGAGCAGTCGGCCAGATGTGGCCAAATTTAGAATATATGGAGAAATCAAATAAGGTGGGAAACCTTTATATTGACAAAACGTTTCCAAAGGATGTAACTAAATACTCAACGCGTTGTTAATAAAAATCCTTTCCATTTTGTCTGATTTCTCCACTCTTGTTCGAATTCTATATCTTACCAACACGCATATCTATCTATCTATCTATCTATCTCTTTTTCTCTCTCTCGACACAAACACACATACACACACACACACACATATATATATATATATATATATATGTGTGTGTGTGTGTATGTTTTATTATATCTGCACCAGCAAATATGTGGAATATCATTTCTGCTTCACTTTATAAATATGCTGACTCTTTAGATGGCAATATTAATAGGATTGGGTAACGTTTTTAAATCGGTTGCAATAAATAACCTTTATAGTAAATCTATTCACATAATGGTAAATGTTTGCAATATCCATTTGTATAAATTACTTATATGTTTTCATAGATCTTTATATTTAATTAAGTGCTGAATATGCATTGTTAAAGCTATATTAACCAAATCAAGATTATGCTCTCACTAGTTAATAGACTCATATGATCTATCTATCTATCTATCTATCTATCTAAATTCACGTACACTAATAAACCATGGTCATAGAATTTTCTACATTAAATAATACGTTCATACCATTGAAATATTTTGTTATTTGTTGCATTAAATATCTGGAATGCACATATTCAATCAACCATTTTTCAGGTAATCTGCCAGCGAAAAATGGTTTAACTCTTTGGTTTGTTTAACGGCGTGTCAATTCTTTCGAGGTCATTTCATTCCGAAATTTAATTTTCTTGGGGGCTTGAGTAATTTTTTTTTTCAAAAATGTAATTTTTATACTTTCATAATGTTTTCATCCCTGTTTTAAGGGGTTAACTATTTGCCCATAGTTGGGACCCTAACAGGTGCTGCCACCCGCGTTAAGGTGAATCTGGGAACAACAGCAATTAAGAGGTGGTTCCACGTTCTACAAAACCTCTTGATCAGAGGTCTTGGTACTAGACGTAGTTGATCTGGTTTCACTATAGTTGTTCACCATTATTTCCTAAAGTAAATAATTGATACAATAAATTAATATCTTCTAATTGTACCTTATATAAATCATAGACGTAAACTCGCGGAGCTTTGAAATTTACTTTGGAAAATAGAAAGTAGAATGCTTTCCGTTAAAATACAAAACATTGATTTGTTCGATAAATAATAGTTCCAGTCGAATGCGTTGCACTATTCTAGAAAAAGAGAGTTTGACTGTTCGTCCTTGTTCATATCGACGTACCACCTGCTGAAAATATGGGGAAATCCTACTGATTTCTGTTATGTTTTTTGTTTAGCGGCATATCAACACCTCTATTGGTTATTTTTTTTTACCTTATAATCTTACAAAATCAAATGGACAGTGAAAACTTGTTTCTCCTTACATGAAATAAGATTTTTTCTCCCCGGAATCGATCCTCCAGATCTACAAATCAACAATTCGCCCTTGCATGGAGTATTGCTGCCATATATGATCTGGAGCCCCTTCTGTTTGCCTCGGGGTTCTTGATAGGCTCCAGAGGCGGATATGCAATATAATTGGCCCTGTTCTGGCATCTCGTCTACAGTCACCCTCTCACAGACGTGCCGACACCTCTCTCTGTCTTTTTTACAAATACTTCCATGGCAATTGCTCTGAGGAGCTGCATTCGTTGGTTCCCAGACTTCATGAGTTCAAGCGCCCTACGAGGCTGGCATCCCGCTCTCACCCTTTCACTGTCGAAGCTCCTAAATGTAGCCGTCTCTTCTACTCCAATAGCTTCATGTCTCGCACCTCTCACCTGTGGAATTCCCTTCCCTATTCCAGTTTCCCTGAGAGCTATAATCTCCAACTATTCAAATGTAATGTCAGTCGACATCTCCAGTTGCCTTTATCTATCCACTATCCTTCTCCTCATCCTTTCCTCTATCACTCCTATCTGATCTTGCTCCAAATATTCTGCGTCCTAGTGGCTTCTCGCCTTGTTTGGGGTGAAACGCTTAAAAAAAAAATCAAAGCAAATTGCTTTTTTAATTTCTCACAATGTATGTCTATGGTCTGCTGCCCCTGCCACTTACCTTGAGCTCCTAGATAAAAATCTAAAGAAGAATCAGCAATATTATTGGTCCTGATCTAGCATCCCGGCTTCAGTTTCTTTCTCACCACCGTAAGGTTGCCTCTCTGTGTCTTTTCTATAAATACTTTCGCGGTAATTATTCGGATGAGCTCTACGCTATGATAGCTCAAGATTTTGAATTTAAGCGTAGTACTAGACTGTCGTCGAGATCTAAGCAATTTACAGTTGAACTGGCCAGATGTAATCGTACATTATATGTTGACAGTTTCTTTTCTCACACTTCTCACTTGTGGAACTCCCTTCCAGCTCCATGCTTTCCAGCCAACTTTAATCTGCAAAAATTTAAATGCGATGTCAATCGCTATCTACGGTCCTCCTTTCCCATTCCCGCTCATGTTTCTGTTCCTAATTCTGCCACACCCAGTAACCCCGTGTGTTTTAATGGCTTTACTGCCTTGCATGGGGTGAGACCGATTAAATGGGGTGTTACCGATTAAAAAAAATATCTTCAGTTTTACTAAAAATTATACTGATGATCATTTTTGCTATGTTGTTGACAATTTTACTATAAAAATGTATTGTCGGTATTTTTTTTATAAAAACATATTGCTAATATTTTTACTATAAAATTGTATTTTTATACTTTCTTATTGTCTTGATTTTTGTTTGGGGATCACTATTTATCCATAGCTGGGTCCCTAACAGGTATTTCAACCCCGGGTCAAAAAGTGGCTGGAAACAACAGCAATGAAGCGTTGGTTCCACACTCCTAAAAACTTCCAATCTTCCGATCAGAGGCCTTGCTATCGAATGTTGTTAATCGGCATACCCAGGAATTCCATTTTTTTTTAGAGCTATTCCAATACTTGGGAAAATCATTGAAATTGTTTCTAATTTTACGATTCTTTCCTCACGTGTTATGGCTTTGAAGTCAGCATTTTGCTTCTCGATAAGTACAGCTTGTAAATATTAAATAAGAATTGACAGTTCTCTTGCTACGGGATGTTGTTTATCGACGGACCCAGGACTAACTGATATCTGTGACAGGAATAGCGAACTGTTTGCATAGTTAACTTATACAGATCTGAGGTCAGTCATGACAAAATCGTATTATATCTTAACTCAGTCTTTTATCAAATTTAATTGATGCCTTCTTATACTGTTTTGGTCACAGTTGAAATTTATGCTGAATATACGTTTTGTTTAGAAACAGCAGTCGTAGTCGAATAACCGTAATTACCAACTTTAAAAGTCTTACTCCAATGTTACCTTCGTCTGTTTCGTTGAAGCAATTAACTTACAATTAAAATCTACTTAATTTTAAGCAGATTATATGTCGTAATTGCTTTTCCCAGCTGGCACCAATATGGTTCCATCTTCTAGAACATTAGAAAAAAATAGATGCGGACGCACATGTGCACTCACGATACAAACACACAGACAGGTATTATGCATATACACACACGCATATTCTCTGACAATTGACTCGGAACCGTTTCTGAAGAATATGACTTTCTGGAATCTTAGGGTTTTGGGCCACTATTCTAAAATTAAATAATCGATGACGCGAATCTAAGAATGTTTGATTAAGCAGCTTTATTGGGAAGTTTTTTTACTCGCATCCTATTTCCTTAGGAAGTCTGCCTGCTCGAGGCAGCTGCCTTTTCGATTAGATCACGAAAACCATCGATTTACAAAATCTCATACAATTTGCATTAGCAGTAGTAGTAAATTTCGCGGTTTTCCTGTTTAAATTTTCTGATGAATCTTGATTCTTGAGTTAATGATTGAATAAGCTCATGACAACAAAATATCCGCAGAAATTCCCCTATCGCATCGTTAAATATTTGAGCTTAACAGCTTTAATAAATTTTACAAGTAAAATAATAAATATGAATGTTGGTCGTTATTTTAAGAAGTGGGTACAAATGAAAAGATTTGAAATTGACAACAGTTTCCATTTCACTGAAACAGCTATTAAAGACTTCTATATGCTTTGTTTCTTTGTTATTTTCTATCATTTTTTTTTTCACTGAAACCAACTGGTGTCTTTTCCCATCTTTCCACGCGATCAAAACAGAACAGTCTATTATTTATGAGATATTGGCAGGGCGTAACGGTCGTGCGAACGAACGAAGGGAGAGACAAGCACAGTTATAATAGGATATTTTATGCTTATTAACTCCGAAGATTTTCAGTAGAGCGACAGCTTCATGACACCGAGTGTTGCTACTGTGGTTTCTGTAGCAAGCGGGCCATTGAAGAGTGGAATAGCCAGCTTCATCACCAACCAATCAGAGTTCAGAGATGTCAATCAGTTCAGAGATGTCTTCCCAGACTGGTTGTCAAGCAAATCTAACGGGTCTAATCTGTCCTGTTATTTAATCTCTAGCTGATGGGAGAGAAAAGATGGATGCATAATTTACCAAGATTATTAATGCTAAAGCAGGACTTGGTTGGAATTTGAACCCGACATATCAATGACACCTTTCACGCCGAAACCCATAATGCTACGTTCATAACCAGATGTAATATCATTCAAAGTTATTCGATGTAGCATTGTTAATTATACTTTTATCTTCAACGGGGGAGTAATGGGTAGCAGTTCTGGTTGAGGAATCGGAGAGCCGAGTTCGAATTCCACTCGAATCCATTACAATCACTTACGTGTTAATACCCTTGGGAAAGATATGAATCCTCTTCTTCTCCCCCAGCTATGGGTAAATAGCAGGAAAGACTGGGTTCTATAGCCTTGGATGGCAACTGGTCTACTGCAGAAAGAAATGGCAACCTACCGCGGCAAAAAATCTACCTCGTCAGTCATGTATCGAAAGCACGTATCATACATAACTGACAGGTAATATTAACTAAGCCTGGTCAGGCTTGGCAAATGATCAAGTTTATGTCTTATTTCTAGCTTAAAATATAACCCTATGAAAAGTTAAAAAATGTAATTATTTTACGTAAGTTAAGATGGCGTAATCATAATTGTTAATGTCTCTTTTTAAAGGGATATCTTAAGGTGATATCACATTTTAAAATTTTAGCTTCTATTTACAGTTTGATAAAAATTCCTCTGTAAAATCACATGTTT